>CM050169.1:194880568-194925568 GCA_027410445.1 Discoglossus pictus
TTAACTGAGTATTAGGGACAATATTTGCTCTCAAGTATCTCAAATTTGTCACCAAAGACCAAATTACTGACAAACACAAGCAAACAAACTGACATATCTACTTCACAGGTAAAGGATATGTTCATTTGTATCATCTGTGACTACAAACTCTGGAATTCCTTAAGGGATTTGATGTAAATATTGAGAAGCATACTACTAAGAAAACATGGAATATTTCTGGATTTTACTGGAGTATAATATACCTATGGATCTCTTTACTTCTGTGTACTTTTTATTATTATTATTATTTTTTATTTTATCAAAGTGCTTACAAGCTCTGTCCCCCCCCCCCCCCCCCCCCCAAAAAAAAAATCTATCTTACAAATAGTTCCTAACTGGTTTCTCCTCTCTGCAGCTCATGAAGACAATGTACTTCTAACTACAGGGGTTGCCCTCTCTCGTGGCAACACACGTCTTTGAGAGTTGTCACTGCCCTTTGAGAATTGTCGCTGACAGGCTTTAACTTGAAATACTACTTTTCTTGGTCTGTGTATTCATAAGCTGCATGAGCTACAGAGGGCAGACCCAAAGAAGTACAAAATTGTTTAATTTTAGGCAGAAAAAAGAGCTTTTGTGTTCTTTGTTTTATTAATAAGTGCTTAAAAGTAAATAGATACAGATATATATTATATTCCTAGTGAAATCCAAACACATTCCATGTCCATTTTATACAGACAACAAGGACTATTATAAGTAGGGCTGATCCACATAGTGCCCTATTCTATTACAAGTCACAAATGCCTCTAAACCGTCATTTTGGCTGCAGGTGTTTTTTTTCCCCCCTTTTAAATGTTTACATGTATTCTATTGACTCAAGCCCGCATTTTACCTCCTTAAGTCTAAACTCGTAAACCCTGCCTTCTTAAATAAGATGTCAGGTTGCGTGATCATATGATCTGACAATATTTAACCAAGCCCGTAATTTACTTCATAGACACAGCCAATAGTAAATGAGACCGTCATCATTATTTCAGTAAAACACCTAATCAGCAATCGGCGGCTACAAATTCATTAGTGCCAATAAGTAATATTTGCAGATTGGACTCGCAATAAAGCAATCTATCACTCTATAAAATACATTATTAGATCATCTGTTTTAGTCCATGTGAATTTCATAATATGTATTAATACCTTGATTCCCTAGAGTAAAAATAATATTTATGGCTTTGAGACTGCTCTGCAAATAATTCTAATGTCTTCCCATGCCTTCCCATGCTTTTAAAGTACAGTATTGTGTGTTTAATAGCTGTTACAGCTCTAATTAGTGTATGAAAACTGCCTTGGTAGTCCTATTTAGTACTCATACTATTTTTGACAGACACTTGATACTTTTTCATTGGAGGGTAAGACTTTATTTGCGTATAGCGCTCTGCTCTAACAGTATATCGATTTTGTGCTACTTTAATTAGTCCGCGCTTGTAATATCCGAGCTGTGCTAAAACCAGTTCTAAGCGGAAATTTGCGGTGGCCTTTAGTGGTTGTGGGTGGGGAACTCGTAATCGGATTGCGAATAGCTAATAGAATATGTGGCAATATCAAGAGCGATTCTAAGTGTGTATACATTTTACGAACTGGGCAATAGAATAGGGCCCTATGTTAGGAGTTCTGACTTTAATGTTATTTTTGCATTATAGTGCATAGATTATGTCAATGGCAGTAGAGTAGGCCTTCCATTTGGTATATCCATGTATGGTTTCAAAACAACCTTGAACTATCATGAATCTGTACTCCTATATATCCAGTGAATACCATTACTCTGTTATTCCAAATATCGTTGCGTTTTTGCAGACATGGATCACACATTTATAACAACAAATGGGCATGGTAGGTGGGACCCCATACTCTTCAGTTCATATTGCCTTCTTTTTTTTTATAACTGAAGTCATCTCATTCTTACTTGCAATAAGAGACAGGTGGGATCTTCTTCATGGAAGAAGAAAATTCAGAACGGCTGAGATCTGGCAGTATGATCTGAGGGCGTTTGAAATTCTGCCCTGATTCACTCTGTGTGGCAAGGAAAGAACTTTGAACATCTCTAATTAACAATTACAGCAATTAGAACGACTGCATTGGTGAGGAGTTAATTATATTGGAGAAGGCTTTACCATTCCCTTGTAAATAAATGGCTGCAAAAGCAGATCTGCCCCATTTTGTATTCTGATATAGGCGATAATCACAATGTTTTGTCATTAGAAAAGGCAAGTTTCAATTAGCAGATAGTGTCTGTATTGAACGCCCTGTAAGTGCCACATGGGGAGAAATAAGATCCTCTAATATTTCTATTCTAGCGTGGCAGTACATGTTCTTGGTGTCTAAATAATATACATTTTGATGGTATCCTCTGCAAAAATGGGCTAAGAATGATCAGTCTAAAAAAGTATATACAATTCACAATATGGCGATAGGAAAGTGAAGCTCAAATCATTCAAAGCATAGCCTATAATCTTGTGCCACATTTATAAAATGGATTTTTCCTTCCACTTGTAATGTACCTGCAGGTTCTTTTAATTCTATTACAACCTGCTGTCGCAGTGGAATATTCTGTACAGGGATTTCTATTTCTAGCCCTCCCTGGTTAAAATGTGTAACCTTCATTTAATTTAATTGGCATTAGAGTGTGCATTTATAGGTGACATATTAACAGATGTGCATAAATATTAACATATCTTTTTATATATATATTGATTGATGAGAATAGATATATTGCTGCACCTTCCATTGTATAATATACTTTATATTCCTAGTCCGGTGACAGTACAGATAAGCATTGCTGTATTCTGTATAGCCCAGAGACAAAATGTCTGCAAATCACTTCCTGTGATACAGTACAATGCAATCCCTACATATATCTCCATATCCCATTCCTGTCAGGCCCATTGAAAACATACATATACTTCCTGATGTTTGTGCCTGTGTTCACTCAACATATCTGTGTAAAAATAGATAGCTCTTACATTCAGTATATCACAACACATTGAAGTGCAAGCTCTGAAAGAAAAGATTAAAAAACAAATCATAGCAAGCGGAAGTGCCATTTTGTAAGACTTGCTATAATTATATATATATATATATATATATATATATACTGCACAATCTAGGGCCAACCGCACACTGACAAGCCATTAGCGTCAAAACAATGGATCTCTGTGGGTGGATACCTGGCTTGTGCATAATCCAAACCTGGCCTTTGCTTAAAGCTGTGTAATACAGAGAGCATATGCTTAAAAGGAGCCATGTATACATTTTTTTTTTTTTTTTTTTTTAATCTAGAGTAAGATATATTGTATCCTCATTTGCATTTACCCGCTCATCTCCCAGAGTGCAGTTCAATGACTATTTCTGGGAAACCTGAGCGAGAAATACTTGTTTAACTTATTTTTACATGTGCTTATAGCCGTGAATGTCCAGTAATCCAGTTGAATAATCAGAGTATTGCAGTGAATAGTGATACCTTTTTTATTGGACAAACGTATTCATAATAAAGCGACGATCTTTCGAGAGATAATGCCTCTCTTTATCAAGTCAAAAAGCGATACTAATATCATACTTGTATCAGTTTGTCCAATATAAAAGGTATCACTATTCACTGCAATACTCTGATTATTCAACTATATATATATATATATATATATATATATATATATATATATATATATATATTCTCACGCACACATTTCTTGAGTAAATAGACCCAATACAAAATTACATTTACCCCTAATACACTATTATTGGCCAATTCCGTCACGTCTGCCGTTTCAATGAGCTGTGACTCCCTCATGTCCTATCATTCTCTTTTCATTCTTTCATATTTAAATTGGCCTCATTGCACTACTCCTAAATGCTTTAAATTGTTAACATGATTTGTAATGCATTGCTTAGTCCTAATCTCTGGTCTGACTAGAGTGATGTCACCAAGGATTGAGACATATTTCCTATCTACAATTGCATAACAATAGGCAGGGCATACAATCCCAACTAATGTGATGGGAAAGGTATAATATTAAAATGTACAATATTTAGTGGACTGTGACACTTTTTTTATTTTCCAGTCCTGACATTTGTGTTCTTTAATTCTACATTTTGTGAGAACTGAAAGTGCTGAGTTTGTGTTTTGATAAACATATAGATTTATTTTTTGTATTTATATGACAAACCTAGTCTCCCCCCCCCCCCCCCCCCCCCCGAAAAAAAACAGAGGTTCTTTAGAAGTGGAGCTTGAGAGGCTTCTCCTCAATCTGTTAACACAATAACAAAATTAAAACATTTATTTTTTATTTAAAGTATTCAATTGTTACAACAAATTGCCATCCATGTCTTAGTTCATAGTTCACAATTGTTAGTCTTTATATACAAATAGGAGCTATCCAATGAGATGTACCCAGTTTGTGTGACATTTATGTTTTATTTATTTATTATGCTTATTTATTTATGTATAACATGAAAACACACTGGGGTATTGAGGATTCCAGGAGGAGAATGTTGTGAAATACTTACATCTTAACTTGTTGCACAGGGAGTAATTTGGGGTGAGGCTAGGAGGAACCCACTCAATAACCTTCTGAACAGAATCAGGGTGGGGTACTAATTGCAGTAATTCCCAGGCCTGCCTATCACGCTGGCACTTGCATTGAAATACATGTCGTAAAATTATGCCACAAATTACAGTTCTTTAACAATCAAATGTTCTCTCTGGGGCCAACATGTCTGATTCTGGAATCATTGTGAATTTAAAGGTGTTTAACACATTTAATAAACATATCTTAATATTTTTGAATAGGCCTAGGTTATGTCTTCCGCCAAGTCTACTTTTTTTTTCTTACTTTTTAATAAATGATCTTATATTATTATTATTATTATTAATAAATGATATCTTATATTAACGGCTATTTTGTTGTTTTGAACATTTGCATCTCTCTTATTTGTTTGATATCTACCTTACCCATTCAAGTTTATTTCTGTTCTCGCAAAATCCTTTTTTGTATTTACAAAAGCAAATACATGTTCATTCCTTCTTGCATATGTGATGGCACCATTTCAAATACAAGGAAAAATAGCAATGGAAGTTTCTCATTGGTTCCAAAAATACAATACTTGAGTCAAAGGGGTACTGAGAGTTTAAGAATTCTGTCTTCTTGTTTGTTCAAAGAAAGAATCTATTTTATACTTCTTTTTAGTATTTGCCATACTTATCACTAGAGATAAATGAGGGGAGATAAGTGTTTTTTTGCACACATGCTAATCACATTGGTAATAACTCTAAGACATGTTATGTTCTACATTATATTTACAGTTTTTAACAGCGTTTTTTTTTCTTCTTTTTCTTTTCTGTGCTCTAGGTGGTGTATGCCTCTGTTGACACTCCAAATGGTCTTTGCCTGTCGTTTGCGGGAACATCACATTGATTTTTTTTATCCAATACTCAAGTCTTCTTTGTCAGACCTGCTTTGGAAATCCATTGTGGTTATGTACATCATGCACTCTCCTGGAAATTCTACTGTGTCCTCGTGTAAATGATAGGCCTTACATATACATTGCTCTAACACAACCAACCGGATCCATTCTTACATCATTCTGTTTCCCACTTGCTTGCCTTGACTGGAACTGTTATCGTCTTGTGCTCTTTGTTGCCTTGGTGCCTTTTTTTTTTTCTTCTGGTGAATATTTCCTGAGGTACAGCTATCAAGATGATGTGCGAAGTGATGCCAACCATCAATGAGGACAATCGTAGGGGCTCCACCTACAGCTCGGATGATGCCAATTTTGAGCAGCTCATGGTCAACATGCTAAATGAGCGAGAACGTTTGCTAGAGACTCTCAGAGAGACTCAGGAGAGTCTAGCAACAGCGCAATTGCGCTTAAGAGAACTTGGCCATGAAAAAGAGTCTCTTCAACGGCAGCTCAACATTGCCCTCCCACAGGTAAGAATGCTGTATATCCTTGTTAATGAATAAACGTTGTGGGCAACCTATCTTTTTTAATATATCTCATTTTAGATACAATTTGTTATCCAAACTATAAAAACCCTGGTATAAATCTCTATGATCAACAACTAATAGCTGTAATTTAATTTTCTTCTAAATCATGATCATATAGAACAAGTGTTTGTTTTTCACACAACTAAAAAAAATTGTATTTGTTGTGGTAGAATTTAAAGCAGTTGAAGGGTCTCTGTTTCCATAATTTATTATATATACCTCTCGAAAGCTTGTCAATGTAAATAAGGCATTTGTCCAATACAGAAGGTATCACAATATATTGCAATACTCGTGTGTGTGTGTGTGTGTATATATATATATATATATATATATATATATATATATATATATATATATATATATATATATATATATATAAAAATAAAGATATTAATAATTACTAAATTACTGGACATTCAAAACTGCTTCACTCTTCAATTTTTATATATATATATATATATTTCTACAGATCATCCACCCTGGCTCCTATGAGCCTCCCGTTGTTTCCCTTCCTTTCAATCCCTGCTCTAGTGAACTTTTGGACCACAAAATTCTGAGCACCATATGTGGTTCTCCGATGCCGTCAGCTGTTCATGCACTAAAAGCAGAACAAACACATTATTACAGTGTGTGTGTATATATATATATATATAAACATTTCTTCTCCCTAATACATTTAAAACATCCACAGGACCACTGAATTGCCTTTTTGGCAGGTGAGTAGGTAACCAGACCTATAAAATAAACCTACTTAGATATTATTTTTCATTCCCAGGTGAGCACCTCTACACTTTTTGCTTAGGGTGATAGGGGGAACCAGACATGGACTCCCTGCTCCCCGTGCCTTAGGGATATCAGCTACACCCTACTGACGAAGCCCAAATAACGTCGAAACGTACATCTGGAGTTTGCTATTTATCCTGTTTAGAATTGCCTGGTATTTCGGGGCTGGATCACTCTTTTTGAGTGGGACCAGACTGATATACTACAGGATATTTCTTCCTGTGAAGGGCTCTGGTGAGCTTGTTCATTCTCCGAGGAGCACCTCTACTATTTTTGCTGAAGTAGCAAACTGAAAACTTTAGCGGCAATGCAAGGCAGAGGCATAAAATAATTATTAAATAAAATTGTATGTGACGGTACTTATCTTGTGGAGATTCTAGGAAGTCTGCTTGTTTTTTTTTTTTTGGGGGGGTGGGTTGCCTGTAGCTTGAGGGGGAGAGTTATCCTATGGTGGATTACTTCTGCATAAAGTTCTATTGTCAAATAATTTCTTTTGAAACTGTTTTATAAATAGCATAATAGAGATCTTGTCTGAATCCACAATTCCTCCCAAATAACTAATCCTTTTAGAAACAGACAAAATGCTTTTCATCATTAAAAGTTTTTTTTTTAATACAATAGTTAAAATTAAAGGCTGTATGTATTCGTTTTGAACATTATAAACCATTTTGCACAATATGCTATAAGTATGACATTTAATTGGTCCTTTGAGGAAATCAAGCATTCCTTGGGTAAACATAAGGATATCCCGAGCCATAAGTAAGCCAACCGTCTAAGGCCCTCATTTAAATGTGATTTGGCCAATTGAATAGGGCTCTAAATAAGCACATAACATTTTTTTTTTTAAAGAAGTTTTTAGTTAGTGAAATCCTTGCTTTTGTATAGATGATTACTAACTAAACACTTATTTAAAAAAATGTTATGTGCTTATTTAGAGCCCTATTCAATTGGCCAAATCGCAATTGAATGAGAGCCATAGAATGGCCAGACTTGATGAGCCTTTTTTTTGATCTGACTTCAAATGTATGCTTCTATGTAGAACTTGAATTGACAAACTTTAATTTTTAAAAATTATATTCAATATTGTTTTAGTGGCAACCAGCATTTAGTTTTGTTCCTAATGAGCAATGGGAGGAACTGTGGATTCAGATAACGTCTCTGTTCCACTATGAATTGCCACTGTAATTGACACTATAATAGGACTAGGCAACAACTATTAGGGTTAGTTCATTCTCTGAGCACCTTCATTTTTGCTGTTGCTTGTGCAAATGACCCTTGTGGCTCATTGTGTCGCTAAGAATAATATGGGACTCCTGTTTTAGGGACTTCTGCTACATCCTACTGATGAGACCCAACTAAGGCCTGGTATTTTGGGGATGGATCACTCTGTTGGGGATATTTCTCCCTGTGAAGGACACAAGTGAGCTAAAAGAGGTTGCTCTCAGAGTAGGTTATCATGTCCATAGAACTAACATATTAAGGTTAGTTCATTCTCTTATTGAGCACCTCTTCTTTGTTTTGTTTTTTGTTTTTTTCAAATTACCCTTAGGGATTAGTCTCCCTAACGGTGATAGCCGAATCCAGACGTGGACCCCTTGCTCACTGTGCCTTAGGGAGTTATCAGCTACACCTCACTGACGAGGCCCAATGAAGGCCGAAACATACGTCTGGGGTTTGCTGTTTCTCCTGTTCAGGGTAGAATTGCCTGGTATGTCAGGGCTGGTTCACTCTTTTGAGTGGGACCAGACTGATATACTGCAGGATATTTCTCCCTGTGAAGGGCACAAGTGAGCTAAGAGGTTGCTCTCAGAGTGGCTTATCATGGCCATAGAACTAACCTATTAAGGTTAGTACGTTTTCTGATGAGCACATTGTTTGTTTATGCAAAGTACCCTTAGGGTTTAGTCTCCCTAAGGGTAATAGGGAACTCCAGACATGGACCCCTTGCTCACTGTGCCTTAGGGAGTTCAGCTGCATCTCACTGACGAGGCTGAAACACGTCTTGGTTTTGCTGTTTCTCCTGTTCAGGCTAGAATTGCTTGGTATTTTGGGTCTGGATCGTTCTAGTGAGAGGGACCAGACTGATATATTCATTGTTTAATTGGCCCGTATTCCTTGGAGAATATCTTCAGTTTGCAGTGCATTTTCTATTGAATGTTGTAAATTAGTAACGGCAGCAGCTTCCTGAGGGATACATGATTGTGATCATTGTACCATAAAGGAGCTATAATGTATGTAGTAAAAGTGTTGTCACCGGTACCATTATCTTGGTAGTTTGAATATGGGGCCTTCATGGCAGGTACGCTGCAAACTAAAAATAGCACAGTGTGCAGAGGCGCCGTTATATCCTCTCTGGACCCGAACATGGAGTATGGGGGAGATTAGGTTAGCTTGTTATGTGCACAGAATACTAATGGGCTTTCAGAAAGTTTATCATTCTGTTTAATAAAAACTGAAATGCCCTGTACAGAAAAATCCTGCTAAGTTCTTTTGTGCAACTCCGCATAGAAGATTTAAAATAGCTGAGAGGTCAGGGTTTGTGTCGTTCTCCACCGCTCTCTTGGTTTTTGGTTTTATTAAATGGACATGTTGCATCTGATGGATGGTATTTGTAAATGTGTCTCAGTATGTGTTTTTTTTTTCTTTATATCACTGTGTGTGTGTGTGTGTGTATATATATATATGTATGTATGTATGTATGTATGTATGTATGAATGTGTGTGTGTATATATATATATACTGTACAGGGTCTACCTTTCACATCAGCAACGAGTAGCCAATACATGGCTCCAGGCACCATTGCCAACCTTCCAGCATCTTATTGACTCGCTACCACGCGGTGTAGCTGCCGTCTATGCTGCATGCGGTAGTTATTCGGGATATTAGCTGGTGATCATAATAATGAGACTGGATCATGTATATACTTTTAGTTTGATTTACTAAAATGCACAATTAATATTTACTTATTCATTTTTGTCTTGTAGCCAATAGGCTGGTTACATATAGCTTAATCCCATGGAAAGCACCGGGAGTTTGGATTGCCATATTTCTATAGAAGCAGCGGTTATCCTTCTCTACATCCAAGATCCCCTCCCACTTGGAGAAGCAGATAATTAAAAACTAAATATTATCAACATATAGAGCAAAATAGCTCAACAGCCTTTTTCAAATTGAGTACGCCAGTTCTGTGGCTATCAGTTGTGGCACTTAGTAGCCAGGTTACCCTCTTATTGGAGCGGTTGGTCTTACAAGTAAAATCTGCGAATGATGGGAAAAATAAGGTAGTCCATGTTTAGGTAAAGTAAGTTGATGCCAGCCGGTTAGGTCCAGTAGACAAATGGGCATATCCAGTTAATGCCTTGAGGTTGTAAGGAACCTCCAGTGGCTTATAGTGATAGCCTTGTTCCAGTGCTTGCCGCATGGTGCTGGTGGGATAGTTGCAGTAATGATCCAGTTGAATAAAGCTATAAGACTTAGGGCCTCATTCAAATGCGATCTTGGCCAATTGAATAGGGCTCCATATAAGCACAGAGCATATTTTTTTACAGAAGTTTTTAGTTCGTGAACTTCTATCCAAAAGCAAGGTCTTCACTAACTAAAAACTTCTGCAAAAAAAAATATGCTATGTGCGTATATAGAGCCCTATTCAATTGGCCAAATCGCATTTGAATGAGGCCTTTGTTTTCTCTAATTCCTGGGTTTGATTTGCTTGTCTTGCTTATACAGAATAAGAACAAAGCTGACTGTTCCCTTCCACAACTTTACAAAGGCTTCCAGTTGTTATATTGTATCAGTCATCAATAATAAATGGCTCATTACAGCATTCATAAAAATATAATTTATTTTGATAAAGATGTCTGTGTCTGGCTGGAAGTGCACATATGAGGATTGCTTTATTGTTAAGTAGTACTTTTTTTTTTTCTTCAATTATTCTTGTGTAATATGAACATCTGCGACCTGGGTTCGATTTCAGTCCGGGAACCAAGCGGTCACACCAGCCTGAAGCCAAGCTGGGTTGGGCCTGATGAGTACTTGGATGGGAGACCACCAAGGAATACCAGGAGCTCTATGCTGCAGGCCCACTCGAGAAGGAACTGGCAACCCACTCCAGTATCTCTGCAATTTAAAACCAAGTGGATCAGCATCACCATGGACATAAAGATGTGCCTGGTGTGTTACAGTCCATGAGGTCACTGAGAATTGGACACATGAACATGTCATTTATAATTTTGTAGAAAGACTGTGCTAAGTCTTCTTAGAATCCCACAAAGGCAGCTGTTTTGCTTATAGTATCTTGCAGAATTCGTTGTGACTTTCCATCGCTGAAGGTGTTAAAGAAAAGGTGGCAGGAATACACTGAAGATCTGTACAGGAAGGATATTAACAGCAGTGATGACCTCAATAGTTTGTCCAATGAGCTGGAGCCAAAAATCTTGGAGAGCGCAGTGAGATGGGCCCTAGGATGTCTTGCTGATAACAAGGCTGCAGGAGATGATGGAATCCTAATTGAGATATTCAAAATTCTGCAGGATGATGCTGTGAAAGTGATGCTTGCCTTTTGCCAATACATTTGGAAAACTCAACAATGGCCAATAGACTAGAAAAGGTCAGTCTACATCCCAATCCCCCCAGAAAAGCTGTGCAAAGAGTGCTCCAATTATCGAACAATTGCACTCATTTCACATGCCAGCAAGGTAATGCTTAAGATCCTACAAGCTCAACTCCAACAATATATGGACCAGGAACTACAAGATGTGCAAGCCGGTTCCGCAGAGGAAGAAGCACAAGAGATCAAATTGCCAATGTCCATTGGATAATAGAGAAAGCAAGAGAGTTCCAAAAAAGCATTTACTTCTACTTCATAGACTAGTCTAAAGCCTTTGACTGTGTGGATCACAACAAAATGTGGCATGTCCTTAAAGAGAGATGGGAGTACCAGATCATCTCATCCTCCTCCTAAAGAATCTGTATGTGAATGAAGAAGCCACAGTCAAAATCGAACATTGGACAACAGAATCGTTCAAGATCTGAAAAGGTGTGTGACAAGGTTGTATATTGTCACCTTTATTTATTCAACTTTTATGCAGAGTACATCATGCGTAAGGCTGGACTGGATTCATCAATATTGAATCAATATTGCTGGAAGAAATATCCACAACCTGGCTGGTGGCTGAAAGTGAGGAGGAACTAAAGGACCTATTGATGAGGGTAAAAAGAGCGTGCAAAAGTTGGCCTGCTGCTCAACGCTAAAAAGACAAAGACAGCAATATCAGTTCCAAGCAAATAGACCAGAAAGAACTCGAGGCAGTGACAGATTTTTATTTTCCTGGGATCCAAGATCTCTGCAGATGGTGACTGTAGCCATGAAATTAAAAGACGTTTGCTTCTGGGGAGGAAAACTATGGCAAGCGTGGATAAGCTAGTAAAAAGTAACAACATTAAACTATAAATACATTTCCTCATCGTTGGAACTATCGTATTCCCAGTAAAGAAGTCTGAGCGCCGTAGAATTGACGCCGTAGAATTTTGGTGTTGGTGAAAACTACTTAGAGTACCTTGGACTGCAAGAAGATCCAATAAATCAGTGTTTCAGGCAATCAAGACAAACTGTTCACTAGAAGATATGATCATAAAGCGGAGTCAAATATTTTAGCCATATCATGAAATGGCAGGATTCCCTAGAGAAGACTCTGATGCTGGGTAAGATTGAAGGCAGAAGAAGAAGAGGTCAACAGAAACGTTGATGGATAGATGAGGTCACTGAAGCAATCAACATTAACTTGATGGAGCTTAGCGGGGCAGTGAGTAAGAGAAGTACCTGGCATGCTGCGGTCCCAGAAAGTCAGTCACGACTGAACCACTAAACAACAACTGTAGCTGGTAGTAGTTGCAATCTGAAATAACAAAAAAACTGACACAAAAGGTTATGAAGACCCTGCTTATCAGTACTTTCATTCCAATAATCTAAGTCTTAAAGGATGGAGCTTGTGCAATCCATACAGATCATCCCATAAGTGGGTATTGATATAGTGAGGTCAAGAGATGCTGAGATTGGATGGTAGTGAGTGGTCATAGTTTTCTTTAACAGAGTTTTTTGAGTCCATTTGATTTTTGTGAAGTACGGTAGATGTAACCCGATGTGGAGGAGGAAACTTGAGATATCTTGTTGACCCACTCATTGCAGGCCTCTGCCAACCCGCAACTGAGCGTCTTTGACGCTCATTGCAAGCCTATCCCCACTCTCAACGCTGTGTCTTTTTCCCCCTCTCTCCCTACTGTGTCACTTTGCCCCCTCTCCCTCCCCTGTGTCTCTTTCTACCCTCTTCCCTGTGTCTTTCTCCCACCTCTCCCTCCTATGTGATCCTGTTTCCATTTACGGTTGTGAAACCATTTGCGGGCTGGCTTGGGAAATTGATAATTTTCCCCAAGCCCAAAATGGGCTGCCAATTTTTTTTTTATTATTATTATTTTTTTTTACGGGCTTGACATTTTTTTTATGTCCGCCGTTTTTGTTTTTTTTACCTCACTTAGCTGCTCAGAGACCGGCAAAAAATGCCAATTACATAGCAAATTTAGCTCGCAACCTCACTTACAGGCTCCCTGCCTCTCCCCCTGTGCTGTGTGTGAGGTTGTAATCTAATTTGTTAGTCAATTGGCGTCATTTGGCGGCCTCCGAATGGCTTCCAAGTTACAGGCTTGAAAAAATGGCGGCCATTAAACCCATATTTTTTTTTTAAAGCCTGTAACCCCCCCCTTCTAATTTTCAGGCCTTGCGATGAGCGCCTTTGGTGCTCATTGCATCCCTCTACCTTACGGGCCTTGCAATGAGCGCCTTTGGCATATTACCACAACTATTATATGTGATTTGTAATTCTAATGATAATTTGGCTATTTTTGTAACTTGCTCCCCCTAGGGTTCAGCCAATTATGGTTCTCTATTGTAGCAATATCTGGGGATTCAGTCACTGCAACAAAGCATCATGTGTAGTCTTTTTCCCACCACAAGGAAGCAGCTCGGGATTTCTTCTCTGGATTTCTGCAAAGTGCTGCTGTTGGCTTGAAGTTTAGTATAAGGTTAAAAATGCACTTGAATGGAGTTTTTCTGTTAGTACCAGATGCCTATGTAGGCATCTCTGGGGTGTGGAAACCTTACAATAAATCTGTATGTGTAATGAATGACTCCATGTAATGTGTGTGTCGGATATAAGCAACGTGTGATAGATTAGACAAAGATAAAAACAGGGAGACTTAGATATACCTATAAGTATAACTCAAGATGCTTGAGAGATTCCTTGGCAGAATGAGGTATTTTGGGTGAAATAAGCAACTCTTTCTCAGACACGCATCATCATTTCTAATGTAATTGTTTTCCTTGCTCATCAGTTTTGAAATGCTACCATTTGAATATATTACACATCAATAATATATGAAGCCTTTCTCCTACTTAGCTCAGTACTTTATCTTGTTTATCAGCTTCCCCAAACAATGCCTTTCCAAAGATGTATTTATACATAGGCAAATGGTGCCCTGAGCTAGGAACTGTGTGTGGCTTTAACTGATTCCTCCTTCATTGTGGACATCATGATCAGGGGTAGACATCAGGGGGTAACGTTGGTCCGGGAGTGCAGAACTCAGTCTCGGATTTCAGTATTTCTGAGCAGTGCACTTATATGGCAAGAACATTGTCTAGGACTGTGACTCACCAGTGCACAGCAAGTTAAATGACAACATTGCTTGGATCTTTCCATTTACGAGTACTCCAGCAGTGGCTGTTACAGTAAGGAGCTGGGATCTATCCTGTCGGAAAGGACCCATTGCTCTCTAGAGGTGTTCTAAACATTTTTGGTCTGTATTCAGTGTTAGGCTCTGAGATATTATTCAGTTTGCACAGGGCTTGAAACTCACTCAAATGTTTTTCATTTTAGGGATATTTTGGAATTCAGATATAAAAGATTTGCTAATGGTTTTCAGGCGTGTCATCCAACGTCTTTCATTGCTTATTTTGGCACATGTCTGCTATTTGTTTTAATGCAAAATATATTTATTGGCTGACCATCGCACACCCGAGGACAGCAAGAATCTGTTACTGATTTCTGTTTTTAAGGTTTATATTCAGACTAGTCGTTTGCCCGTCATAAATGATGGGATAATATATATATTTTTCCCCCCTTCCCTTGTATCTCTTTCCCCCTCCTCCCTCCCCTCTGTCTCTTCTCCTCCCCCCTCCTCCCAAAGCCGCAGCTAAAGCGACGCATGGCGCGTGCGCGCAGCTTGGAGCACCTATGGTGCGTGCACGTGCGGCTCATGCTGCGCACTGCACGTAAGGCAACATAAGTGTGTACGCTCCTTAAAACAATTTTATTAGTTATTACAGTGACCTAAAATCATTGTTACTACACATTTAATCATCAGCACTGTTTGACAACCAAGCTTCCACTTTCAATTAAAATGTTAATATTTGCAATTAATTAATTTTTACACTTTTTAAACATGTCTATTAGCATAAAGCTAATGCTGTATGTTTAATAATTTTTTTTTAATTTTTTTTTTACATTTAGTTTGTTTTTGCTGTTTTTGCTTTCACAATAAATTTTATGGCAATGCAACTGCAGAGAAAGTAACATTTCTTGTCATTACAAAAGAAATCCTAAACATTCAAAGCAATATGTGCAGTTAGCCAGTATCCACTATCAATTCTACATCCATATGCAATCATTGGGCTGCATAAAAACATTGAGGAACCGTGTAGGGTGTGGTTAGGATTTGGTACTTCCACTGCTGCAACCTGGGTTCAGTAACAGTCAGGAAACCAAGAGGTCACACCACGCCGAAGCCATGAAGGATTGGGCCTGGTCAGTACTTGGATGGGAGACCACCTAGGAATACCTGTAGCTGTATGCTGTGGCCCACTGGAGAAGGAACTGGTGACCCACTCCAGTATATCTGCCATGAATACCAAGTGGATCAGCATGGTGTGTTACGGTCCAGGTGGTCACAGGGAGTCGGACCAAACTGAGCAACACAAGCAATGTGCTCTTTATCTCAAGGGGAACAATTGTCATTGCTGCCCTTCTCACTCCATCACAGCCCCTGCAAAAGCTTAGTAAATATCCCCATCCCATGTTTTTGTTTCTGGTATTCCTTCTGAGAGTGGACGAATCGCTTCTGGAGTTATAGGTCATTTTTAACCAGCTGTTAAAGTTACTTTATATTGTACTAGGTATTGGAACGTAGAAACATAGATTTAATGGGAGAGAAGAACCATAAGGCCCATCTCAGCTGTCCATTTTTTTTTTCTCTCTCTTTTGCTCTCCTTCTCTTTCTTTCTCTTTCGACCTCGTTCTCTTTCTTTTGCTCTCGTTCTCTTTCTCTCTCTTTCGCTCTCGTTCTCTTTCTTTTGCTCTCGTTCTCTTTCTTTCTTTCGCTCTCGTTCTTTCTTTCTTTCTTTCTTTCGCTCTCTTACTCTTTCTTTCGTTCTCGTTCTTTTGCTTTCTCTCTCTTTCTTTCTTTCTTTCTTTCTTTCTTTCTCTTACTCTTTCTTTCGTTCTCTTTCTTTCGCTTTCTCTCTCGTTCTTTCTTTTGCTCTCTTTCTTTTGCTCTCGTTCTCTTTCTTTTGCTCTCATACTTTTGCTCTCTTTCTTTTGCTCTCGTTCTCTTTCTTTTGCTCTCGTTCTCTTTCTTTTGCTCTCGTTCTCTTTCTTTTGCTCTCGTTCTCTTTCTTTTGCTCTCGTTCTCTTTCTTTTGCTCTCGTTCTCTTTCTTTTGCTCTCGTTCTCTTTCTTTCTTTCGCTCTCGTTCTCTTTCTTTCTTTCGCTCTCGTTCTCTTTCTTTCTTTCGCTCTCGTTCTCTTTCTTTTGCTCTCGCTTTCTCTCTCTCTCTCTCTCTCTCTCTCTCTCTCTCTCTCTCTCTCTCTCTCTCTCTCTCTCTCTCTCTATCTATATATATATATATATATATATATATATATATATATATATATAATGCAATGTTATAGCAAAAAATAGTCATTTTTTATTATTATTATTATTATTATTATTATTATTATCCTTTCTTTGTAATGCTCCTACATATTCTGTAATGCTACACAGGGGTGAAGTACAAAGCAACATACAATACAAATGAAAACCTGCAAACTTACAGTCAAGAATAAATGATTAAGAATAGTGAAAGTTAAGAGAGAAGAGAACAATTTAAAAAAGTGCAATTAGACCAGGTACAGAATTGGAGAATTTTACAAAAAAAAAAAACAAGTCAGTTGTTGTAGCAATGGATTAGGGTGGGAAGGTTTGTAGCAATGTATTGGAGTTGGTTTCTGTGCCACTAAAACACAACACACGTCTTAAGAGTTATGTGAATATAGGTGAACAGCAGTCTTAATAAAATTGAGCAAAATCATTACTGGATCCCGGGTAAATCCTAAGCCCTCTCCCATGCCGCTTGAGTGATGGATTACAAGCCCCTCTAGTAATGACACAGAGGTGTGTGTGACATTTTTTTTTTCTGCTAAATATTTGTTGTCTCTCATTTCCCTCCCACCCCCCAAAAGAAGTGTAATGAAAAAGAAAACATTGCAATAGCCGAATGCCTTAGTGAGGTCCCAGGTTACACAAAGCAGGCTGTGTGCTCACAGGGGTCTGTGCAAAGCCTCTCACTAACTCCCCCGAGAGCCTGCCGGGACCCAGGTTACACAAAGCAGGCTGTGTGCTCCAATGCTGCCTTCACGTCCATTCCTCACCTTCTTGCAAAAGGAAGAGAAAAAAATATATATATTTTTTGTTATAGATTTTTTTTTTCCTTGCATGAGGTTCATTCTCAAAGTTAATTTAAGATTTTCAGTTCGGGGTTCCTGCTTTATTGTAGAAAGATGGGTGTCCCTGAAATCCACAACTATGTAAGTGTTTCTGATTGAGGGTCCGACATCCACGGCTCTTCTTGTTTTACTTACAAAGTGTTTCTTTTTCAGGAGTTTGCAGCTCTAACTAAGGAGTTGAACCTGTGTCGGGAGCAGCTGCTAGAGCGAGAAGAAGAGATTGCTGAGCTGAAGGCTGAGAGAAACAACACTCGGGTGAGTAAGGAGACTGGAACTGGAATGAGGGAGGGAGTGAGGAAGACTCTGAGGGAGGGCAGAATCCAAGCTCTTATCTCCTCCTCTCTCCCATCACCTGGAGTAGCCACTTAGGTACTGTATATGCTTTAGGATAGTGAAATGGTTAAGAAAGTGCTAGGGAGAAAGAAGCCTGCTAAGGAGGTCTGGATTGCCTTATCCAGGTAAAAAAAGATACACAAATTAATAACCAGCAACTGAGTTGCACATTTTTAGTAATCATGGAGCTGGTACTAGACCTGCTACACCTTCACAACACAACAAATATATAAAATTACAAGAAAATGCTTTAATTACTACTGTAACAATGGAGCTCCTATAGGGAAACATATAAATGTATGTACACACACATGCACGACCTGGAAGGAAGTCGTTCATAGAGATGTATTATGCATGATTTTATATATATATATATATATATATATATATATATATATATATATATATATATACTTTTTTTGGAGAAAGTACAAGCACAGTGTGAGAGCTGGATATCTAATTTCAAAGTAGTCTAAAATAATTTATATTACTAATAAATTAACAAAGTTCTTCTGTAAGAAGGGTGAGGAATCTGTGAGTGTGCACTGATCCAGTTGTTAGATTATTGCTTCTGACTTGATAAAGGAAGGTGTAACTCTTGGAAGCTTATCATTCTAGCTAAGATGTTTGTTCAATAAAAATGGTATCACTATATCCTGCAGTTCTCTGATTGTTCAACTGTGAGAAGGTAAACCTTAAGTGATTGAAATGTTTTAGGATGGTGGTTAAGGTTAGGGGTAAGGGTTGATCAGGGTTAGGGGGTTGGGGTTAGGGTATATAACCTCACTATATACTTAAATGCACTGATTATTCACCTATAAGAAGGTAAATCTTAAGTGATAGAAATGTTTTACGATAGTGGTTAGGGTTAGACTTGATTAGGATTAGGGGTTGCAGTTTGTGTATATAACCTCACTATATACTTAAATACACTGATTATTTGCCTATAAGAAGATAAACCTTGAGTGATTGAAATGCTTTAGGATAGTGGCTAGTAACATAAATGTGTGTTTTGTTCTCCGTGCTATAGACACAATGTGTGCCTAAATGTACGTGTAACTAAGCATGAGTCTTCAACCATCTGAATATGTGAAAAAAAAATATATAAATATGTTGCATCTGCTTTCTCTATTGAAATTCATATCTAGATTGTGTGGGTTCTCCGGGGTGTGCACTTGCCCTTGTGGCTGACAAGTAAAAGGCATTGTGAGTGGTTAGATAAGATGATAGGCTTGTGTTGTGTCTGAAGATGCAGGACCCACAGGGATTAATGAAGAATACCAAACACTTCAACATCTCTCCTCCTTGTTGTGTCACAATATATATGAAAGTATGTATATTATGTTCTTTTATTTATAAAGCACTGGCATATTTCTCTGGGTAAATGGAAAGATACCTCAATGATCTCCTTTCTTTCTTTTTATTTTGTATGGAAAAACTTTGGTTTTTTTTTAAGACTGGTTGGCAGTCTCCCTTATTAAAGTCCTTTACCACTAAAGCCAGGGAAGATCCATTTTTGTTTTAGTAAGCTATGTATTGTATTTTTTATTTTTTTTTCAAAGCAAATACATTTGTTATTTTTAAAATGTGTAGCACACCCAGTGCTTCTCGCCCCACCCAATGTCTATATCTGTTACCAATAATAAAGAAATCCCACAGCTTCTATGTAGGTATTAATACAAAGAGGTCATCTGTAATTATGACTTGATCAATTGAACCAGCGGGTTAGGCCCCAGTGCATGAAATTATTTCAACATTTTAAGACAGTATATGTTGATGTTCCTCCTAAACTATATACGACTAGCTACTTGCCTGTCAGAAATGAGGGGAATAACATTTGAAGCCTGGCAATGCTGTTTGCCACCCAATGTGAGCACCTTCGGTGCTCATAGCGAGTCTCTCCCCCCTGTGTACTTCCTCCCTAGTGTCTCATTTCCCCTCTCCCTCCCTTGTGTCTTCTTTACCCCCTCCCCTGTGTCTCTTCCCCCCTGTCCCTCCCCTGTGTCTCTTCCCCCCTGTCCCTCCCCTGTGTCTCTTCCCCCCTGTCCCTCCCCTGTGTCTCTTCCCCACGTCCCTCCCCTGTGTCTCTTCCCCACGTCCCTCCCCTGTCTCTTTCCCCCACGTCCCTCCCCTGTGTCTCTCTCTCCCTCCCCTGTGTCTTTCCCCCATCTCCCTCCCCTGTGTCTCTTCCCCCTCCCCTGTGTCTCTTTCCCCCCTTATCCTCCTCCCTTTCCCCCCTTATTCTCCTCCTTCCTTTCGCCCCTAATTATCCTCCTTCCTTTCGCCCCTAATTATCCTCCTCCTTTCCTCCTCCCTACTCCCTTTTCCCCTCCCCCCTTTCCCCCCTTTTCCCCTCTTCCCTCCTCCCTTTTCTCCTCCTTTTCTCCTCCTTTTCTCCCCTCTCCTTACTATCATGTGATCAGCTCCTGCTGCTCTTCCTTGTAGCGCCGGCTTCTGGCTGTGTCCCAACCGGCATATGCTGATGAAGTGACGTCCCATGCGTCATTATTATACGTCATTAGCATATGCCGTTTGGGACACAGCCAGAAGCCGGTGCTGCAGGGGAGAGAAGAGCAGCAGCAGGAGCTGATCTAATGATAGTAAGGAGAGAGGGGAAATGGGGTAGGGAGGTTATTGTAGAGGGGGAAGGAAGGAGGAGGATCAGGGGAGAAAGAGGAAGGAGACACGGGAGGCGCAGAGCAGGAATGCGGCGCTGCAGGCAGCGGCGGATCCAGGTAGGTGCTTGGGATAGGGTGATGCGAGCCCTCCACTGGCAAGAACCATGTATTTTGGGGTGATGTGAGGGCGGGGGGGCCTCGCGATGAGCGCCTCTGGCGCTCATTGTGAGTTCTCCACTGGCAGGAACCAGGTATAAAGACCCGCGTCCCTCGTGGTTACGTGCTGCAACGGCTCGCCTCACTTTGCGAGGCCCGTGGTTGTGGCCTCAAGTCCGGCAGACCAAGTCGCGCGTGACGGTTCGCCTCGCAAGTGTATTACCAACATCGTAAACGTTACAAACAGGGACGCAGATCCACAACTATATATATATATGATACATTTTTTTAAAGTATGTTTTTAATCTGCTTTTTCAACTCATGTGTTACCCATTGTTTATAAGTAAATGGTATTGAAGTGAATTTTAGTTTTTCTACCTAATCGCATTTTAATATGTAGCTTTATAAAACACAGTCTATCCTACTGGGACTGTGTTGATACATTTCTGCACTCTATAGGCAAAAAGCAGCCTTTATGGATGCAGCACATCTCCTAAAACATTTTTATTTTTATTAATATCTAAAAATCCCTCTAATGATTATGTTGACACCTCCAGGGGGTGTCTACGCAGGCTCCTGATCCCCACCCAATCAGCATGCAGCATCAATATTAACCCACTATTTTACCTGCTTTGCTTGCTCAGACAATCTCCTTGCAACTTCCTGTCTGTATGTTAGCAGAATTACATAGCACATATCAGTGATACACTACATATCCCAGGCTGCTTTGCACCACAGTCAGGAACCCAGAGTTAATTCAAATGTGTCAGCTTACCTGATTGGTCCAAAACAACTTTTTAATTCATTTTTAAATGTGATACTAATTTAGCCTGGGTTTGGAGGGTGTTAACCCTGATTTCCTATTGTCAGAAATGACAAGAGATTCTGCTCACAATGTAAGTGTTTAAATGTTTATTTGGGGATTTTTTTCACTACTAATTCTCCTCTATCAGGTGCATTCATAGTCCAGCAAACTTACATATGCCTTTAATATCCATATACCTTTTTTGTTATAGTTTAAAGTTCCATTTTTTTTTTTTACCACTGTGGGGCTAAACTGGTATCTAAAAGACCATTTTTTTTTTATAGAAAGGGGTGGTGTGTGTATCTGTGCTAGGGTTTAGAGCTTTGCCCTCCACAAACCATCAAGAACTGACGATGCCAAAAATGTATGGTGGTTGTCTAATTGTTAAAACGGTATGGGACCCTTCATTTGTCAATAAGGGGATACATAGGGCTCTTTGAGAGCCTCCAATCTTGCATTTGTTTTCATGGTGCTTAAGTCATTGCCATGTTTATCCCTTGGACTTCCAATTCCCCTCTGATCCATGATTTTAAAGTCATTGAGGTTTTAGGATATCACCTGAGATTTGGAGGGGAGCAATTTTGACTCCCCTCTATATAATATACGGCAAGAGCAACAAGGGATGTCCTGTGCTCTTGGAGTTTTTCTTGTTGCATGATGACTTTCTGAGCCAAGCTATGTAGGTAGATAGAAAGGACATAAGGAATTTAATACGAACATTTTTCTTCACTATAAAGTTCTGCCTTAGGGAATATAATTCGTGAAACATTATTTTGAACAGTAAGAATCTTCAGATGTTGCACCTCTTAGAGCTGAAATTCATAATAATTGGGTTGGGACAAACTAGTGCCTCAAACCTCAATTAGTGTGTCATGTGAAATTTATGGTTGTTGTCATGAGTGACAAGACCTGTGGTATGTGAGTTCCAGTTTTTCTACGATACATTTAAAAGAGCATGTGGACCTTTCCTGTTATCTGCCTGCCTCTGTTATTACAGGTTGGGGTTAGGGATAGTGGTTAGGGGTTGGTTTAGGGGATCTTTCCTGTTATGTGCCGCTAACCCTAATAACAAAGTGGCAGACAGATAACTGGAAGCATACGGGGCAGGCAGATAACAGGAAAGATCCAAGCATGTCTTAAAATATTTTTCATGCAAAAAAAAATTGTAATGTTTATCTATAACATAGCACTTTGATTTTTAAGTGACTTCTGGGGCAATAGGCCGCTTCTACTCTTGCCCTGACCTGTTAATTGACTCTGTGTAAGGAAGCCTGAGGAATTTCAGCACCTGCTGAAAGACTATCACCCTTGTGCAGGCCCAGCTAGCCAACGCTAATTATTGGCCTAACAACTTCCTGTCATGGCTACAATTTAGCAGGTCAGTAGAGGTGGAGCACACATTCATCTGAAGCTATTTGTGTTTTAATGTTAACATTATAGCCTTAAAATACTTTGTTTTTCATACAATATATTAAAATGCAGGATAGCAATGTGCAAATGTAGCATCATTTTTATGGCAGAGTTTTGTAAGGGAGAAAGATCCGCCGTAGGGGAGCAATACTGACTGAAAACCAAACCTATACGGGACACACTTTAGAGCAAAACAGTCCTAATCCTGAAAGGTTTCATAGGACGTGACACACTGAGGACTTCATACACTTTGTCTGGGTTTTCTATTTTATCATTATATTTAGGAAAGCAATGTTTTATGGGTCACAAACAATAAAAACATATATCCCGGTAATCTCATGTATTTGAGTCAGTGCTGTCACCATGCAAAATGGATGACAACTAATTATAAGAGAAGAGTCAACAGTGTGACTGACTGCAGCGGCAATGCTTTCTCGTTTATTGTTTGTTTGATATCGTGCCTTCAGGGCCATATCCTCTATACCAGGAAGTAGAAGAAAAAGTGCAAATATTAGCTATCCCTGTATCCCTTATGTGGGAGAGTGGAGCTATAAGTGTACGTTATGTCTCTGTATATTACAATGTATATGCACCGCATCAAAGTCAGGTGTACGTAGGAAGTGAAAGTGAATGTAAGTATACTTGACAGGGCGCCACAGGCAAAATAAAGAGAGGGATGCGTGCCTGGTGAGCATTTTTCACTCCGTGTGAAGACCAATCAAATAAACTGACAGGCAATTATGTAAAAAGATCTTATGATACAGATTCAGTGCAGGGCAGTCATCCATGTATCACAACAGGATTCACTGGATATAATTACCTGACATACAGTAGGCCCTGCACTGAAGATTCAGTGTAATAATGTGCTTAAAGGGGTGGTTAATATATCAATACTGCTCTGCAACATCAAATAGAAAAAATGAACATTAAGGTAAAAAAACTAGATTTTTTTTAAATGGATGCATATTCTGTTACCAATTTCCTCTTAAAGTATAGTTCTAGATGTTATAAGTGGTTTTGGGACTCCCCTGAACCCATAAGCATCCCTGCTATTTGGGACTCTGGCACACTGGGTTGCTAATATCCAAGATTATTAAAATGGACGTTAAACTTGTTGTGGGCACGGTATTATGTTTTTGTGGGTAGTGTAATGCAGGCCACAATAATAAATGTTGGGGTTGCTATATTGTGTTTTGTGCACTGTAGTAGTGTTATGTTACCTGTAAACTAACAGAGATACACTTTTTGCCATATTTTGTTAGTGGGCCAGTAAAGGGTTAAAACCAAAGGTTTCAGCAAGAATGATTATGGCCCCTCAGAGCGGCCAGACATCCACTCTCTGGTCTCAGATAGTGATACCCTTCACCTACCAGCAAAATACAGACCTGGGATATCAAGTGACTTGGCCAGATAACCCCCAGGCTCTGTGTATCTGGTGATGGGGGGATTTATGGCTTGGTGACAGACAAGGAGATCACACTAAGAACTTTTAGATATGAGGGGGGTGTGGGTGAAATCGTTTTGTGTTTGTGTTATATTTCTATACAAGTAAGCATAAACCAGCTGTCTGACATGCTAAGCAATGGTATGTCTACAGTAAGGAAATGCATATGTGCATTTCTTTCTGAGCTATCCTAACTAAAGGGATCTGACTTTCCTGCTTCTCCATGAATAATGGTCCTGAGGCAGAGCTGGGCGCTGAGAGATTAACCTCAAAAGACACGACCTAGAGGGAAAAAATTGAGGTGAACGTAGCCCATCAATTCTGGGTCGTCACACTAGAGTCTAGGAAAAGCCTATTGGAGGAAATGGTAGGAAATGTGTAAAATAGTTATAAAGCAATCCTTAATATATTTGACTGCATTACATTGCAGTTCATTCCAATCAGTATGTTTGTATTTGTCCATAATTTGTATTTTCTTTAGACCAACATTTTGTAAATCTAGTATTGCTTTTGAATTGATTATCATGGATATTGAAATAAATCTCTGTGTTTGTATGGCAGCAGTAGAAAAATGGACATAAAGTACGTTAAGCAAGCATATATTTGTTTTCAAATTCCAGCATGCCTGTTCTTTTAAGTGCATTTTATATGAAGTAAAGGCAAACACTTTAGTGTATATATATATATATATATATATATATATATATATATATATATATAAACAAACATCTTATGGATAATGCTATTTAAAGAATGATGGAATCAATCCATACAATGTACCATATATACTCGAGTATAAGCCGACCCGAGTATAAGCCGAGGCACCTATTTTACGCCAAATACTGGGTAAAATGAGTGACTCGAGTATAAGCCGAGGGTGGGAAATGTGCTGCCCCCTGTGTCCCTTTTGTGCCTTCTGTGTCCCCCTCTCTCTCCCGTGTCTCTTCCCCCCCCCCCTCTCCCTTCCTGTGTCTCTTCCCCCCCCCCCTCTCCCTTCCCTGTGTCTCTTTCCCCCCTCTCCCTTCCCTGTGTCTCTTTCCCCCCTCTCACTCCCCTGTGTCTATTCCCTCCTCATCCTCAACCCCCTCCTCAACCTCCCTCCTCATCCTCAAACCTCAACCCCCCTCCTCATCCTCAACCCCCCCTCCTCAACCTCAACCCTCCCTCCTCATCCTCAGCCCCCCACCTCATCCTCAGGCCCCCTCCTTATCCTCAACCCCCTTCTCAACCTCCCTCCTCAGCCTCCACCCCCCCCCCCCAATCCTCAAACCCCCCTAATTCTAACCCCTCATATTATCCCTCTAAATAACCCCCCCCCCCCCTCCCCTCACTTACCTGCTCCGGCCTCTGCTCCTTCCAGGTCTTGATGTGGCGCGCATGTGACGTCACACGCGCGCCACGTCATTAGCATATACCGGGTGCCGGAAGGAGCGGAGGCCAGAGTAGGTAAGTGAGGGGAGAGGGGGTATTTAGAGGGGTAGAATGAGGGGGGGTTGATGATGAGAAGGGGGTAGGGAAAGAGACACGGGGGGGGTTAGAGAGACACGGGGGGTAGAGAGACACAAGGGGGGGGGGGGGTTAGAGAGACCCGGGGAAGAGAGTGACTCGAGTATAAGCCGAGGGGGCCTTTTTTAGCCTTAAAAAAAGGGCTGAAAAACTCGGCTTATATTCGAGTATATACGGTATCTAGTTAATTATTTTTGTTCAAAGTGTGTTATACAGTAGACCCTACACATTCCCGGGGGTTCCTTTCCTGGGCCCCCCACGAATGTCAAAAAATTTGAATAACGGAAACATGGGTAAACTATCAGTTTACCCATGTTTTGTCCCTTGGGAAAGGGTCTAGGTGTGAGGTGGCACTCGCCCCGCGGGGAAACGCTGCATTAGGCCGACTTCTAGGGCCCAAGCTTCCTTTTGAGGCAAGGGTTTGGGTTATGCGTCCACCTCTGCACCTCAGCACAGGGCTCCCTGGCCAGATCTTACGTGATTATAGAAGGGGGGAAAAAACAGCTGATGTTGGATCCGCAAATGTCAAACCCGCGAATATCAAGGCTTTACTGTAGTTAAATGACCACTGTGGTAAGGAAAACATCACGTTTGTGAAGTATGTAACAAAATAACAAGTAGTTTTGTAGATTTTATTTTTGAATATTATATGTAAAAAGTTATTTTTTTCTTCTGTCTGCATCATTTCCTGATAGCTTGTAGACTGAACAGGAGTAAGGAGAGGGGTGGGGGATTTGTGAAATCATTGAAGTCCTGAATTTGACACTTACCCCTTCTTCTGGGCATGCTCAGATGTAGGCAGGTCACAACAATAACTGCAAGCCCTGTAAGCACCCACACATGCTTCAACAATATGTCATGTTTGCCTCTAGAGTCCAGCAAAAACATAAACTTGTATTTTTTAACTAGTTTTATGACACTTTCCAGCCTAGTTAAACTTTTCAAACATAATTTGTTAACATATGATTGTCCCTTGAAAATATAAAACTGAACGCGTTTCAAACCCTTGAGTTGTTAGACAACCAGTGCAATAAATGTGTGATTTTGTTATGTTGTCGCTGGCCAATAATGTCAGGATTTCTAGCTTGAATCAGTTGTTCGAGGTCTCCGCTGAGATAGTACAAACTACGGAAACCTGACATTCAAATAAAGGTCGTCTGCTGGACTAAAACAGGCCAAGTCTCTGGGCGTTGTGAAGTCATCCTCACAGAGGTGTGAAGTATCTTCATCTCTGCTCATTATCATTTCTACAGAGCTGCTAATGAGAGAAAAGAGCGTGAACAATAATATATGAAGCATGCTGTGCATTTGGAACATCTTCTACCATCACTTTTTAAAAATAATCACGGTGCCAAATAACGGAGTGTAACGCACTCCACGTAGATCTGATTAATGCATGGCTGTATCTGCAGGTCTCCCACATGCAGGCAGGTCCAACATAGTCTTAACCCTTTAGCTGGCATAGGCATCACCGTTCATTGCCTTGTAATCTATTACTGATCCTTCTAGTTAAATTGTTAAAGGGATATGGAAGGTCTCACTTGGCGTATAATAAATTAACAATTAAAAATTGAACTTGTATTACAGTAAATACAATACCGAAGAAATGCTGCTATTAGAGACCACTCAAAGACCAGATCATATAAACTCTTCAGATGTAGTCACAAATAACAAGTGGTACCATTGTTGGTATACAAAGTAGAAAGGAGGAGAGGAAACTCTCGCAGGGAACCTCCTATCTGGAAGGCATATAGCCCTCATTTGTATCAAAAAGGACCTATGTGACCCCATTATCTAAGGAACTGGCTGTTCCTCTACAAAAAGTAAATCTCAAAAATATAAAAAAAATATCCACGCTGTAAAAACAGGTATAGAAACGGTTAAATGATATAACCAGATAGATATTGAATGGTCTGTAGTTGCTGATTGAATAGCATACTAGCACAACCAAAGTCACAGACAGATCTTTAAACCAACGGAGCAATGCCCAACACAGGCAAAGAGATGCTATTAACATATATAGGAGTTTTGTTTTTTGTATAAGGAATATAATACACATTTTTTAATTGTGTGCACTTTATTTTATTAAGTGCTTAACATCTCTTCTTCTGCCTACAATCTTACAAATTGTTCCTAACTAGTTTCCTCCTCTGCAGCTCATGAAGACAGCATAGTTCTAAGTTCAGGGGTTGCACTGTCTCATAGTATCCAATCACTAGCAACCTTCTGTAACATGCTACTCATGCAGAAATGTAAAATCTCCTATTTAAAAACTAACTTTATAACTTTTCCTTCTTAATTATGCTCTCAGTTTTTTCGTTGCCCAGTGGACCTTTTAACAGACCTAGAGAAATCCGCTTGGGGTCAAATGTAATGATATGAAACAGCTCTTTTTGAGAATAGTGTTACTATTGGAACAGAATAGTATTTTTTCCCCCCCAATATTATCCTTCAGTTATAAAATTGCTATATTCAGAACTTTAGTTATTTCCTTGATGATCTTTTCTTGTTTTTCCTCCAAAATGATTAAGGAAACTTTGCTTGTACTTGACTTTGAACCTGAATGTTATACTCCCTGACATAATACTTCACATTTTTATTGTCTTAATGAAATCAGAGATTAAAAAACATAAAAAAATAAAATGTTCCTCCGTGACTACATGAGCATTTTGAGAAGCTATATGTAAATAAGTCCACTGGGTGCATCATTTTCCATTCCTTATCCATTTTTTCCATGAGCTCACTTGTGATTGTGTCTGGTGCATTAAACACATTACCCAGTAAAACCTAGGCCAGGCGAGTGTAGTATGCATGCTCTAAAAGACCATTTTGTCTATTTGCATCAGTAGCTGCATGCTGCTCATTTATTCTGCCTTGTGAAACTGCTAGTGTTTGCATACCACACGGGATTAATGAAAACTGCCTTTGGCCTACCCAGATTATGTTTTCTTTAAGTACAAAGATCTATGAGGAGCAAGTTGTTTATTGGTGGTAATGGATAAAGAAGCTCCCTTATGGAACGAATAGCAAAATGTACCTATGTACAAAGGGGATCCATTCACCCATCTATCTCCTGCTATGGTTTTTGAGTTATATACAATTTCACATATGTAAAAAGTGCATATTGCCTGGCAAAAGGCATGTTGGTTGTAGTAGGAAATATATGGTTCAGAGGAACACAGCAAATGTCCCAGTTACGGTGGAATAGTAAACTATCCATAAAAATATGAATATTTACAGTTGGAACTTATTAAAACAATATTATATAGTAATAGAAGA
Source organism: Discoglossus pictus (assembly GCA_027410445.1). NCBI lineage: Eukaryota > Metazoa > Chordata > Amphibia > Anura > Alytidae > Discoglossus > Discoglossus pictus. The sequence goes on from CM050169.1 coordinate 194,909,726, forward strand.
ACCGCTCCTGAAACTACTACATTTTGACTGTCACTCAGCTCAAGAGGCTCTCCCAATAGGTTGGTGTCATGATTAGTACATAAATACCTTGTGAGTGATAAATGGCTCTCTGGATTAATGGCTTCTGAAGTTTCAATCTGTTGACAGGCCATACATTCAGTGATATTTAGGTACTGATAAGAACACCAGTCTGATGGGAGGATCTATTGACAGCCAAAGTGTAGTGAATTCACAGATGATTTTGATTGCTAAGTTATATATTTTTATAACTTCCAGTTGCAAATATTCATATTTTTAATGGTACTTTACATTCCATTTTTGTGAAAATCATGGAAACAAATGTTATTTTTTGTTGTTGCATGCAGAATGTATTGCCAATTGTGGGGTGCTTGTGATTATTTTTGTTTCCTCTGTTGGAACCTGGAGAACAATGGAAGCTCCACTCAGCAGGAGTTGACCCGGTTGTATAAAAACTTTTAAAAAAAAAAGGAAATATGCATCAACTTTAAAAAGGCAAAAATGTTTCAATTGTTTTTTTAGTACTCTGATGTAGATCAGGATTGATAAAATGAGTATCCCTTTAGTACAATAATACATTTTTCCTTATAAATGGTCTGTTTCATTTTATTCTTACCTTCTTCTTTTCCTTTACTCAGCTGCTGTTGGAACACTTGGAATGCCTGGTGTCACGCCATGAACGATCTTTAAGAATGACTGTGGTAAAGAGGCAGGCGCAGTCACCTGCAGGTGTCTCCAGTGAGGTGGAGGTCTTAAAGGCTCTCAAGTCCCTCTTTGAGCATCACAAGGCCCTAGATGAAAAGGTAACAATCTTCTTGATTTTCTTAAGGGTCTACTGTAGTTATCTGTACTGTAGTTTTATTTTGTTAACTTAACATTGAATCAGTATTTGAAGTAAATAAATTCAAACCAACAACAGTTCTAGAGGTGCTCAAGGGGTTATAGGTCTCACTCAATAGAGTGATTCAGCTCCAAAATACCAGCAATTCTACCCTGAACAGGAGACATGGCAAACCTTAGAAATGCATTTTGGCCTTGATTGGGGTTTGTTTCTCCTGTTCAGGGTAAAATTGCTGGTATTTGGGGTCTGGGGTCTTAGTCACTTGGGGAAAGTAGTGGATAAAGAGGATAGCCGCCAGGACAAATCATCTCCCACCCTCTGGACACCTGATATGGGGCGGAGAGAAGCCTATTTTAGAAATCTGAAATACTAAAGATTTAAAAGCTATGTTGAAATACAGCACAGCATCTTTCTTCAAAGACTGAATTTTATTACCTTTTATTCATAAACACAACAGTGGTTCTTTAATGCTCAAATTATTTTCCTAGATGTACTAATGGAAAGAATAGTAATGTCATTGGGTGAGGTACTTAACATGTATGGTCGATCCACTGATCAAAGGTTTTTATTTTTATTTTATTCAAATGGCTTTCCATTTGCGTCACATTCCCTTGAGTTTTTGTTATCTTTCAAAATAAAATGTTAAATATTTAACAATTTGGTGCTTTCAGGTATGTCATTTACTTTTTAAAGCTGGAGATATGTGGGAGGTGCAAGTCAGCTTAGCCTACAAGAGACTATAATTGGGCTGCTACTGACAGCTGGCAGGCTGCTATTTTCTGTCCTGTACTTACTGTACTTTATTGTGGTGAAAAATGCATTTGTTTGTTTAACATTCATCGGTATACTGATAATTTTGTGTATCTGCCCTGTATAAAGTGAGAGTTCTTAGTGGCAGGTTGTGGTGGGATGATTATCTACCACAAATGCTGTAACGAGTGTTGATATAACTATATGTATATAGAAAAAGAAGATAAAAAATGCTGAGAGTTTGGATTTTGTTTTTTTCTTTTGTTTTTTATCAAAAAGAGAGGTGAAATTTGAGGGATTGAAAGAGATTCCATGTATATGTATGTATATATGTCACAGCAATTCAAAATAAGGAAATGAGTGCTTATGATTATATAAAATGAATACCAGAAGTAATTTATGGATGTTGTGGAGATGGCAGAAGAGCATAGATTTATGTGGATAGATATAGATCAAGGGTGGGCAAGTTCTGTCCTGGAGAGCCACACACAGGCCTGGATTTGTTTGACTCCCCAGTGCACAGAAAGGAAATAATCAGAAGAAGTGCTAGTATCACCTGTATACAACAGGAATATCCTCATATACTGACCTGTTTATGGCCCTCCAGGTCCGAACTTGCCCCCCCTGGTTTAGAGAATTCAAGTTTTGGTACCCCAGACCACAAAGGGAGCTGATGCCCTTCCTGCCCGTTTCTGTAAGGCTTGCATTTGCCAAGGAACATCAACAGTTTGCTCAATTTCCTACTACTCGCACAAAGGGATATTCTATCTTGTGACCAGATAGTCAAAAGTTCCAGCCGAGGTTGGATGTGAAACCCTTAATACTTCCCTTTAAGAATGAATTATATGTTGTGGAGCACTTCCATTAATCTGATGTTATTGCCTCAAATCAAGTAAGAAATCCTTCAATGTTGGATTAGAGCAAAATCTAAATCAAAGGAAATAATACTTGTTAGCATGAATAATACTTGCATTTGTTAAATACATTCCCTTCAAAAACTTTTATGGTGTGAGTAAAAATACATTTTGGAACCAATTTAAAACCATTGGATGCTATTAATTACATTCTCCACTACAGCTCCTTGGTCCTCATGTTTTAGGTATATTCCATATTTAACTCAACTGTTCTTTTTGCAATAATTTTTTGCCTAGGTCTTTTTTACAGCTGATGCAGTGCTGCGTTATCTTTATTGTTGTTTTAGCCTATACATTTATATATATCATGTGCATGGTCAATGGAGGTCCATTTATCGTGATGGTCTGATTTATGGGCTAAGTAAACAGTGGTAAAGAGTAGGGAAAAGGGTGGTAACTGAGTCGGCTATTCCCCTGATCTTGTCACCCAGATATAGAGACGATTCTCAATGGTGGATGTATCTACTTTCGACAAATAATCCTTTGCAACCATGAGCCTTAATTCGGAAGCCGTAACCCGATCGGAGTAGGCCCTATGTCTGCTGGCCTGCTGCGAGCCCGCACCGGCCACAATTATGGTTCTATTCAATTGGCCGGGCTCGCAAGTCCCGGCCCAATAGCGCACATTGCATACCACGCGATCGAAAGTAGCATTTGCGAGCTTGAACATGATCGCTGACACAAGGCCATAACTCGCAGTTAGAAACAGCCAATGGAATCTGGGTCCGATGGTGACTCGTGTTTCAAGCCCGTATGACTTTGAAATCCAAACTCCAACCTTTCATTGAAGTCCTACGGGCTTGAACCACGAGTCACAATCGGACCCACATTCCATTGGCTGTTTCTAACTGCGATTTACGGCCTTGCATCTGCGATCGTGCTCAATGGAGGGGGATTTTAAAGTCCTACGAGTTACGATCGGACCCACATCCCAGATATAATGCAATATTGATAACGCCATAAATATTATATTCTATTACATGCGAGTTCCATAATATGTATTAACACATTGATTGCCGGGATCAATATAACACGGAAATTGAACAGGAAATCAAGTATTTATTTTTTGGGCCGATTTGCGAGCATGAGAATGGTGTGCTATTAATCCTTAAACCTAACATCATTTTCCTTTTTTTAATCAAAGTACAGTAGAGTGTGTATATATGCATTTACAGTGCTCCGTACATGTCATTAAGCCCTTTGCGAGACCTCCTTGGTACCAGTAATTCGTGGTTTGATTTTTGCCATTTGCGGGCTTGACTGAGTGGTTAGTGTGTGGGAATCGAGCAAATGAATAGCGATTTTTAGCAATGGTAACTCTTGGAGCCTTGAAAGATCAAAGGCTTGAAGGGGCATTAACTCGCGATTTTACGAATTGCAGTCCGGAGCTCGTAACTCAATCAGAGCACCAAAAAGAATAGCAAAGTAACTTGCGGGCTCCATTTCCTAGCCCGGATTCCCCGAAAGCCTTAATTGAATGAGGCTAAATATCTTGTTGTTGTATGTCTTATCTCACTGCGGTCCCATAATATATTACATATAATTTACGGAAGTAGTTTATTACAATATGGACCAAATTAACCTCTTTTGAGAAAATATATATTTTTAAATCGGCACTGTCAAGTTTTTATAAAGTTACTATAAAATGTATGATAAGGCACAATTCCAGGGTTGGAGTTCTCCCATTACAGGGAATCTATTCTTCAATAATCATATGTACATTTCCATATCTTCCCTGGGAGGCACCTGTGCATAGAACCCTAAAAGTAGTCGATGACCATCCCATTTTGAGAACAGCAAGTGATATTTAAACAAAATATTTTTTATAATTCTCAGTGCCGTAGTAATGCAATCAGCCTTTGCACATTTTCTTAGATGGGAGTCCTCTTTTCCAGTTGGTATTTCTGTATAAACATAGGCATATTTGTAAAGATTCCTACAATGATCCAAACATATATATTTGGCGATGCTAACTTCTGTAATTTAAAACAAATATTTACTTTTATTCCCTCATGAAGGATTTGGAGAGAGCCATTTTCTGTGATCAACTTGCGAGGGGTTAACCCCACCCTTTTATTTGCTGCAGCAGGCTGTTAATTGAAAGCTATGACTAGTGTGGTATACTTGTGTCATCTGAAAAAGCAGAATGTATTGCCTCAAACATAGAAGACTCTTCAGTAGAAATGGGGACACTGCCCTGTGATTAGGATAATGAGGATGCACGCCTGGCCGCCATGATGCCTGGACTCGGAGAATAATGTAAATGTTTCTAGTCTTCGGGTGTTATGCATTCTATTCAAGCATTTTTTATACATTCTGCATTAATGTAAACCATTACTGTCATGAATTAATTGTTTAATGACCTAGCATGTTTCTACTTTGAGTGCTAATCATTTGCATATCACTGCCATGAATTCCCATAGGTTGCAGGAGCAAGTACTGTTTAATGTGGCTTTGCCTGTTTTAGACCATCTAGAATTACCAGTGGTAAAAATTATGGTGCCGAACATATCCTAATGATTAACATGGCTATTGTGTGGTTTTCTCTGTTACAGGTTCGAGAACGCCTACGGGTGGCCCTCGAGAGGGTGGCAGTTCTAGAAGAGGAACTAGAAATGTCCAGTCAGGAGGTATGCTGGTCACTTTTTGTACGCATCTGTTTGGGTATGTGCTGTAAAGGTTGTAATGCTTTTCTCATATTGCAGTCACTCTCACTTCGGGAGCAGCTAGCAAGGAGAAGATCAGGAATCGATGACAGCAGTAAAGATGGAGACTCGCAGAGCTCAGTAAGCAGACAACTAAATATGAATTTGCCAATATGAAAAATGGTAAAAGAGAGAATGAATGGCAAAAGGGTCCAGTAAAGAACAACTGCTGTCTTTACCCATCTACATATCATTCATTAGATATTTATATCAGTAACCAATGTTTGTTTGCTAATCATATAACTGATCTGGTTTCAATAGATATTTATGATTTCTCATTCAGAATCAAACATCTATAATATTTATATATAAGTATACCCCAAATTAAATCTATATTAGGTCATATGCAAACTTGCACACAATTGCTCCACCACATCAGAAAGATTACACATATTAAGATGAGAGATTAGTGCAGAACAGCCACACAACATGAAATTGTTTTGTTTTTCTATTTTAGCTGATTTTAAATGGCTCCTCTCACCTGGAGCTGCGTGGAGGCCGCGAGTCTGAACTGGAAGAGATGCTTGAGAAGCAGAGGCTGGAACTGTGCCAGCTCAAGGAACGTTTAACCATGATGTGCCGTCAGATGGCTGAACTCGAAGAGGAGCTCAATACAGCCCAGAAGGACCTCATAAAATCAGAGGAAGTCAGCGCCAAGCTGCAGCGTGACCTGAAGGAGGTATGACAATTGATTACCAGAAAGTTCCCCTCCGCTAATCTTCCTTATAATGGCTTTATGGCTGGTATGTAATATTTAATACTGTACAAGGTACCAACTTCTGTATTCCTTAACACCAAGTTAACACTCAAGTATGGAATAGTAATTAATAAAAGACAAAACCATTTATTATTTGATTTGAATTAATTGTTAATATGTTTTTTTTTATCATTATAACCTTGTTGTTTTAATATTGACAGGACACTTTTAAGCCAATTGATTAGGAGGTTGTCATCTTCAGACACAATCCCCCTCCCTTCTATTATCTTCTTGCCAGCCAATCAGATTTCTATGTTTGTCAGGACACATATGTAAAGAAGTATGATTGGTTAGAAGCAGTCATTGGAATATAAAGTAAGCTAGGGCTCCCTTGATATCAAAAAACGACTAGTCTGTCAGCTTAATCAGAATATCAAAAAATGTACTATGAAATAACGCAATTAGTATTGAGATGTCGGATTCCCTTTTAGTGCAAAGCAATAATATTAACACAAACAAAAAATATCATAGGTTGAAACATGTACACATAATGAAGAAGCTCACCCAAAATGATAATATAATGTAGTTTTGCCTTTCAAATGACAGTGCAATTGTATAAAAACATCCAGAATGCTACAAGACATTGAACAAAAATGAAATGGGTTAGAACACGCCATATAAATAAAGACTATGATACACAATCTGAAATAATAGATGCAGATTGCAGTTAAGTGCTTTTGTAAGTACTTGCCTGTGGTAGGGAGAGTCGCAACAAATTTGTTGTTTAGTTTTATACCTTGTTTAGCAAACATTAGTTTGACAACCGATACAGATTAGACAAACATTGTTAGCAGATTTATATAAAGATGGAGCTGTGTTCCATAGATAACATTAGTCTCTTCACGCAGACCAGAAGGAACCGTGACTGCACATTTGCACAAAGCGTGGCCCACTCTTGATGCTGCAGCCCATTTACATCCTTATTGGGACAATCTATCCATGTGTACAGCTATGCCACTGTTTGATTTGTGATTGCACCGCCTCATAATTCAATATTTCTCTACTCCTAACTCTTGCTGCAGGCTTTGGCACAGAGAGAAGATATGGAGGAACGAATAACCACACTGGAGAAACGTTACCTAAGCGCTCAGAGAGAAGCTACGTCGTTGCATGACGTCAATGACAAGCTGGAGAACGAGCTTGCCAGCAAAGAGTCTCTTCACAGACAGGTAATGCCTAGTTTACCTGAATATGACATTGCTAAAGTAAAAATGTACACCTGACATTTTTAAATGAATGCAACCATAACGTGAAAATTGTGGGCTGTATGGACAATGGCCATTTATAGAAGCATTTTAATACAATTAAAAGCCTGTATTTTCATTATGATATTAAATCGGAGCACACTTGAATTCTCCACTAATTACCGTACTAATATAATATATCTGCATATTAATCAGCAAAATGTACGTGATCCTATAGACATGGAAGAAAAGATAATGGTTGTAAACCTCTGGTCTTATGAATACTCATGAACTGCTGAAATTCACACTATATTAGCTAGAGCACTGTAAATATTCCTTTTGTGGGTATTGTCAAGCTTATTACACTGTATTTATACTGTCTAAGGTTAGCAGTTTGGCTATCACTGCTCTAAAGTGCCTTACATGCTGCTCTTGAGTTCTTAAGAGGGCCTCACGGTGCTTTAAACCTTTTTATTTTACCTAAAGCAAAATGGTAAAATCTCTGTAGGAAAGGGATTTAATTGGTAATAGAGGTATATATACTTTTGAGAAGTATTTAGGGGTACAATTGGTATTATTTGCTAGTTTTAGAGCGATAGAGTGGACTGTGTATTGTGAGAGGCGTGCTCAACCACTACAGAGAACAGACTGTGGGCTGCATAGACCCCTGGGTTGTCTGTTGCCCACCACAGTGTTGCTGAAGGGTCATTTTATTGCATGACTTATTTTGTTTTAAGGGTGCGTTCCAAATAAAGCAAAGCAATGTACACCTATGTCAGAGGGATGCTGGACTTAGACTGTATCTTCCGGGTCATTGGTCAGGGATTGTGGCCTGTGAATTATTGTCTCTCAGCTGTGGTGTATTGATCAGGACCTGCTCACTGAAAGGCAAATAAAAAGGATTGTACATTAGAAGGAATTGCATGGGGTCTCTGCCAACCACTGTAAATTTATTGGCTGAGAGACCCAGGGCTGTGTCTTGCTACTTATCGACCATTCATCTTCAATTTTGCTGACTTGTGGCTCCTGCTGCAGAGTGAGGAGAAGAACCGGCAGCTGCAAGAGTGGCTGGAGGACGCCAAGCAGAAGTTACAACAGACCCTGCAGAAGGCGGAGACTCTTCCGGAGATTGAAGCTCAGCTGGCACAGCGAGTGGCTGCTCTCAGCAAGGTAGTTATACTTACAAGCTGCTTAATCAGAGTGCTCAGTGGGGGGAGTCGGAAGGGAGTCCATGTCACTTCTAGTACAGAAAGCATTATGTGGTAAGAGATACACGGCATCACATACAATCACTGGAACACATAGGCCCTGCTTTCTACTTTATAAAGTATATTGCTTGCATGCATATTTCCATGTATGAGTGATCGATGTATGTATAATATCACATCCCATAGGATTATACATACATAATAAAACATTTTTTAACTCTTTAAGTGGCAGTTTAAAAATAAAACTTATCCACACTGGCAAATTTTGGGGGGTATTTTTATGTAAATAAAAAAAATCTTTACTTCTTCAGTCAGCTATTTTATGAACCCCAATTTTATATATTGTATGTGTATATATGTAACCCCGTGTCGTGTAATTTTGTCTTCTGTTCCTCTTCTTATTTATCGTTTATGCATATATTCAGGCAGAGGAGCGGCATGGAAATTTCGAGGAGCGACTCCGGCAGCTGGAAGCTCAGCTTGAGGAAAAGAACCAGGAGCTGCAGCGGGTGAGACTCAGGGGCAGATACAAATAGGAAGGGAAGAACTTGGAGACTTATTATACCTTACTTATATTAAAGGACCACTGTACAATGATATATATATATATATATATATATATATATATATATATATATATATATATATAAATTAGTTGAATAATCAGAGTATTGCAGTGGATAGTGATATCTTTTTTTATTGGACAAACGTATTCATAATAATTTATTATGAATATGTTTGTCCAATAAATAAGGTATCACTATTCACTGCAATACTCTGATTATTCAACTGGATTACTGGACATTCATGGCTACCTCACTCTTTTATATTTTATATTTTATATTTATATATATATATATATATATATATTATATATATATATATATATATATATATATATATATATATATATATATATATATATATAAATGTGTGTCTCAAAAACCTTCAGTCGGACTCGAGCAGCGAAAAAATTCAGTCATAAAATTAGTTTTTAATTAGAAAAAATATTTTTTTATGCCTTTACTTGACCTTGAATGAATACATAATACATAGGTGCAAGGTTTGTGTGTGTGTGGGATGGCATTTACATTTCTGAAAAGCTGTAGCTGCATTTCCTGAAGCAAGTAATCTGTTTCTGGGCCAGTGAGGAGGAAACGGTATGGTATCAATTTCAGTCTTACACAATTATCTTAACAAAGGATCTCTTTTTCCCCACCCCTTCCTCCACTGATCATGATCTAGTTCTGAAAAAAGATGTAAAAAAACAGAAAATGGATACCCTCTAATCCTAAATAGATTCGTTAACAATTCAGATTTTGCCAAAAAAAACAACATTTTATATCCAAGCGTTGTTGTTGTTTAGTCGTACAGTCATGTCTGACTCTCCATAACGCGGTGGACCAGAGCATGCCAGGCACATCTGTCAGCCACTGCCCCTCTGAGCTCCCTCATCTTCAGGTTCATTGCTTCATGTACAAGCTTACATATCAGTTGATGTTGTTATGTTTCTGGTACAAGTGCCATTTTTCTTGGACTATAATGATCTTTTAAAGCACTATCAACAATATGTAACCTTCTATAATAAAATATTTTAAATATGAAATCACATTTACATGCTTTTTAAACCTTACTGATTCATGTAAGATCATGGGTTGCATTCAAGAACATTTAAAAAAAAATGGTTGTTTCCAGAAAATAAATTTCCAATAATTCTTTAAAAAAAATACATCTGAAAAAAGAAATACAAAATACATTCCTCTACAGTTCAGGTTATAAGCTGTTCTAATTAACTATTTGAAATTAGGCAGAGACAAATCAACACAAGCTTTCCTTTTTGTAAGTTCTCACCAGTTGTTATAGCTTGGCTGCCCATTAATCTATCTTTATGAACTGATGGTTGGTCCAATCTTACTTCCTTCTGGAGGACCTTATGAGAACAGAAGTTTTCATACAATATAAATGGGACTGGAACATGGCTTTGAAAATAACTCCAGATGATGGTGATATTTTTAAATCTACACCTATATTGTTAAATAAACTTTTAGAAATGTATGACTGGCTGTATGTAGTGCTTGCCTTTCTGTGTATTGATATATCACAAAGAGTGATAACTGTATTGGTCCATTAGAAGAAAAGTTGGGTTGTAGTGGGCATTCGTTAATGATTTAAACTCTCTTCTTGTGTGTGTGTGCTGCCTTGTACAGGCACGTCAGAGAGAGAAGATGAATGACGAACACAACAAGCGCCTCTCTGAGACTGTTGATAAGCTTCTTTCTGAGTCCAATGAGAGGTTGCAGCTGCATCTTAAGGAGAGGATGGGAGCCCTGGAAGAGAAGGTACCTGTCTGAAATATGCACTACGTGAAATGTATTCCTACTTTAGTTACTGGTTTGTTAGTCTGTCCCCGTTCTTTCTGTGTTATGTTCTTGTTGTGTAATTAAACCATTTTCTTAGCTAAAAGACCATTTAAAGATTTATCCAGTATTGCCATTTAGGCGCATTTTACATCGTGCGAATAGTCTGAGGACATTTCAGCGAGGACAAATATGTATTTACTTCTTCATATAGTAGCCAAGCTTCCTATAATGGAAAACACTTTTGATGTTTACACGCAAGAAAAACTGCTATATTTGAAATATTACAACAAAAAATCAAACCGCTATTGGGAACATAAGGAGGTTTTAATATCCTACAATATTACCCCTACCTTCACACAATCAATACATCTGCTGTTGATTGGGTCATAGGTGATTAATTCCAAAGTTTTAGGGATAAAACAGTAACATTATAGAAAAGCTGATTTAGGAAGGAGTAGCATTATTGGTATTTTTAAATTGCAAATATTTTTTTTTTAAATGGGGAAACAAACAGCTTATGAAATGTGGTATTCCCTCAAAGTATCGAGATATGATGATGTGCTGCTATCTCTATACTTTGAGGGAATACTACACTTCATAAGCTATTTTTTCCCCATGTAAAAATAGTTTTAAATTGTGCACCAGTCCCACTGCTGATGTAATTTCAAGTTGGAACTTCGGCATTGATAGCTTAGCTTTTGAGAGAGTAAAAATGTCACGGGATGTCTCCTGAGTTTAACCAAGGCTCCAACCATGGGAATCACGTCAGCTAAGTGAATGAACAGGGTGAGGAGGCTGCACAGTCAATATGCTTTCTGAAGAGTCCTACTGTTCCCTCTCCCCAGTTTGTTCCCTCTCCCCCAGTCTGTCCCCTCTCCCCCAGTCTGTCCCCTCTCCCCCAGTCTGTCCCCTCTCCCCCAGTCTGTCCCCTCTCCCCCAGTCTGTCCCCTCTCCCCCAGTCTGTCCCCTCTCCCCCAGTCTGTCCCCTCTCCCCAGTCTGTCCCCACTTTTCAGTCTGTCCCCTCTCCCCCAGTCTGTCCCCTCTCCCCCAGTCTGTCCCCTCTCCCCCAGTCTGTCCCCTCTCCCCAGTCTGTCCCCTCTCCCCCAGTCTGTCCCCTCTCCCCCAGTCTGTCCCCTCTTCCCAGTCTGTCCCCTCTCCCCAGTCTGTCCCCACTCTTCAGTGTGTCCCCTCTCCCAGTCTGTCCCCTCTCCTCAGTGTTCTCTCCACTCTTCAGTGTGTCCCCTCTCCCCGGTCTGTCCCGGACCTGGATTTTTCCATAAGCACCAGTCCCAAGTATAGAAAAATGTTATAATTGAAAACCAAATCCAATACAATCAAGTGGAAAATAATTATGTTGTACAATGGCATCTGCCAAAATGATATCTTAGGAAATGTCTTGCTCCTCTCATTCTCTCACCAGCTTACACTTTCCCTGCAACTCCCTTCGGTCAACCTCATAATGCTTCCAAACCAGTCGTATCACTGGCTTTTCACTATAGCCTACTCATAGCTGTTCTTATCTCATGTTCTTATTCTCTCTTTCCTTATCCCTACTTCCTTTCTCTCAGAATACTCTCTCGGAAGAGATAGCTAATATGAAAAAGCTACAAGATGAGCTCCTACTAAATAAGGTTTGTATGGGATCTTCATTCCTCCTTTGGAGTTGTTGTCAGGATATACATGTGCTGGGACATCTGTATGACCAGCACTGGCATTTTGATCTCTAGCTAGAATGTAATATTTAACATAAAGGGTTGTTTGACATTTTATAGGTAATCTGTAGTGTATAAAATATGCCTCTTCCTTCTGAAAAATGTTATTACCGTAAATACTTTTTTAACTTAGACCAACACAAAGCCAAATTTCTCTCACAGGAGCAACTAGTGACTGAGATTGACAGGATGCAGTTAGAAATTGATCAGCTGAGGGGCCGACCATCTTCCACTTACTCCAGGTGAGACCTTTTATTGTTTGGAGAGGGTGGCTTATTAACTGACTTCTGCAGTTTAGATTGCCCCTTACATTGATGATCCAACCTTGTGCATAAATGGACAAACCTCAAAAACACTAAAACACAAATTGTATATTTAAAACTTAAAACCTAGCCTAAACAAAGACTATTAGGAAGCAGCATCACCCTTTTAGAAAATAGCAGAATAATACCATCAAATTAAGGTCACAACATTTTCTTAAACTGCAATTGTTTCCACAAATACCCTTTTTTTTACAGATGCTTGTTTAAATGGCTACTGGTTCAGTGACATACTTCCATCATACAATAAATGTCAAGCATACCCACACCATATGAAGCATAGATAATACATCTAGTACAGTTTACTGTGGATGCTAAAGATTGGCTTCTCTATAGACATTCTCCTAGTTTGTCTGCACCTTGTAGGTCTCTCCCTGGAAGTGCCCTAGAGTTGCGCTACTCTCAGGCACCAACCCTTCCCATGGGCAGCCACATGGATCACTATAGCGGCACATCTGTGATCAGACGACCCAAGAAAGGACGCTGGGCGGCCATGAAAGATGATCCAACTAAGGTACAAAGAGACATAATATAACCATGTGTACATTGCTGGTTAGTTCGTGTTATTTGTGATATTATTATCTTGCTAGATTTGGAGATTTCATGCATTCTTACTCGTAGTAGAAACAATGAATAGTACAATAGTGATTCTATTTGAATGTCTAAGTTGAAAGTTGATAAACTAATTTCCTGCTCAAATTTCTCAGAAATACACTTGATGCACTGCACTCTGGGAAAACTGAGCGGGGACATGCAAATGAAACCACAATGCATGCTCACTATATATATTATTGTTATATATATATTATTGTTTTATATATATATATATAAATAAAAAAAAGTAAAGCAATAATTGGCTTCTTGGTATCTTGACTGTATATAGTTCTTGGCATGGTTCGGTCGTGGCGTGGTTCGTTGTATCACTTGTGTTTTTGTGATATCACTTGTATTTGTTTAAAACATCAATCTTATGCACACTAATATATTAACTTATAGCTGTGGCCCTCTATATATGCCTTGTCCTTTCAGATAAGCCTTATACAAAGTAAATGTGCATTATTCATACTTTTAATGTATTCTGGCTCACCATTTCTTTTATTTAGGTTTAAGAAACATTGTTTCCAATTAATAGATCATGTGAATAAATGGCCATTAACGTCATCATATCTGGACCCAAGGAAACAAGCTTCCAGAATCATCATGTTTGAGTAGATTTGTAGTAATAAAAACAATCTGTATTTTCCTACACAGGAATGATATTGACATATAATAGTTACTTGATTTCCTTTTTTTGTTGAACTTGTATAATTTTGCTGTCTCGGGCTTGTCTTACTTTAGTCCTTAGAGCATGACTCCAGACTTACTTTTAGGCTATCGTGTTTGAGTGCAGTTGGATTAATCAGTGGCTCACTCCTTTTCATTTACTTACCGTGGCCCACATAGAGCGATTTTGAAAATATCCTTGGAAGTGCCTCCAAGGACAAATGTTGGACAAACAAAGTAAAATGTATATTGTAGCTGAAAAGATACAACTGAGTTGATGTTCAGTTTCCCACTTGATCCAATTAATAGGGGAATATGGAGGATTGCCCATTTTCAATATCAAAATAAACTATCTAAGTATTCATTTGCAAATTTGTATTAAGTGCTTAAAAACTCTGTATTGACAACTAAGATCAACCAAAGATCTGCCCAATGTACCCCATGTAAACAATGTTTATATATATATATATTTTTTTTTCTCAGCCCACTACTATACAGGAAGGTAGCTGGTGGCCTTGTTCAAGTTTCTTTCCTTCTTAAAATCAAATAATGATTCTTCTCTTGGGCCTAGCACCTTTCTTACTTGTGCTCTCATTTTCATATATTTCATTGGTAGGAGAAAGTTACACACTCCCCTCCTTTTCAGGATACTTTCCACCCTCAGAAATTGGAGGCCGAGCCAAATTGATTGTAAAAGGGAATAAGTAGGTTGTACGGTGGGGTAGAGGGCTGGACAGGGGAAGGCCGTAGAGACGGAGGCCCTAAGGATGGGTGCTGGATTCAGGGATGCCATAGGAATAGGTGCTGGATCCGGGGAAGCCCTAAGGTTGGGTATTGGAGCCAGGGAAGGTTGTATGGATGTCAGGGAGGCTGTAGGGATAGGCAGACTGGAGCCACAAAAACTGATGCAGGATTGGAGCAGGGAAGAAACCATGGGGCACCACAGAGACCATGGGGGTTAGAGTGGTGCTATCTATCCATGGCGTTGGAACTAGAGCCACCTAGGCCATCCTGGGTATGGGGACTGAAGTGGCTTATGTGTGCCTGGGGATGAGGCAATCCATGTTGGCTGTGCGTAGTTTGGTCCGGAGCAGCATGATTTTCATATGCATTGAGCTTTTGCTTGAACAACAATAATATATTATGGCACACTATACAGGACCCACTCTCTTTAATGTTTCTTAAACACATGTCTAAATATGTTCTCTTTTTTACGCTATCTTTCTGGATTTCTTCTAATGTGAGTACCTTTTTTTCTTATAGTAAAAATATTTCCAGTGTTCTTGTATTGCACAAATTCTAGCATATACCAATAAAATAATAGTGTGAATGTTTTCTCATTCAGCAGTACATACATTACATTGTGCAAATACATAGCTATAATGTTGCTATATCTGACCCTAAATCAAGATTTAAAAAAAAATAGTGTTGACCCTTGAAAGGGAATAGTGCAAATACCACGTACCCCCTTCAAACCTTTATTACAAATGCTTTTGCACTTATCTTTTATGTACACAGTCTGCTTCCACTGTAATTCCTATTACAGGTATCAGGGTGTGACCCTCCATGAAGTCATTACAGTGGAATTTATGAAATTTAGCAGAACATTGGAGTTTTCCGTGAAGTTTTAATGAATTGTGACTACATTTCCTTTCATATGGAAACATGATAATTAAGTGGGACATCTTAACCTACCTGCAATGGGGGTTCCCAATGCTTATTATTCAGATATTTGACTTACAGCTTCTCTTTGCAAGCAGTTGTGTTGCCTTGTTAATGTTTCAAACAAGCTGTTGATTATATAGTCTGC
>CM050169.1:194930568-194970568 GCA_027410445.1 Discoglossus pictus
CCCCCTTGTCCCTTCCCTGTGTCTTTCTCCTTTTGTCCCACGTGCCTGGCGTTAACGGTGTGTTACTGTCCTTGACGTTGTGTATTTTCTAAGTGCTGCGTGCCTGGCTGTATTCAGCCTCGTTTTTATCCAGTTTCAGAATTTTTTATGATTTTTGTCAGCCATTTTTTTCCCTGCACAGTTGATTTTGGATCGACGAAAAACACCAAATATGGCTTAAATTTGCTTGCAACCTCACTCCCAGGCTTCCTGGCTCTCCCCTTGTGCTGTGTGTGTTATTGTTTTTGTTAAATTATTTTGCTGTTTTTCTGGTTTTTAGAGCTACGCTCTTGGCTCGCAGTTGCGACTCTCGCAAGTCCCGCGTGTTTCAACGGCTCGCCTCGCTTTACGTGGCTGGCAGTGCAATGAGCGCCTTTGGCACTCATTGAGGCCCAAGTCCCGAGTGCTTTGCAAAAAGACACAAAAGTGTGTGTCTCTTTCCAGCATCTCCCCCGTGCTCCTTCCCTTTGTGTTTCTGGCGTTGCTGAGCCTCGTTTTCATGCCGTTTTAGAAATTTTGCGTTTTTCGACCGCCTTTTTTTCCCCTTGTTTAGTCGATTTTTCGAGTGATGAAAAACGCCAAATATGGGTGTAATTCGCTTGCAACCTCGCTCACAGGCTTCCTGTGTCTCCCCCTGTGCTGTGTGTGAGTGTGTTATAATTTTCTGTACATGTTTTTTTTTTTCATTTTTCGTTTTTTTTTACACGCTTGCGCTGCCTCCCCCTTGCTTTGCGAGGCTCGCATGTGTGACGCCACTGCTGGCTGCAATGAGCGCCTTTGGAGCTCATTGCAGCTTAAATGCTGTGCGGCTGCATCGCCTCGATTCGAAAGGCTCTCATGTGTGACAGCACCGCTGGTTGCAATGAGCGCCTTTGGAGCTCTTTGCAGCCTAAGTGTTGCAAGGCTGCTTCGTGAGGCTTGCATGAGTGACGGCGCCGCTGGCTCACCTCGCTACCCAAAACTCGCTGTTGCGCCTTCGCAATTGCGTGACCAACATCGCAAACGTTAAATACACTGACAACTATATATGTGATCTCCCACTAGCAATTTTCTTCCCCCCTCTCTCTCTCTCTCTCTCTCTCTCTCTCTCTCTCTCTCTCTCTCTCAGCCCCTGCATGTTCTTTCCCCACCTACACTCTTTCCCTCTTACTTTCTGCCTTGTTTATTCGCATCCTCTGCTATCAATCATCCCACTCCCTCCCCTTCTGTTTGCTATGTTTCCTTCCGTCTTTTTCTCTACATTCCCTCTATATATTCTTGTGCAACTGATTCCAAAACATACAGGAAGTTTCTTTCTGTATAATATCATAGTGTGTTAGATTTTTATATATGTTATAACTTGGTTCTGCCATGAATAACATTATGTCCTGTCCTTGTATTTTTCTTTTGGCCATCTGCTCAGGAAGGTATATATTTCACATAACCAAGTGTAGACCCACACAATTTTCACTCAAGCACATGGGAGAAAACCGTTTAATATGTTTCCTCCGTAAGTGTGCATTTCAGTTCACGCATGTGCACACACACAAATGATTGCATTTTTCAATGTTTATTTCTAAAAGTTTTCTAGCTTAAGATTCAGACAATCTATGCATTTTCTTGTCTCTTATTATATATCAGCCTTGGAGCAGACGGTCTGGGAGGAACAAACAGCACCAGCCAAGATTCCCTGCACAAAGCTGCCAAAAAGAAGAGCATCAAATCTTCTATTGGGCGTCTGTTTGGCAAGAAGGAGAAGGGACGCATGGGACAGATGGGACGTGAATCCTCTTCCTTGGGTGAGCATTCCCATATCTCCCTGTTTTCTGCAGTGTTAATGAGAACCTTTTTAGGCACAGAAGGACCCTCTGTAAACCCCTCACACTCTGTGTATCCTTAGATTTTAAATCCCGCCAACATAAAATATTACAGTATAGACCAAAGGTAAGGCAGCAATGGAGATGTTTTCAGGTTTATGGTTGTATTGAAACAAGACCGTACATCAGCATCAAAGTTATAGGGAAAGATGGTGAGATGACTTTTCAGGGTATCTCACCACTCACCTAGTTAAAGAAAACAGAAACATACCTTGCTGGGTATACGGTGAATAAAAACAAGCATCTGATGTGAGGGAAGATACTAGCAAGATGGTTAGACCATTATATTTCTACATTCAAGACAAACGTATTATTCCCACATTTTTGTTCTGGCTGTTTTGTTTGCTGAGCTCTTTCTCTTGCCCCTGCCCAGCTGGAACACCGTCTGAGGAGACCTCTCCAGCTGACCCCATGGGACTGTCCAAGCTGGCTGGGCCAGTAGACAAGGACCGGAGAAACAAGAAGAAGTAAGTGCCCATAGGTGCTGGCTATTTATGTCTCTGAGAGCAGTGAGAGATGGATCTTGTAAATGTGTTAAACCGTAAACTCTTGTCACATATCATGACCATTTCACATTTCACAGTCTATTTACCAACACATTTGTGATACAATGAGAAAGAAAGCTGTTCGGGGATTGCTGACTCCAGCTTATAATTTGCCTGATATTGTACGTCCGTTCCCTCCTTGTTTTAAAATAGCTTAGCACTTAAATGCTGATGATTCACATCTTCAAATCGGAACTGTGCTGTGAGTGACCTTTAGGTGTAAATAACTGGGAACTATTCTGGTCCTTTCTTCCGTATTCTAGCAAAGAGTTCATTTGTTTATATATTTAGTACATCTGATAGTGAAGATGTTTAAAAGTACGCAGCCAAGGTTTCACTTATTCCATGGTGATCTACATGTGCCCAAAAAGACCAAATACAGTTGCAAGAATACATCTGGTTGCGTGTGGACCCCACAGAGTAATTATAAGTGATTAGCATTGATCACATATATAGTTGTGAGCATACGAGTTGTTGCTCACGCTTGCGGGCCGAAGGCGCTTCTTGCCAGCAACTGCGACCCTCGCAAACTGTACGTCGTAACGCAAACAACATACAAGACACGTTACCACCCATTACAACCTCGCAAAAATCAGCCGCAACCCGCGGACATGAAAAAATGAAAAACACAATAAATACACACAACACATACATAAAAAGCTTACCTACAGCAAGAGGGAGCATCCAGGACCTCAAAAAATGAAGTTACACCTTAATTTAACTCAAAATAAGAGTTTAGACACTAAAACATTCTCTAAGCGAGAGAAAAAAATGGCTGCAGAACAAAACGAAAACGAGGCTACAGGACTCTAAACACGCAAAACACCACCAGAAATACCCAAAACACCACAAAACACCTACGGATATTTTCCGCTTCAGACGCATACCACACATTACCCGCCATTTTAGAACAATGCGGAAGTACACAACTACACTAACGGTTTCGTCTCGCGCACGCACACTATTACACTGCACACATTCATCACGCTTACACAGCAGCTCCACAGCACTAATGCTGCAGCAACATCAAAACAGATTGTCAGCTCTTCAACACAATGATTCCTGCATATATTATTTAAAAAATAGGTAAAGTATATTCATTTATTAATCTATTAGTTATTTTATTATTATACACCAAACAGCATTAGCTCACTGACAATTTCATTGCCATCATTTTTTGACGGGCGAATAATTCGCTAGTCAAATATAAAAGCAAGAACTAGGAAGAATTTCTGATTCATAGATACAAATTACTAATTTCGATACAAGTTTACTATAAGAAAATGCAGTTGATTTAAAATAACTCAGCTGATAATACTTGCTATTACCTACAAATGGGATAAACCTTTTCTCCATCTTTATATCTTTTTTTAATCTGATCATATTTGAAAACTCTGCTTTGTGCTTCAGGCCCCCGGAATAACTTTCCTTTGCTAGCTTAAACTGATAAAATATCACCAGATTAATTTTATGGGTATTGCCCCATTTATATTAATAATAATAAAAGTAGTAGTAATAATAATACATGTGACTTTTGTATTCCACCACATCATGTCTCTCAATGGGACTTGTTTTCTCTTCGCTTATGTTTTTAAACATCAATTTAATGTTATTTTAACCATAAGACACAGGTAACCTTTTTAATATCCTATTCACCAGAAGTTGTGAAAAATTAAACTCTTTGGTGTCCAGGGAATGTGAGAATTCTGTCACAGCATTGTGTTCCTTATTTGAAAAAGTGTTTCTTGACACCTATTTCTGCCCCTCTTGCTAATAAATCAGCAGTGGAGTTTATTACTGGGTAGTTATTACTATCTTGTCCCAATACACTGCTGTACCACAGAGCTTTAGACATTCAGTTGATGTAGTATTTGTTGGCCTCTGGCTCTCTCTATAGGTTAGACATCTTTATTCTCTGCATTTGTTGTACTTTAACTGGTGCACGGGAATGTCATGTTTGCTCTGCTCATGTTTCAGTGAAAATAAGACAGTGGAGATTCCAATATGACATGATATATAAGTCACAATTGTAGTATAATATATAGATATAACCAATTATGAGAGATATTTGTTATCAATTACTAAGCACTTGAGGCATTGGGTCCACTGTGTGCAGTCGTCTACACAGAAAGAGACTCGGCACACTTAATGTGCATGTGACTGCATGGAAGACAATGGCCCTCAGAGTCTTATCAGTAGATAAAAAGAAATGTGTTTGTCCCATCTTAGGGTTCCCCATGAAATGTAAACAGGGACTCCTGTGGATGCTGTGATCTTTGTTCACATATCAAGATTTTTTTTTAAAAAAGGTGAATAAAAGCTCCAAGTTGTTGCAGTGTAGAGATTCACAAGGCTCTCTGCCCAAATGCATAATGTTTTAAACATGATCTTTTAAGAGAATGATACACATGCTGTCACAGTGTCCTTTTATAGGACCACATTATAATTACAAAATGATATGTTGCAGTGGCAGTACAAGCAGTTCCCGGGTTATGGATGAGATACGTTCCTGAGAAAGTCTTTAAACCGGATTTGTATGTAACTTGGACCACTGATAGACAATAATAATTACATTACTATAATGGCTTATAAGTGGTAATGATAATACGCGTAATAATAACAATAATAATACCGCTGTACTGCAACAATAAGTTACATAAACTATTGTGCTCTTTCTTTTAATTCAAACAACCACCCAACAAAAGTTTTATTTAAAAAAAACATACATTTTCAAGAGGATGCTATAAATATGAGACACAAAAATGACAGCACATAAACATTTCATAATTTTCCATTTAACTTGAGCAAAAGTGTTAAAATAGGCTCTTAATTGGTTAAAAGTTAATTGAGTATCTGCAGTTTACACAGAGGTTGTAGAGATCTCATTCTGCACCACATTCAGGAAATGGAAATACATGTTTGGATTTTGGGAGGAATAGCACATTTCCTTTCCACAAACTCCTTCCTGAAGCTGATTCCTGTGATCATTCTGCAACTCATCATCATTCTGATCTGTGGGAATACCTGCAACTTCCCTGGTCTTGCACCATTATATTAGAAGCTCTTTATAAACCTGGTGCAAACTGTAAACTTTTAAATAACCACTCATACAAACAAATTGTAATTTGTATAGGTGTCCTCTTCATTTCTGCAAATATCTGGGGCCATTGATGTGTCACATTAACATTAGTAGCAGACATTATGGCAAGAGAGTGCATGCTCTGGTTATAACATGTATTTTACCAAATACTGAATCAGTGATCGGGTTAAGCTTCTGACATTTTGGTGTATTTTTCATGTCTATTTTTAAGGCATGAACTCTTGGAGGAAGCCTGCAGACAAGGGCTGCCATTTGCTGCCTGGGATGGACCCACTGTGGTTTCATGGTTGGAGGTACTTTACTTTTTTTATTTTCTTTTAAGACCAGTATATATGAATGAATATTTCTTTACCAAGTGGAATATAATTTTCTATTCTTTCTGACAGCTTTGGGTGGGAATGCCTGCCTGGTATGTTGCTGCCTGTCGAGCCAATGTAAAAAGTGGAGCCATCATGGCCAACCTATCCGATACAGAAATCCAGCGTGAGATTGGAATCAGTAACCCCCTCCATCGCCTAAAATTACGTCTAGCCATCCAAGAAATGGTGTCCCTCACAAGCCCATCTGCACCTGCCACGTCACGCACGGTGAGGACATGACATTTATAGTTGGGAGATATACAGTTATAGGTTAAGAACCACTGCATCACAGTTGTAAAGTACAGTGATAGAGGAAGTCAACTGTTTGAAATATGAGAAAATAATTTGCAATTGCTCTTAGTTTATCAGCTCCATGGCGGCAAGAGACAGACCAGGCTTTTATTAACAATACATATGTCTTTCTAATCATTCATCCTATCCAGTCGACTGGCAATGTGTGGATGACCCATGAAGAGATGGAAACTCTGACTGCAACAACTAAGCCTGTAAGTTCTTATTCATTACCAATAATCCAAATACCAATTTAATTTGAGTTTCTTTATGGTGTAGTCTTCATATTGTGATATCCTATCGGGAGAATAGGTCAAATAATGAATCTATATCTTGCATCTTACTTATAACATTCTTTTGTGTTTCTCTAATATTCTTGTGACTGTTCTGATTGTGTTATCTAGTATATAAGTGCATGGTCCTGTTTGCTTTTCTATTGGTCTGCAGTGAATCTTATGTGTCACTAATAGCTGGCTTCTTGACTTTCTTCTTTATCCTTTTTAACATTTTAACCTCTGCCAGGAGACTAAGGAGATCAGCTGGGAACAGGTAGGCAGAATCCAGAGATTAATGTTCTTTGCATTTGGGGTTTTCAGCGACTCCCATTCACAAGTTCTACCTCACCTAGAGGACCCTGACTTTGGTTATTCCAGACACAATGTGAGCAATCTCATTAAACTGCTACTGAATTAAACAATTCCTCAATAATCCATCTCCATCTTTGAACTCGCATATCTTTCAATTTCTATTCAAAAGTACTCTGTCTACATAAAATATATATATATATTTTTTAGTTTATTCTTACAGAGTAGGAACAACTGGCCATGCATTTTATCAGCCATCATGATTGGAGTCATTTTATGCAAATGAGCAGTTTCTGAATATTAAAAAGCTCCTGATATGCCAATAAGAATCATAGTCTGCTTGTCTGTCTCTGTGATGGCCAAAATAATAATCCCAATGTTGTCATTCAGTTAGTACCTCTCCCTCACACTTATCAAGTACTCCGAGATGCAAATTAGCATGCTGAGCCACACATTAGCCGAAAAAGCTATTCAATATTTCTCAGGAATGATTTACTATAGAGGAAAAAGACTAGTAAAATGTAGTGCAATTTTTTCATGCTCTTTAAGATGTAACCAATTTCCTTTTGGGGGTGACAGCAACTCTTTAAGTTCAAACAGGCATGGTACTGGTATGCACCATCAGAGGATTAAAAATCATGCTTAAAATGTTAAGATTGATTGGGTATTTTCTTATAGGCATTGCTAGTATAGCCATTAAAGGCCTCCCACAAGTGAATGCATAGATAATGAGGATGAATTTAAATCTCCTACATAGAAAAATACGATTTGATGTTCAATTAAAATCATCTTGCCCATCTAGTCTGTCCCTTTTCATATCTAATACCTCAAATCTTACTTCACCATTTGCATTTTATCATATTGATGCCTGTGCTATTATATACTTCTTACTTATCTAAAAGTAATTAATTGCTTAAAAATGTATATTATCACATTCAGATCTAACTGCTCTGGATATATGAATCAAAATTTTACTTGTTAGGGTTATCCCTAGACTTCACTGGACAATCTTTCTGTGTAAAATTGTCAATAAATGTATCTAGACCAATTACAGAATGAAAACTTGTGCAAATGATGACATCCATTTGCTATGTGATATTAGCATTTCTAACCGTTTCCTCCTCTCTGTTTCCCCAGCCACATATATATATATATATATATATATATATATATATATAGTGTGTGTGTGTGTGTATATAAATATATATATATATATATATATATATAGTGTGTGTGTGTGTATATAAATATTGAATACTCAGATGATAGAATAATATCCCCAGTGATAGAGAATAGGATCTTCAATCAGACATTTTAAGCATTCTGATTCTGTTTTATTTCCCTTGCTGTTTCTTCATTAGATACTGGCATACGGTGACATGAACCATGAGTGGGTGGGTAATGACTGGCTGCCGAGCCTGGGATTACCACAATATCGTAGCTACTTCATGGAGTCATTAGTGGATGCTAGGATGTTAGATCATCTGAACAAGAAGGAGCTGCGGGGACAACTCAAAATGGTGGACAGTTTTCATAGGTGCGTTTAAAGATATGACCTGTCCATTTTCCTATTTGCCCTCTATCCATTAGAAGGTACTATAGTTAAGAAACGTTTTAATGCAATACAGAAATAAAAGGGAATATTAACCTTCTATACAAAGTAAAATTTTCTTAAGCAATAATGTTTTTCTTTAACTCTTTTTTTTTATTGACACTTTTTGGTGTTTTCAGGGTGAGCCTCCATTATGGCATTATGTGTCTAAAGAGACTGAATTATGATAGGAAGGAATTGGAAAGGAGAAGAGAGGAGAGCCAGAGCCAAGTGAAAGGTGAGAGGAGGAACAAACAGACAGATAATTGACTCTACATTATATATTACTTAAGGTCTATTTTCAAACCGTGGGGTTGTAATGGCTGACATGAAAGAGCACCAAAGTATGCATGTAGGACAGGAAGGATAGTGTTCCCTTAAAGGACCACTAAAGTGTCATAACTTTGCTCTTTGGAAGAACTTTATTTGATAATGTACCAAAACATTGTTTTTTTTTAAAGAAAGATAAAACGCCTTTCTTTTGTAACAAGAGGAAACATTTGTTTTTTTTCCTAACACAATATGTCATCTGGGAGGGACTTTAGATGAGGAAATTATATCTATTTTTCTCTTTTGAAATGCTACCATAGTTCTGACCACTTAAAAGTAGTATTAAATTGAAGTTCACCTCACAGTTCAATATCTCCCCCCAGACACAGCAGGAGTCTTCAAAAACTAAGATGTTCTCTAAAATGCTTTTTTGCTCCTTGTTTACACAGGTACTGTGTGTACTTCGCAAATATGGTTTTCCCAGACTACAGTGGTCCTTCAACAGTTTATTCACTTGTGCATATACACATATTTATTTCTAAATTTCAATGAGTAACTTGCATGGCAAAATAATGTTGTTTTTCCTGCCCCCCTACAGACGTCATGGTCTGGTCCAATGAACGGGTAATGTGCTGGGTACAATCACTAGGCCTGAAGGAATATGCCAATAACCTGCAGGAGAGTGGTGTGCATGGAGCCCTTGTTGCATTGGATGACACATTTGACTGTAACGACCTGGCATTGCTACTACAAATCCCAACACAGAACACCCAGGTAAAATTAGAAGGGGGTGAAAAGGACTTGCAAAGCACTTGTGTAAAAATGTATATCTAGAATATATATTGTCTTCTGCAATATATAATCACGTATAAATCACAATCATATAATAACTCTACTAAAACTTTCTAGACATGAGTCTTCATAATAAACATGGAAGAATCTGCAGCCAGAATGCTTTTGCTGAGCAATCATTTTTTTACTCAGTTGCTTTTTTGTTTCTGCAATTGCAAAGATTGTAATGTTTAGACATAATTGATGCAAAAAAACTATTTGCGGTATAACACAAACTGTTATTTTGCACTTGTTTAGTGTTCTGTTAATGAGGCTTAGCCATAGAATATGTAACAAAAAGGTTCTATGGCAGAAGTGTATAAAAGTCCATGCTTTGTACTAACCTACGTTCCCTGGATTTAAAACACAAAAATAATGAATATATTCCATAAGATGTCTGTATTGACCAATTTTGTTTTTATTCTTCTGACATAACGTAATTTGATTTTAGGCACGACAAGTGCTGGAACAGGAATTTGGCAATCTCATAACCATGGGGACGGAACGACGACTGGATGAGGTTAGTCCTATCAAAATATGCAAATATCAGCTGTATCTGAATGCAGCAGTAAAATTACATGAAAAAAATGCATAAATATAAGATATATTAAATGTTTAAACCAAGGTATATCTTATTACTTATTACTGTTGAGTTGAAAAAATAGGTACATTCAGAAGGTGTTTAATGGCCAAAGCACATCCTACATGATGGTCAAGACTTTTTGTTTAGCAGATACACTGTTGCAGGAATACATAGAGATCTTACGCCAATTAGAAATTGAAGCAAAACAAGAATAAAAACGTCTGCACCAAGTAGCAAGTACTCGTCTGACGCAGCAGAACCGTTTTCAGCAGTGAAGTGCCCTGCGTGCTGCTGCCTGCAGGGGATACATATTGTGTCACTTTCACAGCTGGCTAAGCACACTTTGCACAGTGACCTCCTGCACGTGACTCGGAGCACAGCATAAAGACTTTGTATTGGAAATTCCTCCCTCTTGTGGTGATTTAATGTCACGTTTGCATGTCCACGGTCCCCTGCAAATATTAACTACTTCACTTTTTGAGATTTATTTCATAACTGCACGGATTAGAAACATTTAGAGTTAAAAAGACATAATTTTTACATTAATAACTTTGGATCCCAAAATCGATACATATTCAATTGAGGTTTCGGGCGATCCAGTAACCCGTAAGTGAGGTTGCAAGTTAATTTGCTATTCAATTGGCGTCTTTTTGCGGCTCCAAACAGGTTACGAATTACGGCCTTGAAAATATTGCGATGGTTAAACCCGTAACTTACAGCCCACAGAAGCCTTTGATCTTTCACTTTTTGCAAGGCTAAAATCGCAAATCGCTTTTTCATTTCCCAAGCCTGCAAATGTTTTCACACCCATAAATGGCAAATGACGGAAAAAATCCTGCTAGAGAGGACCCGCAAGGGGGTAAACACCTGTTCGTAGCACTGTAAATGCAAATAAAAAAATCAATACTGCACTGTAAATAACTAGGAAAGCGATGACAGACATTAGAATTAAATGCACAACAGTCTCAAGCCCGCAAAACGGCAGGAAATTAAATCTATTTTTATGTTTAATTTCGGGGTTAAATCGATCTTGAGTATATAGTTAATACATATCAGGTCACCCATATGGACTAGAACAGTATTGGCATTAATTTTCATCATTCTTTCTTTTGAGGGTTTGCTAGTCTGATCGCATGTCGGACCGCTGAACCTAATTGATTGACCTGTAACCTCAATGTTTTCTTATTTTCTATTGGCTGATTCCAAATAGGGGGTTATGAGCTTACTTAATAGATTATGTTCCCGCCCTGAACTGCAAATCAGTGCATGGTTTACGGTTTCGGCTTTGGGACAGCAACTTGCGGGCTTGAGCAATTTAATAGCATCACAATCTGAGAATATGTCCCTAAATTTCTATCTGTTGCATAGAGTTGTAGGACGGAAGAAAATAAAATGTGTTCAAATTCTAATCTATATTTTACACTTTTAAGAGTAGCTGTACAAGTTGTCATAATCTAAACTTTTAATTTTGTTTTTGCATGTTTCTTTTAATAAAGTATTTTTTTTTTATGCAAAATGTAAACTTCAGCATTATTATTGATGGAGGAGTTCAATACATTCCTGGCCCTTCTAACAGTGAAAGTAAATGTCTTTACACATAAGATAGTTTCTGATTTTAATAGGCTTTTTTTTATATAAGAAAATGTGTGGCTTATTTTCTATCTATCTCTGCTTAAAGGACAGCGCCAAGACATTCAGCCGCTCTCCTTCTTGGAGGAAGATGTTCCGTGAGAAGGACCTGCGAGGAGTTAGCCCAGACTCTGCTGAAATGTTGCCGGCAAACTTCAGGACGGCGTCCGTCTCCTCCATTACCTCACCCGCTGTGCAGCTTCGCAAGATGCAGTCTGAAGGTATGGGAGCATAAAAAAACAATTCTGTATTATTGGTGGATATACAATATGGTTTGCTCATTTATCAGAGACACTCCTAGATTCAGTGATTAAATGATTTCTAAAAGGTAGGGATTATAACTCTTAAAAGGTGTTTGACACCTCAGAGCTACTAGCTTTATTTGGAAGATGACCTAGCTTGGGATTTAAACCAGTAGATCATCCTCCTGAGAGGCTTTAATTCGGGCAGAATTCAGCCGGAAAAATGCCAGCTTCACCATAAAGAAATGATTGAGGGATTCATCAAATGTGCAAACAATCTTTGGTTCAGTATGGAGTTAGCACAATTTATAAAAAAAACAGTACACTTTTGAAACGGGGACATGATAGCGTAAATCACAGATTACAAGTTTTTTTTGATCGAAATAAAAAACACTATTACAAAAAAAGGCAATCAGGGAATTTGCATTCTCAGCTGCCATTTTATGCTTTACAATGGGTGAAAGCGAGCAATACATCAAAAAAAGATAGGACCAGGTGTAAGGAACTAAGGTATTTCCATTATTAGCCCTAACTGCTACCACCATCTGTTTAATCTCATTATGTATTCTGCTAAAGCTGCTAGTCCAAAGCTCATTATTCATAAATTAGCAGCAGTTTTAAAAAGTAAAACACTTTTTTTTCCCACATGCTCTTCCATCCCCTCTATGATGGTGCAGGGCACATATGATATGACTTTAGTATCCTTTTAATGTAGATTTGATCTGTTGGCCATTCATCATCTTTTTCTTATGTGTGTGACTAAGCTTTGAAGTCCTGCCTCGGTCATGATTTTGTCACTAACATCCCATGGTCATCTCTTCTTTCTGGCCCAACTTTCTTGTGTTCTTGATGTAACATCATTTTTGTAGTAACACTTGTAAGTAGGCATTCATATATTTGCACTATGAACCCCAGAAATACTAAAGTATTGTCATACAATGCACGTCTCCAAATAGTCTGTTTAATCTTATACTAAGCACCTATTACATAAATCCTCTAGGTGGCACTGAAGTAATGCTAACTTGCTGATTTTTAAATGGGAATGTGCATCTGAACCAAATCCTCACAACGCAATTTATTCTTTACAATGTATTATTATGTCTGAAATCCCCACATATGTGGTTTCAGGGAGTGCTTCCAGCAGCCAGCGTGCAGACAACGTCTCAGTCAGAACCTACTCCTGTTAATGATGTCCTGATGAGGTGAGCGCATGGTGTGGGCGAGTAACTTGTTGGCGTCAGTGTGAAAAAAACTTTTTATTTATAACTGTTAGAAAGGAGGTGCATGTAAAATTATGCACAATATATTGTGCTGACGCTCCCTTTGGAAGACATATTTACATTTTTGTTTTTGCTTTTGTGATCATGGGGCAGCACCTACAAAAGATTGTACAATATTCGGAGTGACCTGTAGCGAAGAAAAATAACATTAAAGTGAAACCGGTTGTGATTGCTTTGTGAGCTGCTACAAACTGGCAAGGAACATTTTGAATCTTTGGACATCCCCATTCATACATTTTTATTTTGCTAATGTAACCTAGCAAAACAAACGAAGATAGGAGGCCCGCCTATGATGTATAGATTACACTTCTCACCATTGTCAAGTAATGTGTGACTTTGTGTCAGTCTCCAGGACGCTTTAAGATTCTTTTTCTTATGGTTAAAGATATGATTAAAAGAACACAGATCCAAATGTTTATCACATAAAAAAATAGAATAAAAAAAAATGAAATACATATTATTATACTATTTAGGTGGTTTTGTAAACTCCACTACACTAGTTAATCTTATGCTTGAGTTCAGTGACCTCTAAAACTGCAGTAATAGCTGTGCTGTTTTGCGGGAGTTGATACAAATATAGTTAGCCAGTTATGATCCTGACTCAAGGCTTTTTATCCATCTAAAATGGCTGCCACCCAGATATATTTTTTATGTGCACATTTTTTTTCTTTTACTATACTTATTTCTTGCAGTTCAGAATTGGATATAATTTCTTAAAAGCTATAGCAGAATATTAGAAAAAGTGACCTGCTATTTGTGGTGCTTATGAAGAAATATTTATTATTATGATCATAGGCCTTATTCTGTTTTTAAAATTAGTATAATTGTAACAATAAAACTCTATGAAACGATAGGTCTACAAAAATATTTTCCCAATGTAAAGCTGTTGCATTGGGGAAAACAGCCAAAAATTGCATCAAATAATTCATCTACACAGATAAAAATGCACCAAATTAAGCACAATAAAAAGAGTTATACCTCATTGTTATCAACACCATTTAACTAAACAAAGCATTTGCAATTGTATAATGAAAAGGCTCATGGGACATGATTATTTGTACAAAATATGCTATTAGAAACCACCAATTAAGAGGTAATTCCTTTCTAATTTATGTTAGTTATTGGGAAACATATTTCTATTTTTAACAGAGATATGTGTTTTCTGTATAATTTTAAATGCTTAAGGCAAAAATTGATGAATCGGATTAGAT
The DNA here is from genome assembly GCA_027410445.1 of Discoglossus pictus. Lineage (NCBI taxonomy): Eukaryota > Metazoa > Chordata > Amphibia > Anura > Alytidae > Discoglossus > Discoglossus pictus. The sequence continues at coordinate 194,944,980 of CM050169.1, forward strand.
TCAGTAACCTCACACAAGAACTGTACCAGAAGGCCATTCCTTATCAACTTCCTTGCAGAGCCATCTAAAAAATGAGTATTAAAATGTCTTGGCTGACTCCTCAATAGTGGAAAATCTCTGACATGAGCTATTCATCAATTATCACCTTATAATTTCCTCTTCCTTTCTCAAACCTCTTTTACTACAGGCAACGTTATTGGGGCAATAAGGTCACTGAGGGCACTTTTTTGTCATTCAATCACTTTGAGCTGAGGAACTGGATCAATATGATTATCCCCGACGATGGCACTTGCTCAACTGTACACTATTTCGTGTTGATGGGAGTGCTGGAGTGAAAGTGAAGGTGGAGACATCCTTTACAACTCTGCAAAATCTGAAGCAGGCTCTTCATCCCTAAGACTTGGAGCTTTCTACATGGACCCTGAAAGCTATATGCTCTGTACAAGGATTCGACTGAGCATGCAAGGAAACTCCATCACTTCCTCCATAACATTTATATATTTGACTTTCCAGTCCCTTGAGTGTTAAGGGCCTTCTAAGATTGAAGGGGTGAAGGTGAAGAAAAAAATATCTCTAATATGTGTGGGAAATGGGGAAATAAGATGAATATTCTATATTAGACTTAGACTATGTGTTTTGTTCTCTGTTCAGTTCTCCTTGAGCTATGCAGATTGCAGCCATCTCCCACCCCAAGAACTCAGAGGAGTTTGACAGGAGATTCAGTACTAAGCCATGTTTCTGCTGGTCCAAGGGGATTTGAAGTGGGACTTGATGGTGTTAAATAAATGAGGGATGTGTTAGACTGATGTTGCATTGATGTGAGCCAGACCTGGTACAATAGGAGTAAACTGTTCAGGTGTCCGTGTTCCACTCCACTTCCAATTGCTGTCCGGTTAAGTTATCTTCTTCTTTATTAAGCTTTGAAAGCTCCATATGGCCAGGAGTGCTAGGAATCCTGGCAAGGAATTAGCATTAACATTGAACAAACGTATTTATTATTATTTATTCCTTGTTTTTTTTGTTTTGTTTTTTTTTCACTGCCAATCTAATACGCACTGCACAAAGTAAAATAATGCAACAATGCACAACATCTCTTGTTCTGAAGAGTTTGCAGTTTAACTTGGTACTCATGGAGCTTGGTGTTAAATGGACTTTGTGAAATACAGTCCCATGATTCATCCACAAATTGATGATCTGACTGGTGATACAATGTTTATTAGGGTTTACAATTTTATTGTTTACAGGTGAAAAAGGAGCCAGTTACATTGAGTGTTCCTAATCTTTTATGCTGTTTGTGACTCTGTAAGTGCTAGATATATTGGCTTACTTATGTTACTGGTGGGATATCTCATACAGCCTTTGTGTGTCTCACACCCCCACTTTATTCTTTGTGCCATTCCCGTATGGAGCAAACATAATCTGGCGTTACAAAAATGTAATGACACAGACTGATCAAAAAAAGAGTAGCACTTCTGATGACACTACTGGGTCACTTGAAAAGATAATTGCCTTAAGAAGGGAGAGCCTGTTTAAGATCCAAACACCTGATGGGAAACTATATTTGATTCCAAGTACAACATCTTTTTTTGTAAATGGTCTCTCTTCCAGGTATTTTTCATATTATGTACAACTCCAGTTAAGTACTATAAACCCATTAATTCCTAAGATCTAAGCCCAACAGGTTATCTCGCAAGAGCCAGGTTGCATGTCATAATGGACTATGACTTATAGGTGTGAACTCATTTTTTCAGAAATTAAGGTATTAAGTCTTTGTTATCACCCTGTCTTGTCTTATTTTTTTGTTTTTGTTTGTTTATTGCCTTGACTGTGCCAAATATGGATTAAGTTGGTAGTGTTGACTTGTAAATGCAGTCGGTTAAATCTGGTCGGACATCCCCCACCAACTGAGTTGTAAACAGAGGAAACTTATGGTAGTCTTCTACATGGAAAATTATATGGTTTTGTTTGAGTTTACTTAAACAAAATTAGCAATCTTGTTTTTATATTGATACTACCACAAACTCTTGTAGTTTATACACTCTCCAAATTAATTACACGTGTACAACCATACCTCATGATATAGATAAGGAAGAATCGAATACTTATTGTAGCCTAGTAAAAGTCTATGGTTGCTCTGTTTTTGATAATTATTAACTACATGAAGGGATTGAGGTTTTGTTTCCCAAAAACCTTCTGTGATGTCTAGCTGTAGAAGATAATATAATTTAATGGGATGTGCCTTGCTGACCCATGAAATGTATTTGAAGGACCACTGCTTGTGTGAATCATGAAACCCCATAATTGATAATTATGAATCTTGATAACTATGATACCTTCATGACCTGCTTGTAATGCTCTGTAGCCTTGGGCCATTGTGGTCTATAAAGGCATGTTGCATAGATGGTGTTGGTATTCAAACTCCATCTTGTCATGAGAATATGCTATTCTAGGTTACTCATATCTCCACGTTTTTGTGAATATTCACGAGGATGTTTAGTTATCATTGCAAAACAGGTGACATCTTGCAATTCAGGGTTTAATGTGTGTACTTATTTGAAGAAAGAATGTGGATGAAATCTAGCAAATATATCTAAACCTATTTAATCTCATTTAATATTGACATTTTTTAAGATTATTTTTCTTTAATTTTACTTCTCGACTCAAGACCATTTCTTGTAAGTAATATTTACGAATACCTAAAAAGTTCATTCCTTGTGGGATTGATATTGGCACTTCAATGAATTGTTTTTTCTTGAGTGGAAGAAGAGTTAAACTAATAGTTGCAGGTATCCTTTGAGAATTTGTTTTACTATTTTTATTAACAAAAGAGTTAAAAAAAAAAAAAAGCCATAGAAATGTATTGTATTTATTTTTTATTTAAAGTTTTGTTTCTCAAATGTGGGTATATAGAGTTATTTTTTATTACTTTTGCATTGTATTTTGTATTATTATTGTGTGGGGTTCTTATGCATATAACTTTATTTATAATCTCTTTGCTGCCAGAAGGCATGCAGCTGGTTGAAAGACCTGCTGGCACAGAAGGGGTTAAGTATCAGTTTGGCTTGATTTGCACTAGCCTTCATTTTGAAGCAGGTTTCATTGCAAGGGGGGGTCTTCAATCCATGCAAGGGCAATATCGTGCTGGCTTTTCTTTCACATTGATAATTGCAGAATAGTCTTTCCTTTATGTCCTCAAAGTAGGTTACTTTTAATATAATACAATTTCAACTTATCCCCGGGTGCATAACACCACTATAATATTAAATCAGAAAAAGAGGGAAGGGGGGGGGGGGGAGGGGGGTAAATATAACCTTTATGCAACAAGTAATTTAAACTTGGGCATGTATTTTACTTTTAATATACTTACAACATAGTTATATCCACTATCTTAGCCCAGAGCTCCTTAAAGGACTACTGTAGTTTGGTAAACACTTCACACGCTTGTCAAGTATGTAACAAAATAACATTAGCAGGTAATCATAAAGCAGCATAAAAGTTATTTCAGAGAAAATATTATATTTAGATTACTGATCCATTTTGGACTGCTAGTCTGTCTGTAACTTGAGCGGCAGATTATCCCTATTGGGCCTTATTCTGCCATTGACTACTATTGTCAAGGACCTTTTGGAACAGAAGTGAATACATGTTTTATCTGTGCCATTGTTCCTCCCGCACCTGAAAATCTCATCACTAAAACAAAACTGAATACAATAATAAAAAATTGAAGGCTAATAATAATTTTCCTTTAAACACATTTTGTCTGTTATTAGATCAAGTTCTTCAAAAGAGCCAACTATAAATATTACACTGCAGTGGTCCTTTACATAGCAATTGTATCCCCTCTATAAACCAACCTTGGGTTATCTTCCTCTGTCCTTGCAGCCAAGTGCAATTTTCAAGCTACAAATAAATAGATCCTAAGGATGTAAAATTGCTCTGAAAATAAATATTCTCAAGTTGAAAAATAATAGTTTCAGTTATGTATGTGAAGGATACTTTCCAAAAATAGCAAGACAAAGACAGCACTCAAAGATTATTCTGGAAAATGTATATTTAATGCCAACCCCTGTCCCTGATAAGCCAAGAGACTTGCTTATTTTTCTTTGGAATACTGGCTCAGATGAATCTTGAAGAAATGAAGTAGTATGCAGAGATATTACCAGAAACATATACTACTTATATATTTTAGGTTCCCATTATGCTACTTGGATATTGTCTGTTTTTTCATGTTTTATGGTTTACCACATCACCATATAGTTGTTGTTGTGACCAGGAGAAATCCAGTAAAGGGTTCAAGAATTCCTAATATAAGACTGTACTGAGAAATGTTCTTTATTTGGGAGAATGGGCAGACAAGCTAGGTCTATTTCTTGCTCCTGGTCATGAAATGTTTCAGTTTAAAAGATTGCTGCTGAGTCCAGTATTTATGTGTGTGAGAGCATTTATAAAGGAAACCGGTTACATCTGCTTTAAAGTTAAAGGAAATCTCAAATTAAATACCGTATTGGTCCGCATATAAGCCGCACCTGTAAAGTTCAAGGGGGGAAAAATAGAAAAAAGATATAACCTCAAATATAAGCCGCACCCGTAAAATTGGAGAGAAAAGTGATCAGCCATTGCAAGAAACAGGCTTTCTAATTAGCACTGTAGCTTTTTTTTTGCAGGTTACAGGCTTTACAGGATGTTAGAATCACTAAAACCGTAAATCGCCATTCAATACCGCAGTCTCAAGCACGAAAATCGGCATTCTTAGCTCGCAACCGCGCAAATCGGCAGTCATTTTGCGTTCGCGAATAGAAGCCGCACACCTAACAAGCAAAGTTCGCAAATCGTCAATGATTTTTTTTTTTACGGTCGCGAATATAAGCCGCACACGTAACTCGCAAGCTCAAAAATCGGAAAAAAGGTGCGGCTTATATTCGGACCAATACGGTAACAGTTCAATTACCTACATTATCCAGGAGTCAACAGTATTTGATCACTTTCAATGACTGTAATCTTCTCGTGTTTTTTTTTAAACGCCTGACAAGTACGAATATTTAGTCTACTTTCTGTAAAGATTTTCCCCACTGCGCAGTACTCTCATACCCTGTTAACATTGCCTGGCCTGAGTTCAACTTTTTGTTGCAAGTGGGTAAAAAGTGACAGCCTCTGAAACCATCATAAAATGGTGCCTAATCTGAGTTTATTGTACTTCCAAAATAACTAATTTTACAGAAAATGCTGGTGGCTGTGCATACTGTAAAACAGGGATTTATCGTAAATATTCCACTGGGAACTGTGCGGTGGTGCAAGGAAAATAACCGACATAAAAAGACGTGTGAACCAGTATTTCATCATTGTCTCTGAATTATAAATGAATTGCTAATTTTAACGTGAAGTCATTTTGCAGGTGTTTACCTATTTTAGCATAATTTAAATATTTAAAGAATAGAAGTGCCTGTATATTGTCACCAGAGCATTATTTGTACTTGTCATTTACTCCGTATATAGTGTTTTTGTTTGTTTGTTTGTCTTGACAAGCCAACTTAATATGTAATTTATTTAACCTTTACCTGAAATGCCTGTATGGCATGGATACATTCTGATAGGCACTGAATTAATAACATTATATGCGTGTACAACAGTGGTACTTGGAATAATAATGGTGGTTATATCAATCTTGACAGTGTAAGTTACAACAGGATGCCCGCAGCAACATTTTAGTCATTTTTTTGTTTCATCATTCTGTAATAAAATGGCCAGAGAAGTCTTAATGCAAACCATTTGTTAGAATAGTTCTGCGTGATTAAATCCTTTACTGCATAAAGAAACACAGAGACTGTCTGCCCCTCCAGCATTAAAGGAATTAATCCTCTCAAAATGTAGGCCAGCCGAGTTAGTGCTGTTGTCAGACTCGCTGGCCTGCTCATATTCAGGCAAGCTTTGTTCTTTTGTAGAAACTCGAGGGCCTGTGCTTGTTATCATGGAGACATTGCCAGTTTTGCTTTTTAATAGATTAAACAAACAGTATAGGTGACATTACACCTATCCCTGATATGAGTTCCACTTCAAATTAAAATGGCTTCCCTAACAATATGTTGTACACAGGTTGCTAGGTTACAGCCTGGTCACAGTCTCTATTTTGTTTCATAACAGCAGTGCAGCAATTTACCTTCAGTCATCAGTATACCTGGAGTGAGGCAATAAAGCATAACTTTCTATAGTGAGTTCTTTTGAAAGCATATCATGGGATTTTTACTACCGGCACGGTAAAAAAAAAAACTAACTCAGTAGCCATTGTCTAGTGAGCAATGTAAGGGCCACTGTAGTCCTATATTAACAACTTGCATTCAAGACCTCCTTCCCCAGAAACAAAAATGGTGGCTCCCACTGCCACACAATTGCATATAGTCAATAAACCAAAGGCTGTATTCTGTTGTCTGACTTTCTAAAGCATGTCACCTATTATCAAGTGTACCTTCTCAAAACAGCTCATTGTAAACACACAACTACTATGTACCTTTAATGCATTTGTGTTTGTAGTATTGAGGAAATAAAGGATGCTATTTGGAGTACATTGGGTACACTTAAATGTATTCAGTCAGCAATTCTTTCTAAATAATATTGAAATAAGGTATACAATCTGGTGAAGTCGATAATATCTCCATGCATGCAAAGTGTTTCTTATTTTTTTTTAGCTGTTAATGTCCATGGATTAAGTAAAATACAAGGGCTCTTGGTCAGAAATATATTAAATATTAGTTTAAATATGTTTTTTTCCAATTCATTTTATTAGTATTCAAATTTATAAATGAATATTAGTACCCATATTTTATTATTATAATTCCTTTGGTTTTTCATTGGTATTATTGTCTGTATCAGTGCTTTCCCATGTTTCATTGTTATAAATGTGTTTTAAAAAATGCTATAAAAGAAGTCACTGAAACTTTAGTGAGATTATGTAGGGCGTAAGGGAAATTAGCAGTATAATCCAACTCCTAACATTGTGCGGTTATAAGTTTAAACATGACTTTATTTAAGCTTCAAACTGTATTTCTGATTCCTTTTCAGGACAGTGCAGACTACCAAAATGGCCCACTTGTATATCTCTACCATTACATGTAATCAGGATGTTAGGAGTTGAAATATATTGTGTATTTTGGCTCTTCACCCCATATATAAGAACTAAAAGTAAATACAGGGTACAACGAGGGGAGTTCTGTGAGCATATTTGGATGTTAGGATAGTGAGTAAATGCAATACTGCCATTCAATCAGGTCTAATGACATAATAACTACATATGTAAACACTATATTTGTTTTTTGATGTCTTCAACTGTGTGTGATGTGTTAGTATATAGCAGTGTGTTTGTAACTAACCGGGGATGTCCAATCTATATCATTACTTTATATAATAAGGCCAAATTTAAGCCCATTCATAAAAGGACAGCTATCTTTCATATTGTCAAAATAGCTGTGATTTGGTTACAATGGGAATATTTATTAAGGAGATATCACAGCAGTTGTTAATTTCCTTGTTGTTATTTAACGTGCATTTAAGCATAGGCTAATGTATATAGGTGTTTGTATGTGTATAAAATATATCTATATGTATGTGTGTATATATATATATATATATATATATATATATATATATATATATATATATATATATATATATATATATATATATACCTATATTGATATGTACCTATATTGATATATAGATATGCATATATTGAAATATAGATATGCATATATATATATATATATATATATATAGATATGAATATATATATATATACCTATATAGGTATGTATGTATGTGTGTGTGTATATATATATATATATATATATATATATATATATATATATGCAATTTGATTGCAGAAAAAAAAGTGTAATTAAATTTACTTTACGGTGGCAGAATTCTTGGTAAAAAGCTGATTCACAAAAGCTTAAAACCTCGAACTTTACATATTGTTAATAAAATAGGGATTAAAAATGTAAACAAAAGTATGAACTGTTATATATACATATATATAAATCTGTATCATGGCTCTCCCTGCTTCACCATTCATTTTTGCACAAACAACGCGCAATAAAAGTTCTTCTCTAGTATTTTAGCACTGCAATGCTGTTGTATAGGTGCTGGCTTGTCGCGTCCCTTCTTCAGTCTTGATGCCTGCCCCCAAATCTTATATGATCCAGCCCTCAAATCATAACAGGAAAACAGCCACAGTGGGTCTTGCTGAAGTGAAGGAGTGTCTTGTTTAATTGTGTTCCTAATAAATGGACTTGAACATTTTTGGGGAAGAAGAATCTATAATTGCAGTCATTTTAGTTCTTCGTGGAATGTTGCCCCTTACCACAAGGGTCAGGGGGTGCCGCCAGTTGTATGATAAAAGCTGTATTTATATGTATATCATGTTGTGTTGATATGTGTAAATGATCTTGGAATGTTACTTTTTTCTTTTCTTTTTTTTTTTTTTCCAGCATGGTTTAAAAAAATATTTCTTAAAAAAAAAAAAAAAAAGTGAAAAGCTGTTGCAAGGTGAGATTGTGGCAAAGATGTTTTTTTTATTTTATTTTTTTGTGGGTAAGTTGAGGGGATATTTTTTTCTTTTGTAATTTTATTTCTTAATGTCTTGCAAAAAGAAAATATCAGACTCTGTATGAATGATGTGCCGAAAACTGTTTAAAAAAAAAACAATTGTGACAAATTTACCGATGTCTTGTATTTTTTATTTCACATTCACTTGCAGTAAAACATCTCCAGTGGACATTGGTTTACTAAAGTACCACAGCAATTGTATAACTGAAATATACGTTTGAAGAATTACATGTTGATAATGAGCAAAATCTTTTTAGAAATCAAAAAAATATTACAACCTTGCATTTATAACCTATTATACACAAATGTGCTGCAGTGGAAGCTGACATTTTTAATTCTGTTGATCTGTTTCCACTAGTGGAAAGAGATCTTAAATGCAGAAGAAGCTTCAATATACAAAAATAGATATGTGGCAGATAAAATACGAGTGTTTTCAGTAGGATAAGATGAAATCTTATAATTTCACAAGGACATACCCTGCTGAAAACAGAAACAGAAAAGTGCAATAAAGGATAATTACATATAAAAATGTGACATTTAAATGCTGTATTTAATTTTGTCTTAAGAAGTAATGACGGAAATCTGGGACACCAAAAATGGTTTTGATGAATTTTAACAGCCACTTCCCCATGAATGTAGATAGAACAATACAGAAGGACCTCATAACTCTTATCAAGAATACTACACTATCACTTCAACCCAAGACTTTACAGTTCATTCAAAGAACCCTAGCAGCTTCCTCCTTACCACAGTTAGAAGTTACAAACAGGAAGTCCTGTGCCCAAAAAGTGGGACACCATATTTCTACAAAACACAGATTAAAACTTAACTAGCTGTTAACTAAAATCTGTATTAGTTGGCAAAATTCAATCTTAGTTCATTGCAACTCTCTCCAAAAAAGGCACAGTGAGCAAGGAGTCCTTGTCTGGTTCCCCCTATCACCCTACTGGCTGTTGCATGAGTAATAACAGATTGCCGAGTGCATTGTGCGTTGTGTTGAGCTCTATGGGGGAAGGCTATGATGGATAGCATAGCATACACTCTTACACTGCACTGACTAGTTAACCCACAGCTTTCCTGTTTAGGTGAGTCCAGTATTACATACCTGCACAAATAGATGTGGCAAGGGTACATTTTAGCTTGCTATGATCCCTGCAAGGAGTTGCACCAAGCACCCACCGGAGCACAGAGCACTGACAAAAATCTTACCATTGATTTAAATGGAGGGGAGGGGGGACCCTGTAACTTGGTTGGTTGCAATAATGAAGCAGACATGTATCAGGCTGTGGGCAGTCTGTTATACATGTAAACACATATTTGATTTCTCAGTGATGTAGTCCAAAATGTGCTGAATAAGTGGCCCTTTAACATTTATTATATATTGTTAAAAAATTACTAATACTGGATGCACCATTTGTATGCCGGGAAACTCTAGAAGCTGACTTGTACAAAGCACCCTATGATGATAAAGTACACATTAATCTGATTCCCATCATAGTTTTATTAGATACTTTTGAATTTAAATAGGAGAATATTTTCCTATACATTTAAATGTGAACTTTCCTTTGCCCTCAACATTATTAGGAGGAGTGTTTGAGCTAACCACCCTCAAGATCATCCATATGAATTCAAAAGTAAACATAACTATGGTGGGAATAAAAATAATGTGCACTTTATCAAAGTGTGTTTTTGTATGAGCCAGCCTCTAATATTTACATTTGTACACACTGTGCGTTGTTTTAATTATTTTATTTTACAATAATACATGTTATGTTTTATATGGTTTAAACAAACTTAGTTGGTGTTTCTAATAGCACTGGTAAAGGAACATGCTTTTATTTGATATTATTGAGACATTTTCAGTTAAAGTTTCTTATGTATCTGCTATTTATTGATCTCTTATATTAAATGTTGACGTCATTTGGCTTTTAAAAGGACCACTGGTCTTGTAGAGGGCTTTCTAAAGGATAGGAAGGGTTTAATAAGAAAAATAAACTATTACACTTTTGCTGTGCATTTAAGCAACTTAATATGTTTGTTTTTTTTAAAATCATTTTTAAATCATGACCCAGCCTGTATAAACTCCAGATCTCTCCACATTCTGAATAATGTATTGTCTCAGGAGTGGAAGCTGCCCAGGGGGGGAAGTAACAAATTGAAATGCTTTTGTGGTCACACATTAGTAGCAGACAGTAGTGTAACATGAGCAGCTAGCAATGTACACAAATACACTTTATAGTCACCTCCCAATAGCATACTTTTTTTTCCCTCTTATCGGGCCATACCTAACTTTACTTTAGAGAGCCTTTTATAAGCTTAATAAAGTGGTCCTTTACCTGTAAAAGTTTTAGCGCACTCCGCTAAGGACTTAGAGGAGACAATTTCTATCACAGGATTCATATTCTTCTAGAAATCAAACGAGTAATGATTTAGAAAAATGTAATGGTCCAGTATTTACAGTGGATATAAAAAGTATACACACCCCTGTTAAAATGTCAGGTTTCTGTGCTGTAAAAAAATGAAACTCAATTGGAAAACAAACTGAAATCTATTAGGTGGAGGGAAGAAAAAAAAAAATAATAATGTGGTTGAATAAGTCTGCACACCCTCTTATAACTGGGGATGAAGCTATGTTCAGAATTAAGCAATCACATTCCAAATCGTGTTAAATAGTAGTCAGCATACACCTGCCATCATTTAAAGTGCCTCTGATTAACCCCAAGTTCAGCTGCTCTGGTTGGTCTTTCCCGAAATTTTCTTAGTCGCATCCCACAGCAAAAGCCATGGTCCATAGAGAGCTTCCAAAGCATCAGAGGGATCTCATTGTTAAAAGGTATCAGTCAGGAGAAGGGTACAAAAGAATTCCCAAGGCATTAGATATACCATGGAACACAGTGAAGACAGTCATCATCAAGTGGAGAAAATATGGCACAACAATGACATTACCAAGAACTGGAGCTCCCTCCAAAATTGATGAGAAGAAAACTGGTCTGGGAGGCTTCCAAGAGGCCTACAGCAACATTAAAGGAGCTGCAGGAATATCTGGCAAGTACTGGCTGTGTGGTACATGTGACAACAATCTCCCGTATTCTTCATATGTCTGGGCTATGGCGTAGAGTGTCAAGACGAAAGCCTTTTCTTACGAAGAAAAACATCCAAGTCAGGCTACATTTTGCAAAAACACATCTGAAGTTTTTCAAAAGCTTGTGGGAAAAGGTGAGGGAGAAAGGGGGCAAAGAGACACAGGGGAGGGAGAGGGGGAAAGAGATACTGGTGGGGGGAGGAGGGGCACAGAGACACTAGTGGGGGGGAGGAGGGGCAAAATGACACTGGTCGGGGGAGGAGGAGGAGGGTAAGAGACACACAGGGGAAGGAGAGGAAGAGACACAGGGAAGGGAGGGGGGGGGAAGAGACACAGGGAAGGGCGAGGGGCGGAAGAGACACAGGGAAGGGCGAGGGGGGAAGAGACACAGGGAAGGGCGAGGGGGGAAAGAGACACAAGGAAGGGCGAGGGGCGGAAGAGACACAGGGAAGGGAGAGGGGCGGAAGAGACACAGGGAAGGGAGAGGGGGGAAAGAGACACAGGGAAGGGAGAGGGGGGGAAGAGACACAGGGAAGGGAGAGGGGGGAAGGGCGAGGGACGGAAGAGACACAGGGAAGGGCGAGGGGGGATGAGACACAGGGAAGGGAGAGGGGGGAAAGAGACACAGGGAAGCGAGAGGGGCGGAAGAGACACAGGGAAGGGAGAGGGAGGAAAGAGACACAGGGAAGGGAGAGGGGGGAAAGAGACACAGGGAAGGGAGAGGGGCGGAAGAGACACAGGGAAGGGCGAGGGGCGGAAGAGACACAGGAAAGGGCGAGGGGCGGAAGAGACACAGGAAAGAGCGAGGGGCGGAAGAGACACAGGGAAGGGCGAGGGGGGAAAGAGACACAGGGAAGGGAGAGGGGCGGAAGAGACACAGGGAAGGGAGAGGGGCGGAAGAGACACAGGGAAGGGAGAGGGGGGAAAGAGACACAGGGAAGGGAGAGGGGGGGAAGAGACACAGGGAAGGGAGAGGGGGGGAAGGGCGAGGGACGGAAGAGACACAGGGAAGGGCGAGGGGGGATGAGACACAGGGAAGGGAGAGGGGGGAAAGAGACACAGGGAAGCGAGAGGGGCGGAAGAGACACAGGGAAGGGAGAGGGAGGAAAGAGACACAGGGAAGGGAGAGGGGGGAAAGAGACACAGGGAAGGGAGAGGGGCGGAAGAGACACAGGGAAGGGCGAGGGGCGGAAGAGACACAGGAAAGGGCGAGGGGCGGAAGAGACACAGGAAAGAGCGAGGGGCGGAAGAGACACAGGGAAGGGCGAGGGGGGATGAGACACAGGGAAGGGCGAAGGGGGGAAGAGACACAGGGAAGGGCGAGGGGGGAAAGACACAGGGAAGGGAGAGGGGGAAAGAGACACAGGGAGGGGCGAGGGGGGAAGAGACACAGGGAAGGGCAAGGGGCGGAAGAGACACAGGGAAGGGAGAGGGGGGAAAGAGACACAGGGAAGGGAGAGGGGGGAAAGAGACACAGGGAAGGGAGAAGGGGGAAAGAGACACAGGGAAGGGAGAGGGGGAAAGAGACACGAGAGTGAGAGGGGGAAAGAGACACGAGAGTGAGAGGGGGAAAGAGACATAGGTAAGGGAGAGGGGGCAAAGAGAAACGGGTAAGGGAGAGGGGGGAAGTGACACGGGTAAGGGAGAGGGGGGAAGTGACACAGGTGAAGGGAGAGGGGGGAAGAGACACGGAAGGGAGAGGGGGAAGAGACACAGGGAAGGGAGAGGGGGGGAAGAGACAAAGGGAAGGGAGAGGGGGGGAAGAGACACAGGGAAGGGAGAGGGGGGGAAGAGACACAGGGAAGGGAGAGGGGGGAAAGAGACACAGGTAAGGGAGAAGGGGGAAGAGACACAGGGGAGAGAGAGAAGGCAAAGAGATGCAGGAGAGGAGAGAGGGGGCAAAGAGACACAGGGGAGGGAGAGGGGGAAAGAGACACTGGTGGGGGAGGGGGGCAGAAGAGACACAGGGAAGGGAGAGGGGGGGAAGAGACACAGGGGAGTGAGAGGGGGGAAAGAGACACGGGAGTGAGAGGAGGGAAAGAGACACAAGGGAGTGAGAGGGGGGGAGAGACACAGGGGAGTGAGAGGGGGGGGAAGAGACACAGGGAAGGGAGAGAGAGGGGGAAAGAGACACATGGGAGTGAGAGGGGGGGAAGAGACACATGGGAGCGAGAGGGGGAGGGGAGAGACACAGAGAAGGGAGAGAGGGGGAAAGAGAAACATGGGAGTGAGAGGGGGAAGGGAGAGAGGGGAAAAAGAGACCCAGGGAAGGGAGAGAGGGGGGAAAGAGACCCAGGGAAGGGAGAGAGGGTGGAAAGAGACCCAGGGAAGGTAGAGAGGGAGGAAAGAGACCCCATGGAGGGAGAGAGGGGGAAAAGAGACCCAGGGGAGGGAGAGACGGTCAAAAAGAGACTGGTGGTGGGGAGGAGGAGGAGGGTAAGAGAGACACTGGTGGGGAGAGGAGGAGGTAGGGAAGAGACACACAAGGAAAGGAGAAGAAGAGGGAAGAGACACACAGGGAAGAGAGGGGGGTGAAGAGACACAGGGGAGTGAGAGGGGGGAAAGAGACACTGGTGGGTGGGAGGGGCAAAGTGACTGGTGGGGGGAGGAGGATGAGGGTAAAAGACACACAGGGGAAGGAGAGGAAGAGACACAGGGAAGGGAGAGGGGGGAAGAGACACAGGGAAGGGAGAGGGGGGAAGAGACACAGAAAAAGGGAGAGGGGGAAGAGACACAGGGAAGGGAGAGGGGGGAAGAGACACAGAAAAAGGGAGAGGGGGGAAGAGACACAGGGAAGGGAGAGGGGGGAAGAGACACAGGGAAGGGCGAGGGGGAAGAGACACAGGGAAGGGCGAGGGGGGAAGAAACACAGGCAAGGGAGAGGGGGGAAAGAGACACGGGAGTGAGAGGGGGGAAAGAGACACAGAGGAGTGAGACAAGGAAAGAGACACAGGGGAGTGAGAGGGGGGAAAGAGACACATGGGAGTGAGAGGGGGAAGAGACACAGGGAAGGGAGAGAGAGGGGGAAAGAGACACATGGGAGTTAGAGGGGGGAAGAGACACATGGGAGTGAGAGGGGGAGGGGAGAGACACAGGGAAGGGAGAGAGAGTGAAAGAGAAACATGCAAGTAAGAGGGGGAAGGGAGAGAGGGGGAAAGAGACCCAGGGAAGGGAGAGAGGGGGGAAAGAGACCCTGGAAAGGGAGAGAGGGGAAAAGAGACCCAGGGAAGGGAGAGAGGGGGGAAAGAGACCCAGCGGAGGGAGAGAGGGGGGGAAAGAGACCCAGGGGAGGGAGAAAGGGGTCAAAAAGACACTGGTGGGGGAGGAGGGTAAGAGAGACACTGGTGGGGAGAGGAGGAGGGGGGAAG
The DNA here is from genome assembly GCA_027410445.1 of Discoglossus pictus. Lineage (NCBI taxonomy): Eukaryota > Metazoa > Chordata > Amphibia > Anura > Alytidae > Discoglossus > Discoglossus pictus. Next base: position 194,960,025 of record CM050169.1, read on the forward strand.
ACAGACATAGGGGAAAGAGAGGAAGAGGGAAGAGACACACAGGGAAGGGAGATGGGGGGAAGAGACACACAGGGAAGGGAGATGGGGGGAAGAGACACACACGGAAGGGAAATGGGGGAAGAGACACAGGGAAGGCAGAGGGGGCACAGAGACACAGGGGAGTGAGAGGGAGGCAAAGAGACACAGGATTGAATAGAAAACACAATTGACTAGAAATTAGCTACTAACCTCACTTTTTTTTCAAGCCCACAAGGCTGGAAGCAATACTATTTTAAGCTTCAAGTCTTGCGGGCTTGAAAAGTTTACAGGTTCAACCGCCACCAAGCCTGCAAATGAGGAAGGGGGGGGGGGAGACACAAGGAAGGGAGAGGTGGAGGGAAGAGACACAAGAAACGGAGAGGGGGGAGGAAGAGACACAGGGAAGAGACAGGGCGGGAAAGAGACACAGGGAAGGGAGAGGGTGAGAAAGACACAGGGAAGGGAGAGGGCGAGAAAGAGACACAGGGAAGGGAGAGGGCAGGAAAGAGACACAGGGAAGGGAGAGGGCGAGAAAGAGACACAGGGAAGGGAGAGGGCGAGAAAGCGACTTTGAGCTGTGATTGCCGCAAAAGGTTGCTCTACAAAGTATTGACTTCAGAGGGGTGAATAGTTATGCACATTGACTTTTTCTGTTATTTTGTCCTATTTGTTGTTTGCTTCACAATAAAAAAAAAAAAAATCTTCAAAGTTGTGGGCATGTTCTGTAAATTAAATTATGCAAATCCTCAAACAATCCATGTTAATTCCAGGTTGTGAGGCAACAGAACACGAAAAATGCAAAGGGGGGTGAATACTTCTGCAAGGCACTGTACACAGGCAGTAAGCATTTAAAAAATTTAAATACCCATAGCTAAGTAGTCCTTTATGTAGATCAGGTTGAGTTTATCTAAACTGATCTTCCAAATACCAAATAACCAGAAAGCATAGTTACATATAGTTACAAAGTAATTGAGATTGAAAAAATTATTTTAGTCCATCAAGTTCAACCTTTTAAGATCTCCCCTGATCTGCAATATGCAGATTAGTTGTTAATTGATCCAGAGGAAGGCACACCGGAAAAACAAGCCATACATAGCCAATCGTCTCAAAAGGGAAAAAAAATGTATTCCTTCCTGACTCCAGATACTGGCGATCAGATCCTCCCTGGATCAATACTCTCTCTCTATAATTAACCAGGATAACCCTGAATGCCATTTTTAATAAAAAAAATATATCCATTCCCTTTTTAAAGTTATCTATCGAATCTGCTGTCACCACCTGCTTTGGTAGAGAATTCCACAGTTTCACCACCCCTAATGTGAATAGGCCTTTTCTTTCTTTAAGGTGGAATATTTTTACTTCTAACCTCAAAGGATGTCCTCTTGTCAGTTGAAAACCTCTTGGCACAAAAAGCTCACTTGACAAATCTTTATACTGACCCTGGATGTATTTATATAAGGTAATCATATTTCCTCTTAGCCTCCTTTTTTCTAGACAAAATAAGTTTCATTTGATTAGTCTTTCTTCATAACTTAGACCTTATTAGTTTTGTTGCCCTTCTCTGTACCTTTTCCAGCTTTAAAATGTCCTTTTTATGTAGTGGTGCCAAAAACTGTTTTTTGTATTCCAAATGAGGGCGGACTAGGGATTTGCATAGTGGCAGAATTATGTTTGCTTCCCTGGCTTCTATACCCTTCTTAATACATGCTAATATTTTATTTGCCTTTGCAGCTGCTGCTTGGCATTGAGCACTGTTACCTAGGTGGTTGTCCACAGGTACTCCCAAATCATTTTCAATATCAGATACCCCTAGATTTGCTCCATCAAGATTATAAATTGCATCCTTATTTTCCTTCCCAGATGCATAAATTTACATTTATTCATAGTAAATCTGCCATTTAGATGCCCATTCCTCTAATTTATGTAAATCCCTTTGGAGGGAAAGCACATCACTATCTGATTTAATTACCTTGCACAACTTTGTGTCATCAGTTAGAATAGAGACACTACTTTCCAGTCCTACTTCTAAGTCATTAATAAATATGTTAAAAAGGAGAGGACCTAATACTGAACCCTGAGGAACCCCACTTACCACAATGGTCCGATCGTCTTTTAGCCAGCTCTCAATCCATGAACATATATTTACTGCAATTCCTGTATCCCTTAGTTTGCACAATAGTCTTTTATGTGGTACTGTATCAAAAGCCTTTGCAAAATCCAAAAAGACTACATCCACTGAAGTGCCTTGGTCCAAGTTCCTACTAACCTCCTCATAGAAAGTAATTAGATTTGTTTGACATGACATATCCCTCATAAATCCATCTTGGATCCTACTTATAATCCTGTTCAAATAGACATATTCTTGTATATTATCCCTTATTAACCCATCTAAAAGCTTCCCCTCTACAGAAGTGAGGCTTACAGGTGTATAATTACCTGGATTTGCTATTGCTCCCTTTTTGAATAAAATTCACCACCTCTACTGTTTACCAGTCATCTGGTAGCGACCCTGTGTTGAGTGAATCTTGAAAAGTTAAATGTAATGGTTTGGCTATTACAGAACCCAGTTCCCTCAGTACCATTGGATGTATTCCATCAGGACCCGGGGCTTTATTGACATTTATGTTTTCCAGCCACTTTTGTATTTCTTCCTGCGTTAACCAATTATGTAGTGAAGGCAGTGTAGCCCTATTATGTTGCAGTGTCCCAACCACTGGTACCTCCCTTGTGTATACCGACGAAAACAACCTATTTAGTTAGCTCATCTGCCTTTTCCTGGTCACTAATTATTAGACGGCCTGTGTCACATTGTAATGTTCCTATAGCTTCCTTCCTGGCCTTCTTCCAATTAATATATTTAAAAAATATTTTAGGGTTACTCTTACTCTCCTTTGCAACTAACTTTTCATTTTCTATTTTAGCCAGTCTAATAGCCCTTTTGCAAGCCTTGTTGATTTCCTTGTACTTACGTAAAAGCAGTCTCTGTCCCCTCGTTTGTATAATTTAAATGCCTGTTTTTTACTCTGTATCTTGATCTTTAAATTAATGTTAAGACACATTGGCTGTAATTTACTCCTTTTACTTTAATTCCCACATGGTATATGGTGATTTGTATTTATATTTAGTAAGGATTTGAATGTTATGTTCAGTATTTTTACCCATCAGTTCTTTGTCTACCCTTTCTTTTGCTGCCCTTTTAAAATTAAGAGCTTTTTCCCTTACAGTTTTTTTTTTTTTAATTCAGAGACACCTATTTTAACGTTTGATACCATATCAATATTATTTGTGATAACTAAATCCAAGATGGCCTCATTTCTAGTAGGTTCTTGTATAACCAGGTTCTTGTTGAATCTTAGCTGAACTGCTGGTTTCATTTATCCAGTTTATTTCAGGGTAATTACAATCACCCATTAATAAAACTTGCCCATGCTTAGCTGCATTTCCAATCTGTAACAATAATTGTATTTCCTCACTTTCAGCTATATTTGGGGGTTTATAGCATACTCCTACCAATATTCTTTTAGAATTTGCTTCTCCGCTATTTAACTCTACATATATATAGGAAAAAGACAACACAGGTGAATTACAGGCTTGTTAGCCCTAAATCATGGGTGGTCAATAAATGGTCTTGTGTCAACACCTACATTGAATTATTTACTTTGCTATATATCTGTCCTGTATTTTCCATCTCCATAAATTCCAGTTACAATGGTGAAAAGTGTGGTATATATTATAAATGTAGTATCAGTCATCCATAAATACTGATAGTTCCTATTGATTCCAAATGCCATATGTGTTTAGATTTATTAACCATGTACCTGCTGGGATATACCTTTGTACTCTCATGCTTAAACCTGTGGAAGAAGCAACATATCACACAACCTGTTCTAATTAATACCATAAAATGTATTCAAGACAGATAAAAAAAAAATTGTATTTTAATTAAGTTTTATTTATAAAACAGTTTTCAAGCACACAATTATGAATATTATAAACACTACGACATTTGTTCTTCATTTAAAGTGCAATATAATACATTTTTAATTAGGAGTAGAACATTGGAATGTGTGACTACCCAACAGAACAATGATAAACACAAATATAAATTAATGCAGCAAAATTCAAATTGTACTGAATCGATACCACAAAGCAAGTAAGGATAAACTAATAGAACATAATTACGCCATATAATGCACAGCAATCTAGAGAAAAGTGTCAGCTCCTCATCACTTAGAGGAACCTAGAGAAATAAGTAATAGACCCTAATCTTGCAGAGCAACGGTTCATATCCATAGTCCCCAAAGCACACCAACAGGCCAAGATTTTTATTTTAGGATCATTGTAGCTCCATTTTTCAGAAACCTTTTTTGATGGACTACATTTGATAATGGCCAAACATTTTTATGCTTGCAGCCTTAACTTGTATATGCTGTTACCCTTTTCTTTTCCCAAACTGCTTGTTTCTGCTGCCTTCTCAACGATTGAGATTGCATTTAGTACTGCTGAACACACAGATATTTTGAATGGCCCTATTTTTATTGTAACAGATGGAATTGTCCTCTTCATTCATCATCTCCTCCCATAAATAGTACTACGTCAGTAGGAATAACAATGGTGCCTCCCACTGCAGAATAACTGCATATACTTGTTAATAAAGGCTGCATTTTTAATGTCTGAACAATTCGTTTCAGTATCAAGAGTAATTCTTCAAAAGAGTACACTGCAAATATAAGACTACAGTGGTCAATTCATCTGTGGCTCGGTGCTGTTTTGGTTGAGCCACCAGTTCTTGGGTAATAATATACTTGGCTGTTGGTGTGTTTTGAGCATCAGAATTAATACTCTAGAAAAATGAAATATAACCCTACATCCTCGAAGGTATCTAGAAAAATAATTGATATCTCCTTAATATTTTAGAACTAAAGGGGTACTACAATTTTACAAAAACAAAAATACTGGCAACACATATAATAAATTATTGGCCTGAAGTCAGCCAGCAGGTCCTGAATGGACATAAAATAAATATCAGAAGCACCGTTCATTCTATAACACCATTCACGCCAACAGTTTTATTTTCTATTGCTCTAAAGGGACACCTTCACAAGTGTAATATTAGCTTACATGTCCAATTTAAACATTCTTAAAGATGCCTCATATCTTCAGCCATAGTCCTGCAAGTAACATTAGCCTCTGAATAGTCCCTAAGTATAGAAGCATTGTATGGGATTATCTTAATCTATACTTGCGCCTAAGCATCACTGCAATGTCCATATAATAGCTGGTGAGCAATATAATCGGTATTTGAATAAGATAAAAATCATTGAAACTAAATGTTAAGTTTAGTATGCTACTCTTGATTGGGATGATCTGTCCAGGAGGACTGTTCTGATAGGAGTTTTTATTTGTCATCTTTAACTGCTATTTCCTAGCAGTGGATATGGCATTGAGCCTTCTGGAAGAGAAGCCCATCTGCTGGAAGACAGTGCTAACAGCAAATGTAAATCATAAAATCTACAATAAATGTATTTTCTTCAAATAGATGACCCATTTATTTCCCTTTAATTTGTGATTCAGGCTACTATTTTCCCTTTATATTCCCTATAACAATGGAGATCTGCAAAGTGATACATGGCAGCCTGCATTATAGTTTATAGACATCCCAGATAGAATTGTTGCTAAAAACGTTATTTAAAGGTTGTTTTGAATAAAACATAGTAAAAAATAAAAGTTAATTTGCATTTAGCTGCTGGATAACCATTTTAACATTCCAAGGCTGAAGAGATAAGGCATTTTGTGCAGTGCAAAGAACTTTATGAAGGTGTCTCCTTAATTAAACATATGATTCCCCATAAATACCATTATTTTTCATTATTAATTACGAGAAGGGCAGTGCGAAAAACAATAATTACCAAATTAAATTAAAAAAACATGTCATAATAATAATAATAATAATAATAATAATGTTACGAATTAAATAAAAAAAACATGAATAATAAAATAAATAAATAATAATAATAATAATAATAAACCATGAAATAAATTAACAACAAGATGTAGCATTAGTTTCTGTTGGTTTCCATTGTGTTGACTCTATAGCCCTCAGTAAACTTTCAAATTAAATAAAGGAACCAGGCAAATAGTGGGCTGTATTGTGAAGCACCATTGTGTAGCCATCATGGGAAGTGCAACATAAAAGTGCTTTGTACCTTACTGTTCTGAGGAGAGGTGACATGTAATAATGGTTTGATCACTGGACGGTTATTTAGTCTTTCGGCACAGTTGTGATCAAGCTTCCGGCATGGAAGTTCAGTGATGACAGAGAATAGTTTATGGTTACAGGTCAAAGTCCAGAACGTCGGTTGGGGTGCTAGATCGCTCAATGTCCTCCACCATTTTTGAATCTGACACTCGATTTTGTTGAGCTTGTCGAATGCTGGATTCAAGGGATATCTCGATCTGCTCTTGACACGTTCTCAGGACATTCTGAAACAGGAGATAAACAAATAAAGATAACGAAGACATAAATACTATACATTTGTATTAATTCAAGAAAAGGGCCACAACATTCAAGAACATTTTCTTTTAATCTCTAATTTAGATGTTTTTCTCCAAAGTATAAGATATGGTGATACAGAGCCTCCGAGCTTTTACTTATGTTGCAGACAAGATCTAGTCTAAGATTTGTAGTAGTTTGCAGCACTTTTATGAAGCATGCTATTTTAATGTACCATTATATTGCTTTGAAGGACAGTTGCAATGCACCATCAATAGGAACTAGTTGTTTTAATCATGCATTGATCATTAAAGGACTACTGTGGTCAGATTTTTTTATATATGGAATTATTTTTTTTTTTTTTAATTATGGTAAGCTAACTGTTATTCCAAAGGAAAAAAGAGCAAAAACTAAAACCAATCTTTAGATTTTGCAACCTTTGTATGCAATTATTATGTGCTGTAGGTTTTGTTATATTTTCTTCTCTGCTGCTGCCTGTTACTTCCTGAGGAGGGAGTGTCCTTGTAAACTAATAAGCTTCTATTGTGCAGATACAAATTTCCTCTGTATGCAAAGTCTCCTCCCATCTCAGGAAGTTGTGCTATTGAAAGCAAAATGGCAGCTTCCACAGCAGCATATATCCTTAGAAGAAGCCATACATTTGATTCATTTACATTTGAAGTATATGTTGCATATTTTCAAGTGAAGTTCTTAAGAACAGTAAATATGACCATAGTAGTCCTTTAATTTAGTTCCTACTTAATGATTTGTAATAGCAATGTTCAGAATTATATTCACTTTCTGATAATCAACCTCCAGTTGAGCTGTTTGTTGCCACCCTGATATGGTAATCAAAGAAGAGGGGGGTGTTGCCTGAAATACTGGTCTAAAGGGTTTTAAGAACAATCTGATTAGATAGAAGGGCAAGCAGTCATTCATAGGTAGTCTCCAAAGCACAAGCTTGTTGCCAAGGCAAATAACGAACTTCAGAGAAGCGATTATATTGGGTTTGTCTTTGAAAGACAAGTGGAGTCATAAAGCAAAACTTTGACGTATGCACAGTGTGAAAAGAAACTACTTCTCAGGTACTTCTCATATTGTGCATTTGTAACATGGAATCGTCTGTCTTACCGGGTCACAATGGATGGCATGTGCAAGATAACTGGTGATTGCCAGGCTGGAGTAGGATGTCCCCAAAGACTCAAGTCTCAGTCCGGCCACAGCAGCCACAACACTGGCAGCAGCAACCATAGAAGGAGGGATCGCGATAAAAGTGCAGTCTGACCAAAAGGAGCGAGAAAAAGGGAGAGTTAACACAAACTGGTACTTTACTGTGCATTGTAAGTTAAAAACCCATACATGGAGACATATGCCTTCCCTCTGCTTCTACTGTGACACACACCATTGTAGAGCTAGTGAAAGGAGAGACCCAATGGAAATCATTTTGTGCCCCCTCTCAAGTTCTACATATATATATATATATACTAGCGAATTGCCCGTCAAAAAATGACGGCAATGAAATTGTAAGGTAGCTAATGCTGTTTGGTGTGTAATAATGAAATATATAATACATTAATAAATGAATATACTTGACCTATTTGAAAGCATTGTGTGGAAGAGCTGTGAATGTGTTTTGATGTTGCTGCAGCATTAGTGGTGTGGATCTGCTGTGTAAGCGTGCTGAATGTGTGCAGTGTAACACTGTGCGTGCGCAAGCCCAAACCGTTGTCGTGTACTTCCGCATTGGCGTCAAATGGCGAGTAATGTGTGTTATACGTTTGTATCGGAATATCCGTAGGTGTTTTGTGGTGTTTTGCGAGTTTCTTGTGGTGTTTTGCGAGTTTAGAGTGCTGTAGCCTCGTTTTCGTTTTGTTCGGCGGCCATTTTTTCTCTCGCTTCGTTTTTTTTTTAGTCTCTAAACTGTTTTATTTGAAGTAAAATCGAGGTGTAAGTTGTATTTTTGAGGTGCTGGGTGCTCCCTCTTGGTGTAGGTAAGTTTTTTATGTATGTGGTGTGTGTATGTATTGTGTTTTACATTTTGTAATGTTCGCGAGTTGCGTCCGAGTGTTGCGAGTCCGTAATGTGTGTGAACGTGTGTCGTATGTTTTTTGCGAGTGTCGTAATGTGTGTGTCGTACTGTTTGGGTTGCGACGTGAAGTTTGCGAGGGTCGCAGTTGCTGGCAAGGAGCGCCTTCGGCGCTCCATGCCAGCAACTGCGGCCCTCGCTTTGCGAGGTCCTCAGGTGCTGGCATGGAGCGCCTACGGCGCTCCATGCCAGCAACTGAGACCCTCGGGCAGTGCCCTCGCTTTGCGAGGGCCTCGGCTCGCTGCGCGAGCCCGCAGCGTTAGCAACAACTCGTACGCTCACAACTATATATGTGATTATATATATATATATATATATATATATATATATATATATATATATATATATATATATATATATATATACACACACATACATAGTAGGGACCAATGTGGTCAATAAAAACACCAACAAATACAACTAACAAAGTAAAATGTTCTGCTCCTCTCCCTAATAATTTGAGAGTTCCCCTTTATCCCAGGTATGCTGGTGGTAGTGGGCCCCTATCCTGTGGTGGGTAATGGTACTTTGTACAGATCATTGTCCTACATGTGCGTCTTCACAAGGGATCACAGAAACCTGATTATTTTTACAGCCCATAAACATAAAAATGGTCTTGTATTTCTAAGATATTTATATGTATCATATGAATATTCTCACAGGTCACTCACCAGTGGTGCAGAGGGCAATAAAAGTTTCTGTGTGTTTCCTGACCAGATTCATCTTCTCCTGTGGGATATGTAGTAGCGCCAGGAAGTGTGGGAGGAATTCCCGGGGTGTCACTGCCTCTATGTCCCACTTTAGTTTGTTCAAGACAAGCAGCTCCATAGACTACAATAGAAAATACAGTTAGGCCTTGGTACAAATTGTCAGCAATTAGACTTGGTAAATATGCAATGATTCTGTGTTGAGAACGGTTATTAAAAGGGCTACCCCTAGTAAGAGACCAATGACTGTTCTGAGCAAAAACATAAATTCATATAATAGATAATAAAAAAATATAGTTGAAAATGCAGTGGAAAAAAAAAAAAAAAAAAAAAAAAAAAAAAAAAAAAAAAATCGGCATATATATATATATATATATATATATATATATATATATATAAGACAATGGATCATATACATAAAACTAAGTCATATTGTGGTATTAAAGTCTAAAAAAAATAAAAAATAAGATAGTCTCAGTTTAAAAGAATGAGAATCATCTCAATACTTTCATAGTGAAGGAAGTAAAAACAAAGCCATAATCGTGGAGACCCACTTGCTTATTTATTACTTGCTTTAACGCAAGTGATAAATAAAACTTAGCTTGATTTTACACCTTTATTCCATTTTATATACATTTACTAAGTGTTAAAGTATTTTATTGTTTAAAAAATACTCTTTTCTTATGACATTGTGGTCCACATATTATCCTGTATATATAGGTAGTGTCCACTTGGGGTCACACTCCTAGTCCCACGGTGGTCCAGGCTCGGCACTCACCCTCAGTTCGTTCTCTGTGAAGCAGTAGTCAGAGTACATGCACAGGCTCTCTGTGGTCATGGGGTGCGTTTCCTTCAGTTTTGTGGCGAGGAGGAGGCACGTGGCACCCAAAAGCTGGAGGCGCCTCTTTTCTACAGGTACAATGGATAAGAACCTGTCCAAGCAGTTCACAGCCAGAGGGAACACCTCCTCTCCACATCGCTGATCTTCACATACCTGGAAACAGCAGGAGAAAGGTACATTTATCAGCATGACTTAAATGCACTATAATTCAGTAGAAAGTCACTGAAAGTTAAAATTCCCCCATTTATCATACAAAATGTTTCCTTGCACTGTACTGATGTAACAATGACATTGCCTAATCACAGGACTATTGACAACCTGATAGTCACCTTGGATAGAACAGGATGTCTTTAGATTAGAGACATCATCTGATATACTATACAGTTGTAGCAATTAAAA
>CM050169.1:194975568-195033068 GCA_027410445.1 Discoglossus pictus
GAGTGTGTGTCTGTCAGAGTCCACAAGTATGTCACTGAGTGTGTGTCTGTCAGAGTCCACAAGTATGTCACTGAGTGTGTGTCTGTCAGAGTGCACAAGTGTATCACTGAGTGTGTGTCTGTCAGAGTGCACAAGTGTATCACTGAGTGTGTGTCTTTCAGAGTGCACAAGTATGTCACTGAGTGTGTGTCTGTCAGAGTGCACAAGTGTGTCACTGAGTGTGTGTCTGTCAGAGTGCACAAGTGTATCACTGAGTGTGTGTCTGTCAGAGTGCACAAGTGTATCACTGAGTGTGTGTCTGTCAGAGTGCACAAGTATGTCACTGAGTGTGTGTCTGTCAGAGTGCACAAGTGTGTCACTGAATGTGTGTCTGTCAGAGTGCACAAGTGTGTCACTGAATGTGTGTCTGGCAGAGTGCACAAGTGTGTCACTGAGTACAAGTGTGTCACTGAGTGTGTGTCTGGCAGAGAGCCTGACTGACATTGTGTGCTTGGTTTGTGAAGGTGTGTCTGGCAGTGTAAAATGGACAGGTAAGTAAGACATAGAGTTGAAGTATGTTTATAATATACACTAGCGACTTGCCCGTAAAAAATTACGGGGCAATAAAAATGTAAGGCAGGTAATGCTGTTTGCCATAGACATCATTTTTTTGGGTGGTCTGAGATCCTTCGGTGCTCATTGCAAGCCTTGCGCTGAGCGGCTTTGGCGCACATCGCGTGGCTCCCAATGAGCACCTTCGGCGCCCATTGCGAGCCTCTTAGTTGTTGTATTTTTTTTAATCATTGCCGCTTTTGCTGTCGTTGTAAGGTCTGCGCTCATCTGCAAGGCCGTTCTCTGGTGTAGTTTGTGTGCTATGAGCAGGGTTGGTGCTCGTTGTGAGGCACGCAGTGAATGGCTTTTGCATTTATTGCGATAATGTTTTTTTTTTTGTGTATATGTATTTTTTTATGCTAATTAAATACGTAATAAATTAATTGTAACTTAACCCATCACTGTTTTACCCTGTTTTATGGTTATTTAATTATTATGGTTAAAATATGATCCTACTGTTATACTGTATGTATGTTGGTTTATGCTCTGCAGAATATTAGCCGAGACTATTGCAGACCTTGGCATAATAGATAATCCTATTACAAGGGCTCCTCATAAGCAAGAGAGGTCCATTGTGTGAAGTGTTCACATTGTGAAGATGGAACAAAGGGAAGGATGATCTAATCAATGTCTGATTGTATCAAAGTTGCCAGGTAGCCTCAGGGAGGTGTGACCCACCTATTGTCCCTCTATGTGTATTGTGTGGCCAACTATGGGGTATGTGTATTGCCTGTGGGAAGAGATGTGTATATATATTTCTGCACAACAAAATAAAGACATTATTATTTGACTCCCAATTGAGTGTCGTCCAATATGGGAGGTTGGGGATGGTGAGACTGTAATGCTTCTTGGATATTTTACCGTATACCAGCGGAGATATTGGATTCGTGTTCCAACTCCGTTACATTTGGTGGCAAGTGGCGGAATGGCTCCCACGGTCAGAAGGACAGCTACAGGAGACACCATTCCGTGGAGTTACAAATTGAGGGCAACGCTAGTATCCGTACAGCGCCCCTGGCTATAGCAGGATGGAACCGGCTAGTTTTCGGACAGCGTTCCATGATGAGGAGGAGGAGGCGGCCGCGGACTACAGGGATGCAGACAGGAAGGAACTCATGGAGGGAGACAGGGCAGTGGCTACAGCACACCTTACGGACAGCACACAGACTGAGTTTGGAAGAGAACTCCAAAGAAGACTGGCCTTTTCCCCAGGTACGCTTCCCACAATAACCTTGGAATGGTTAATGACAGATGTCCACGAATACATAATGGAATAGCAGCGGGCACAGGAGCGGTCCATCTTGGGAGCTGCTAACCCACCTCCCACCATTACCCCCCCCCAGCACTGCGGTGGTGGGAACTACCAAACCCCTCCACGGTACATCATGTGCCACACGTGTAACCAGCAGGGCCACATGCAGAGAGACAGTCCCAGAAACAGAAACCGCTCCACGTGGAATACTCCAACTAATTCCCCTCCCCAGCGACAGTGTGTATCCCAGGGAGCAGAAGGTGCCGTCCTTCCTCCCCAGCGACAGTGTGTATCCCACGGAGCAGAAGGTGCCGTCCTTCCTCCCCAGCGGCAGTGTGTACCCCAGGGAGCAGAAGGTGTCGTCCTTCCTCCCCAGCGGCAGTGTGTACCCCAGGGAGCAGAAGGTGTCGTCCTTCCTCCCCAGCGACAGTGTGTACCCCAGGGAGCAGAAGGTGCCGTCCTTCCTCGCCAGCGGCAGTGTGTACCCCAGGGGGGCGAAGGTGTCGTCCTTCCCCCCCATCGGCAGTGTGTATCCCGGGGAGCAGAAGGTGCCGTCCTTCCTCCCCAGCGGCAGTGTGTACCCCAGGGGGCCGAAGGTGTCGTCCTTCCCCCCCAGCGGCAGTGTGTATCCCAGGGAGCAGAAGGGGCCGTCCTTCCTCCCCAGCAGCAGTGTGTACCCCAGGGGGCCGAAGGTGTCGTCCTTCCCCCCCAGCGACAGCTTACCCTAACAAGGGGAAACACCAATCTCCAAGACGGCGCAGATGGGACCATGGTCTCTGTGCCTGACCTACCGGGATCCTCCCCAGCGGCAGTGTGTACCCCAGGGGGCCGAAGGTGTCGTCCTCCCCCCCCCCAAGCGGCAGTGTGTATCCCAGGGAGCAGAAGGTGTCGTCCTTCCCCCCCAGCGGCAGTGTGTACCCCAGGGGGCCGAAGGTGTCGTCCTTCCCCCCCAGCGGCAGTGTGTATCCCAGGGAGCAGAAGGTGCCGTCCTTCCTCCCCAGCGGCAGTGTGTACCCCAGGGGGCCGAAGGTGTCGTCCTTCCCCCCCAGCGGCAGTGTGTATCCCAGGGAGCAGAAGGGGCCGTCCTTCCTCCCCAGCAGCAGTGTGTACCCCAGGGGGCCGAAGGTGTCGTCCTTCCCCCCCAGCGGCAGTGTGTATCCCAGGGAGCAGAAGGTGCCGTCCTTCCTCCCCAGCGGCAGTGTGTACCCCAGGGAGCTGAAGGTGTCATCCTTCCTCCCCAGCGGCAGTGTGTACCCCAGGGGGCCGAAGGTGTCATCCTCCCCCCCCCCAGCGGCAGTGTGTATCCCAGGGAGCAGAAGGTGTCGACCTTCCCCCCCAGCGGCAGTGTGTACCCCAGGGAGCAGAAGGTGCCGTCCGTCCCCCCCAGTGGCAGTGTGTACCCCAGGGAACAGAAGGTGCCGTCCTTCCTCCCCAGAGGCAGTGTGTACCCCAGGGAGCAGAAGGTGCCGTCCTTCCTCCCCAGCGGCAGTGTGTACCCCAGGGGGCCGAAGGTGTCGTCCTTCCCCCTCAGCGGCAGTGTGAACCCCAGGGAGCTGAAGGGGTCGCCCTCTCCCCCCAGCGACAGCTTACCCTAACAAGGGGAGACACCGATCTCCCAGACGGCGCAGATGGGACCATGGTCTCTGTGCCTGACCTACCGGGATGCTGGACAGCCTGTCCAGATCCCCAACTACCCTCACTGGGACAACCGGAGGAGGGGGTAAGTACAAATTCCCCTCCCCAGCTAACTCCTAATGTGGCCCCAGGGTTAACAGAGGAAATGTTAACCCCCACTGACCCCCACCTTTCCCTGGCTACTGAGCCGGAATATGTCCCAAGTATACCAGCAGAAGAGCTGGCATCAGGACAGAGGGCCGCTGGCCTCTGCCCCTCAAGTCCCCTCAGCGTGTTGCCCCATCACCACAGCGAAATATCGAGGTACCTGGTTAGACTTCCCCCCAAAGGGGAGATGGGTGACGAAGTGCCTTTTGCCACTTTGTCCTGGAGAGGACTTATTGCCAGCCTCCTGCCCTGCGACTATGGCCCTGGGACATATTGCCCTTTAAAAACAGTATTCAGCCATACCAGAGTGTATGTCACTCATTCTGGCCCTTTAAATACAGGGGGGTCATTCGGTACTTGCCCTGTGGGAGCGGTGATACCCCAGATAGCTATGCCATGGAGCCCATTCATATAATGAAAGACTATGGGAAAGACTTTAGCTACATGGCAATTGAACTGTGTGAATAGGATCTGAGCGCTATTCGGTAGTTTTGTGCGCTCAGATGAAATGTGAGTAAATGTGAATTGCAGTAATGCAGATGGGTTGTCAAACTAGAGAATTGACCAACAAATACTTTTGTCCGGATATCCCCAGGCTGATCCGTTGGGATCAGACCGTGTATCCCGGCTTATGGTCACAGGGGAGGTGTGTAACGGAACCCATCACTGTTTTACCCTGATTTATGGTTATTTTATTATTATGATTAAAATATGATCCTACTGTTATACTGTATGTATGTTGGTTTATGCTCTGCAGAATATTAGCCCAGACTATTGCAGACCTTGGCATAATAGATAATCCTATTACAAGGGCTCCTCATAAGCAAGAGAGGTCCATTGTGTGAAGTGTTCACATTGTGAAGATGGAACAAAGGGAAGGATGATCTAATCAATGGCTGATTGTATCAAAGTTGCCAGGTAGCCTCAGGGAGGTGTGACCTACCTATTGTCCCTCTATGTGTATTGTGTGGCCAACTATGGGGGATGTGTATTGCCTGTGGGAAGAGATGTGTATATATATTTCTGCACAACAAAATAAAGACATTATTATTTGACTCCCAATTGAGTGTCGTCCAATATGGGAGGTGGGGGATGGTGAGACTGTAGTGCTTCTTGGATATTTTACCGTATACCAGCGGAGATATTGGATTCGTGTTCCAACTCCGTTACATTAATAAATTAATATACTTTACCTATTTGTAAGTAATATATGCAGGAAGCATTTGCCGAAGAGCTGACAATCTGTTGTGATGTTCCTGCAGCATACAATGTAGGTTTGCAGTGTTGTGGAGCTAAGGTGTAAGTGTCAGCAATGTGTGCAGTGTGAAGTGTAAATAGGCTGCGTGCACGAGGGGAAGCCGTTAGTGTAGCTGGGTACTTCCGCATTCTGTAAGTTAGTGTTGTAAAGCGGCGTCAAATGTGTATGTGGTAGGCGGGTTTGTATGATGAAGCGTACTTGCTAACGGTGTATGTTGTAGGTCGTAGGGTTTTTTGTAAAAGCTGTATTTGCTTTGTGGTATGTGAAGCCTCGTTTCCGTTTTTCTCGGTGGCCATTTTTTTTCTCGCTTAGGGGATTTTCGAGTGTCTAAAGTTTGTAAATTTGACCGAATTCAAGGTTTAAGCAGTGTTGCAGAGGTCCTGGGTGTCCCCCCTTGGTGTGGGTAAGGTTTTTATTGTATTTTTGTGTGTATTTTTGTGTTTTTTTATGTATTCCGCTGTACGGGGGTTGTCCGTTAAGGTCGTATTTTTCCATAGTGGATTTTTTTCTAAGTTCCGCTGGTCGTAATTGTTTTTGTGTAAGTCCGCAATTTATTTTTTTCTAAGTCCCGTGGCTCGTATTTTTTTGTGTAAGTCCGTAGTTAGTTATTGCGTGTTTGTTTTTTGTTTTTTAACTCCCGCTTGTGTGGTCGTTTGTAAGGGGTTGTGAGGCGCCCTAGAGCCTCCACCTCCGCTCTACGGCTTCTAAGAGTCCGCATTTGCGGCCTGCAAAGAGCCTGTGGCTCATTGCAGCCGACGCGGGAGCCTCCACCTCCGCAAATGCGGGCCCTCGCTTTGCGAGGGTCCGCATTTGTCGTCCAAAAGTCATAGGGATGAGCGCCTAAGGCACTAATCTCCACCAGCGCAAGGAGCGACTTCGCCATAGTTGAGGCGGGCTTGCTATGTGAGCACGCAAGCATTAGCAACAACCCGCATTGCTGACAACTATGTGATATATATATGGCCCAGCCACCACACTCTTTAGATCAGACTGATGAATCTCACTAAACTCACTAGAGGGGTAGCATGTGTTACACGACTGATGGAGGGACTGTCTCTTTGAGGGGAGATGACAAAGCTATTGTTTGTGAGTTAACCTTTCTGACAGCAGCAAAATTGTATGAATTCCAATTTTAAATGGACGTGACAGACAGACATGGATGGACGGATGGACAGACAAACAGAAAGGCAGCTAGACAGACAGACAGATAGATAGATAGATAGATAGATAGATAGATAGATAGGTGGGTAGGTAGATAGGTAGGTAGATAGGTAGGTAAATAGATAGAATATACATCTCCACAATTTATGATTAGCAGCTAAAAACTGACAATTTGTTCAAGCTACCAAGGTTTGAAAAACAACCATTAATACAACGCAGCACAGAGGAGGGGGCTCTCCTATCACTCACACATATGACATCTGTTACATGAACAAAAATAAAATTCCTTTACAATTCAAATCAGAGATGACTTCTGCCGAAATCCCTGGGAATGCAGCTCTTTCCTGGTCCTTACAACAGGGCACCAGCTGCTTCTGTCAGCACTCCTCATTCATTGTGTTTGTTTCTTTATTTTTTTGCAGCAGAAGTCAGGTTTTGTTTTGATGTTGGAAGGAATTAGAAAAATGAGTGGAAAAATGAGCAGGGCCAATTTGATGTACAGCCACTGACAGGTAGGAGGAGACTGAGGGGGTCACAATGTGTTTACCCTGTAATTGTCCTCAGGCGCCTTTGTTCCTAGGCCCCTGCCCCTGGACCCCTCCAGATTTATTGTTTTAAACTGCTCTTATTTAAAACTACTTAGGGAAGTTTTGTTCCTCTCCCTTGTGTGTCTTGTAACAATTAGTTAGTGCACAGTGCGGTGGTTGGGAGGTTAGACTGATGAATATCACTGTGACTGTCTATATAGGAGAGAATGGGAGCACAGCCCTTAGCAGAGGGGTAGCATGTGGTCCTGGTGCAGGAGGGTCTGTCTCTTTGAGGGGAGATGACAATGTTATGCTTGGGGGTTTAACCTTTTTGACAGCAAAAAAAATTGTTCAAATTCCAGTGAGCATTGAGGCAGGGGTTGTAAATGTATACAATATATATTATGTATATATATATATATATATATATATATATATATATATATATATAAATACATTTATTAACTTATTTTTTAGATATTTAAATGGAATCATTCATGTACTATTCATTGTTTGTACTACTATATATATATATATATATATATATATATATATATATATATGTTATTATGTGTACCCTTAGATTGTAAGTTTGCGAGTTTTCAATTGTGTGTCCATGTCTTGGAAACAAGCACTATGTACATTTGATTATATGCTCAAAAACAGGGCCCTCCATTCTTTAAGGTGTTAAGTTTGTTTTTTGCCATGCACTAACCCCCTGTACAGCGCTACGGAATATGTTGGCGCAATATAAATAAAGATAATAATAATAATAATATATATGCATATAAATATATATATATGTAGTAGTACGAACGATGAATAGTACATTAGTGTTTACATTTGAATTTCTAAAGTTAAGTTCTAAAGTTAATAAACTTATTTCCTGCTCAAATTTCTCAGAAATACAGTCGATGCACTGCACTGTGGGAAAACTGAGCAGGGACATGCAAATGAGACCACCATGCACACTCACTTAACCCAATAACCATTTTAAACATGGCTTCTTTTAAGCTTATGCTCGCTGTTTTTCACAGCTTTAAGCACAGCAACGGAATGGATTATGCACAAACAGGACACGGGTGATTGGTTTGTGTGATATATTTTTTTAGAAAGTACTTCACTACAGCAATCATTTGCTGTAAATGATTTATTTATATATATATATATATATATATATATATATATATATATATATAGTTGCCGTAATTGCGGGCTTGCCAAAAGTTGTTGCTAACGCCAGGTTAAAATTGAGGGCTTGCATAGCGAGCCCACGCAGCTGCAGGCCTTGCAAGCCAGGGCCGCGATTGCGCCCAGTCTATGAACGCCAGTAACACTTATTCAAAGGCCGTAACACTTAATCAAAGGCAGTGGCACTTAACCCAAGGTAGTAATACAGGGAGAGAGGCTTGCAATGAGTGCCAGAGGGGCCATAACCTCACATTCCGAGGCAAACAGCATTACCATGGCTTCAAATTTTATTGCTGTCATTTTTTTGATGGGCAAGTCGCTAGTATATATACAGTGGATATAAAAAGTCTACACACCCCTGTTAAAATGTCAGGTTTCTGTGCTGTAAAAAAATGAGAAAAAGATAAATCATTTCAGAACTTTTTCCACCTTTAATGTGACCTATAAACTGTACAACTCAATTGAAAAACAAACTGAAATCTTTTAGGTAGAGGGTAGAGCTTGAACATGATCAATCATGCAAGGCCGTAACTCCCGATTCGAAACAGCCATTGGAAACAGAGATCGTCATCATTACTTCAATGTCCTACGGGCTTGAATTATGGGTTACGATTGGACCCACATTCATATTGATAAACCCATATTGATAAAGCCGTAAATATGATATTCTATTACATGCGAGTTCCATTATATGTATTAACACATTGATTGCCAGGATCGATATAACACAGAAATTTAACAGAAAATCAAGTATTTTTTTCGTTTAATTTGTGAGCTTGATAATGTTGTGCTATTAATTCTAAGATCTCACATCACTTTCCCTTTTAATAAAAGTACAGCATTGATTTTTTATTTGCTATTAAAGTGCTTCGGAGATGTCATTAAGCCCTTTGCGAGTCCTCCTTGGTACCAGTAACTTGTGGTTCGACTTTTGCCATTTGTGGGCTTGACGGAGTGGTTAGCGAGGAGGAATCGGAGCAATTGAATAGCGATTTGCGATTTTAGCGTTCGCAACTCTTGCAGCCGTGAAAGATCAAAGGCTTGGAGGGGCATTAACTTGTGATGTGAACCATTGGAGTGAATCGGAGGCCGGAGCCCCGTAACTTGATCAGAGCCCGCAAAAAGACGCTAATTGAATAGCAAAACAATTTGCGGGCTACATTTGTAAAGCCCGGATCTCCCGAAAGCTCAATTGAATGAGGCTCATAGTATCTAGTATGCATTTGTGAATCTCCTGTATCATAATAAATACATGGCACATATACAGATCTGGAAATGGGATCTTCCCTTATTATTCGCATATAACAGTTGTAGAGCAAACTCAGTCATTTCCTATACACAGAAGAAAGAAACTGTCCTCCCTCTCTGGAATATCTTTGCCATTATCAGTTCTGTAAGGACCAACCATTACAAGCACTTTGCATATAAATTACATTTCTGCATTGGTTTATTCAGACATATTTTCCCCAAATGAAATCCATCTGAAATGTATTATTGCCGTGAAGACAGTATACACGGTGCTTGTAATTTATGGTGCTTTCAAAGAGGTTCCAGTTTTCTCTCCCAATAAACTCAATGTATCAACTGTACAGATTAAACTAAAGGATGACACCAAGGTTACTAGACACAATTAAAGGCTTTAAAATGAAACGGCATCGCTTCAAAACAATTATAAAATGGTGAAAAGAGCACCAGATGAAAAAAAAAAAGTTTTTACATTTCCTCAACTTGATTCTGACTGCTCTACAAGATGATACAGATCAGTGTCCTCAAGTTCAGAGTCATTTTCAGTTCTCAATCACTTCTCAAGTCTAACTCCCACTTTTCATTAAGGTCAGGTGAGAGGAGAGAGCAAGCATTTTCATCTCATTTTGAATTGTTGTAGATTACACTTCAGTTCACTGATTTTCAGTGAAAAAAATATAAATGTTTTAGTTATTCTCTCTAAAATGTTTGACAGAAAGTTTGTAAATCTTGAAAATCGACTAAAACGTATCCAAACTACAGTCAGTAACAGTTAAAGGCATATCTAAGTTTCCTGGATTATGAATGCACCTGGTAGAGGAGAATCAGTAGTGTATGAAAACATTGTTTTGCATGAAAAGATATCAGAAGAAGCATTTAAAACTTACCTTGAAGCTAAAAAAAGTTAACACCTTGAAGTTAACACAATGTCTGTAATTTCTGAGTAATCGCTCCCTCCAAACCCAGGCTAAATGAGCATACAATTCATAATTCGTAATTCATTTGGCCAATCAGGAGAAAGCAAAGCAAAGCAGCCTGGGATATGTAGTGTGGCACCATGTTAGAAGGTGCTATGTGTTTTCATATAAGAGTCTCCCTGTGCAGCACTCCTGCATGTTGTCCATTCCCTCCATCAACTACTGCTGCTGTTTTTCTTTCCTTTCTCTATTTGGCACAGCTAAGCAGCAGCTGGGCATGCTTGTGTCATTACCACACAGGAAGCAGTCGGGCGGGTACCCTCCCAGCAGTGGCATAGGAAGACACAGCAAATGAATAATGGGTTAAAATTGGTCCCCAAATGCCCTATGCTGATTGGCGGGGTGTATGTGTGTGGGTGGGGGGGTTGTCGGGTTCCTGTGTAGATATTACTGAGGGCGTAGCAGTTTGGTCCCTGATTTTAAAGACTTTTTTCTCATATTTTCTTCTTATTTTTTTTTCTTCTTTTGCTTCTCTTGCATCATGAACTGCAATCATAGACAATCATGATATATGTATGAATTGTGAAATTGGAGCATTATTTGTATATGATGTGATGAAGGTATTGTCTGTGGTAGACATTTATATTCACACATATGTATATATTTATTTATATACGTCTGCATAATCTCATTACAGGGTGTATTTCAATACTGAAAAAGCCACATAAGTAGTGACGAAATGCGTTTATTTATCACCCAGACGATTATTGTACATCTCCACTTGTTGTATATATTTTTATGACTGTATATCAGTTTTTATTAATAAATTCTATTTATTTTATATAGACCTTGGTATCCTTTATATATTGGATTGGTTCAGAAAATAGTATATCTATAGAAAGGGGCCCTAAAATATTTATATTATTTACCTGCTGGCCTCAAAGCCATGTGGCCATATCCTGAATACACTGTTTCTATCCATACCACTCTGTTATCTAAGGACTCTACTCTGGGGATATCCAATCACTGATACTTGGACATCTTACCAAATCAAGACATTGGACGAGAACAAATATAGTACCTTAGTATCTTGAGGTCAAAGAAGGCGAGGGTTGATTTAGACCACCTACTCTCTTGTTTTTCTGTATTCAATATTGATCCTAGTGATCTGCACCAGATATTGGCGCGCTTCTCTCACCCCCTCCCCATTTTTTGTCTTTTATACTACATATGGCACTATAGAAAACAGTGTCCAACAGAGAGAGCTGCACAACTTCTAGTACAGAGAGAACATTATAGACAAATTGATCAAGAGAATAATAAGTGAGACACCATAGACTAAAAAAACAAAGTCTATTTCATAAAATAATTCACTGTGCACCAAGTGATGTGCCGATAGGACTGAGGCCAACTAACCTAGGTCTAACCCATCAAAAATGATGGCAATACAATTTGAAGCCTGGCAATGCTGTTTGCCACACAATGGGAGCCTCTTCCCCTCTACTTTACTAGCCTCTCGATGAGTGCCTTTGGCTCTCATCACTGTCCTAGCAATAAGCGCCATTGGAGCTCATTGCGAGTCTCTCCCTCTGTCTACTTCCTCCCTTGTGTCTCATTTCCCCCTCCTCTCCCTCCCTTGTGTCTCCTCCCCTCCTGTGTTTTTACCCCTCTCCCCCCTGTGTCTTTCCCCTCATGTCCCCCCGTGTCTCTTTCCCCCCTCTCCCTCCCCTGTGTCTCTTCCCCCTCTCCCTCCCTTGTGTCTTTTACTGCCATCTCCCTCCTCTGTGTCTCTCCCCCCCACTCTCTCCCCTGTATCTCTTCCCCCCTCCCCTGTGTCTCTTTTCCCATGTCTCTTTTCCCCTTATCCTGTGTCTCTTCCCCCTCCCTCCTGTGTCTCTTCCCCCCTCCCTCCCGTGTCTTCCCCCACTCCCCTGTGTCTTCCACCCGTGTCTCTCCCCTCCCTCCCCTGTATCTCTTCCCCCACTCTCTCCCCTGTATCTCTTCCCCTCCCCTGTGTCTCTTTCCCCATGTCTCTTCACCCCCTCCCGCATGTCTCCCCTCTGTATCTCTGCCCACTCCCTCCTCCCCTGTGTCTCTCCCCCTCCCCTGTCTCTCTTTCTCCCATGTCTCTTCCCTCCCCTCTTCCCTGTGTATTCCTCCCCCTCCCCTGTGTCTTTCCCCCCATGTCCCACCAGTGTCTCTTTCTCCCATCTCCCTCCCCCGTGTCTCTTTCCCCCATGTCTCTTCTCCCCATTTCCCTCCCCTGTGTCTTTCCCCACTCCACTGTGTCTCTTCCCCCTCCCCTCTGTCTCTCCCCTCTCCTCTCCCTCCCCTGTGTGTCTGTCTAGCTATCTATCTGTACATCTATCTATCTATCTATCTATCTATATATTTATCTATTTATCTATATATCTATCTAGGCATCCTTATAATGAGTGGTACCTGTAGACTATATAATAAAAATAATAATGAATTACCCCCAGTTAATTGCTAACTTATTTATCATACCTATTCATATAACATGGTAGTTTCCCATAAAGGACCACTGAAATGTCATGTTTATAGTATGCTTTTATGAAAGGCTTCACTTAAAAACTGAAAGTTCGAAATAAACAAATACAACCTTTAACGTTTAACTGTTATGTTCAATTTTTCTATCATGTTGGAAGATATTTGGTTTTGTTTCTAACAGTGTTAGACTTCATGGAGGAATGGGAAGAATCTTGGATTCAGAAAACATCTCTATTACATTCTGTTGAAAAACTTTCTGGATATCAGCTTGACAATAGGACAGAAAAGAGGCCCGACTTAACTCCTCAGGCTCCAAGACGGTGATCCATGAAGCAAGCCCTCATGAGAAAAATGTCTGCTAAATGTAAGCTTATTCCTAAAATGCTTATGTAGCTGCAAATGTTTTGCATATTTCACAAACATAAGATTCTTCCAAAACCACAGTGGTTCTTTATCCAATTCACAATCTATGAATAAATAGCATAATTCACTAACTCATATATCTTCATTGGTATTTATCAGAATGATATAATGTATTAATTGCCACATTTATCACCAATTATTGGGGGATCAAAATAATCTATAGAGATCTATAAATTGTTTTTCAGAAATTATTTTTACTCTTTAGTTCTCACTCCAAAATGTAAAGTACTACTTTTAGAAGCTGACGCAAGCTACTCAGGTATATTAGTTGCTACCCCATTGTGTCCTATACATTATTAATAGGGATATTAGAAATCACATTTTATCATGGTAAATGATATAATGTAGAACTAATACATTTTTTCATTGTTGGAACTATTGGAAGTAGAGTTTTAGCACACATCTACACCAAATATCAGGTTAATACACTTATTAGTCCAAAAACAATATGGTAGACACTTCCATACCATCTGTGCTTTCTATTTTGACAACAGGTTAAAACAGGAGTTGGGTTAACAAAATAATGCTTACACCCCTTTTAAGCCATTAGATAGATACTATCTTACAAAAACAGGTCTAATGTGCTAAGTCTTTATAATTAATAGCCCCAAAGGACATTAGACACTTGTCATTAAAGAGCAGTTAAACACTCTCAACCTATGGACACATACGGTTGACCTCACCAAATTCCCCTATGAACATATGTCCGGGAGCACGTGAAGCTCAAGAGACGTATGACCTAGTCAACCCAATGCAGTAGGACACAGCTCAATGCTCCCATTGTTGCACGCAGCCTTATTGCTCACTAGTATTCATACCCAAAGTTTAGTAAAAGATCCCATTTAAGCTCTCATTGTGCGAGACTATAGAGGAGGAGAGATGGGTTAAGGCCAGAGAGGGAGGGTGGAGAAGTCCACCAGCCATGAATGCTGAACAGCTCTGCCTTGCTTAGATCCCGGCCTGCCCCTTCTATTCACACATTATTTCAGGCTAGTGAACTTGAAGTAAGGGGAACCCTGGAGGGCTGTAGCCAAGAGGCCCATGTTTTTATCCATGCCTGAATTCAGATAAATAAATGAGCAACATATATAGCCGGTGATAGGAGGAGACCCCACACACTCCGAGTAGTACAGACGGTCTAAGAAAAACACAAAACAAAAACACATCAGTGTGCAGACCTTTGTGTTATTATTTTTCAGAGGACTTGCTGGTTGTGCGCAGACAGCTGCTGTCCATGGACCGTACCGTGCCTATATGGCATACATTTATGGACAGGGCCTGTGGAACGGACAGGGAATGGAAACAAATGCAGCAGGTGGCATCATTGTTCATCTCTTAACAATCATCATTTTTCATTGTCAAGTTTTTACTGTCGTCCCCTGTTCTTATTTTTTACAACTTGTTGTGATGATTCTATAATGGGAGGAAAAGACTTTTATATTGAATAATTACAATCTGTTAATTTGAGTTGTCCCATATTGGTCAGTCTGTTCAACATATAACTAGAGGTTGTGTCTTGTGTTATCTCTAAATTCCAGCCCTATTGTGTAACTAATAGGTGTTAATGATTGTCAGAAGAATTAGGAAATATTCTTGTGATGTTCAGATGTGTCCTAATTTGGATCAGAGTGTATTATTGTTACATATTTTAGCTATTTTATTCTCCCTGGATATTATCTAATTCACTGGCAGTGAAATAAAGTAAAAGTGCGAGGGATAAAATAATGCGTTATGAATGTACTTTTATTAATAAAAAAAAGAATTTTTTATTGGTTACCAAATTTTGGCTGAAAAAAATAAATGTTATTAATTTAAGAAAATAACACCACAGTAGCACAAATAGTTAAAAAAAATATTTTATCTGCCTTAAATTAAAAAAAAAATTGAAAGGATGCGGCATCTAGTGTCTAAGTAACTCCCATACATTTGCTTATTTTACATTCATACAAATTGTAATAAAACACAAGCTTGTAAATGTACAAGAGATACCTATGGTTCCCTGCCACTGTTTCATGTAATAGGTCATGGCGACACATGGTAAAACATGTTCCTTTAAATTAGTAACTTCCAACCTACTTCACTTGAAGGGTCGAGATATTTAAGGGACCAAAAGTAATGGGACAACTGGCTGCTCAGCTGTTCCATGGCCAGGTGTGTGTTATTCCCTCATTATCCCATTTACAAAGAGCAGATACAAGCTCCAGTGTTCATTTCAAGTGTGCTATTTGCATTTGTTGCTGTTAACTCTCAATATGAGATCCAAAGAGCTGTCACTATCAGTGAAGCAAGCCATCATTAGGCTGAAAAAACAAAACAAACCCATCAGAGAGATAGCAAAACCATTAGGTGTGGCCAAATCAACTGTTTGGAACATACTTAAAAAGAAAGAACGCACCGGTGAGCTCAGCAACACCAAAAGACCCGGAAGACCACGGAAAACAACTGTGGTGGATGACCGAAGAATTATTTCCCTGGTGAAGAAAACACCCTTCACAACAGTTGGCCAGATCAAGAACACTCTCCAGGAGGTAGGTGTATGTGTCAAAGTCAACAATCAAGAGAAGACTTCACCAGAGTAAATACAGAGGGTTCACCACAAGATGTAAACCATTGGTGAGCCTCAAAAACAGGAAGGCCAGATTAGAGTTTTCCAAACAACACCTAAAAAAGCCTTCACAGTTCTGGAACAACATCCTATGGACAGATGAGACTAAAATCAACTTGTACCAGAGTGATGGGAAGAGAAGAGTATGGAGACGGAAAGGAACTGCTCATGATCCAAAGCATACCACCTCATCAGTGAAGCATGGTGGTGGTAGTGTCATGGCGTGGGCATGTATGGCTGCCAATGGAACTGGTTCTCTTGTATTAATTGATGATGTGACTGCTGACAAAAGCAGCAGGATGAATTCTGAAGTGTTTCGGGCAATATTATCTGCTCATATTCAGCCAAATGCTTCAGAACTCATTGGACGGCGCTTCACAGTGCAGATAGACAATGACCCGAAGCATACTGCAAAAGCAACCAAAGAGTTTTTTAAGGGAAAGAAGTGGAATGTTATGCAATGGCCAAGTCAATCACCTGACCTGAATCCGATTGAGCATGCATTTCACTTGCTGAAGACAAAACTGAAGGGAAAATGCCCCAAGAACAAGCAGGAACTGAAGACAGTTGCAATAGAGGTCTGGCACGGCATCACCAGGGATGAAACCCAGCGTCTGGTGATGTCTATGCGTTCCAGACTTCAGGCTGTAATTGACTGCAAAGGATTTGCAACCAAGTATTAAAAAGTGAAAGTTTGTTTTATGACTGTTAATCTGTCCCATTACTTTTGGTCTCTTAAAAAGTGGGAGGCACATATACAAACTGTTGTAATTCCTACACCGTTCACCTGATTTGGATGTAAATACCCTCAAATTAAAGCTGAAAGTCTGCAGTTAAAGCACATCTTGTTAGTTTCATTTCAAATGCATTGTGGTGGTGTATAGAGCCAAAAAGTTTAGAATTGTGTCAATGTCCCAATATTTATGGACCTGACTTTATATATATATATATATATATATATATATATATATATATATATATATATATATATATGTATACTTGTTGTCTATACTCTGTGCGGTGGAGAGCTTCACTTATTCTTGAGCTCACCATATACTAAATGATTGTTATGTATAAAGTGTATATATTCCCAGAATGCAGTGTAATAACTGTTTTTTCTTGGAATTCTGAGCTGGAAGCAGGTTTTTTTAACTTGCTTAAGACATTCAAATGTGAACACAGATGTACTATATATATATATATATATATATATATATATATATATATATATATATATATATATATATATAATATATACACTGTATTCCTCCCAGATTTTTTTGCTTCCTACACCCTTGATTCAGCCCCATGTGTCTGACCATGCCTAGACTTTTTTGCGCAGAGGTGAATCAGTAATAAGGCAACTGTTGCTCATTAGCAAAAGTCATGGACCTCTGTTTGTGGGTGGATCAGAAAGGCGGACTGACAGCTCAAATGGAACATTTTAATGTTGGTTTACTGACTTTAATAAAATTCAACTGATAGTTTTAAATTTTAACATATTAGGATTTTCCGCTGTGTCACTTTCTTGTGGGAGATGCCACTTTTAAGTAAGATAAAAAATAATTATGTTTAAAGCTGTATCACTATTTTTTTTTTAATAATGATTTTATTGAAAAGCATATTAAACAATATTTACATCATACTTTCTTATTCTTCAATAGAAAAATATTTCACTTGCTAAGCTGGCTAAGTCTTTCCATTTTATATTTTCAATTATAATTGAACCATAATAATAACTTGAGAAAAATAAAAAAATTAAAATAAAATAAACATGTACAACTGTGTGTATATAAATAACAGATCCTCTTGTAAACTCGACAAGTAAGCACGGCTAATTTCAAGAAAGCAAAATCTAATCTAAATCTAGAAATTTCTAATATAGCTCCCATATACATGATTCTGGGACAAGTTTTGTAACCCAAATCCCAAAAGGCAGGATTCCATACTGACCGGGATCGCCTTCTTAAATAGTGATGTGGCAAGTAATGTTAGGTCTCCCCATAAATTGTGAGCCACCGGACAAGACCACCAAGTGTGGATATGATCCCCTATCTGTTGGCACCCCCTAAAGCATTTGTTACTCTCTCGGGGGTTAATCTTCTGAAGCTTGTCAGGTGTACAGTATACCCTCTGGAGGACTTTGATGGATGTTTCTAAGTGGGCGTAATTAAATGATCCTCTGTTTAAGTTTGAACATGATTCCACCCATTTCTTCCACTCCCATTCTACTCCTAAATCTTCCTCCCATCTACAATTAAATTTAGGCTTCTCGTCCAAGGTGGTATTTGTAAAAATATCATACAATGACCCTATCGTTCTTCTAGAGAGAGGGAGATTTTTACAAATTAGTGACATCCATGAAGGTTTAGGGGGACCCAAAGCTTAAGTTGTGTCACTATTTTTAAGATTATCTGATGTGACGGGAAAGGAGAAGGAAGCATAAAAAGGGAGGAATGGAGAGAGGGAAAAAAGAGAAGTGGCTGGTTTTCTCTAAAATACGTTTGTGCTCATTGCCCCAAATGTTGTTACTCCTTGCAGTGCCGCTATACCATCTGCTAGTGCCTGAGTTACAGAGGGAATCCTATCAGTGACACTATAACATCCGCTAGTGCCTGAGTTATCAAGTGCCACGTATTAGTACCACTATACCAAGTTCTAGTGCTTGAGTTACTAAGTGCCTCCTATCAGTGTCGCTATACCATCTGTTAGTGTCTGAAACTTTGTAAATCAGACTCTGAGTTTCTAAGTGCCTCCAATCAGTGTGGCATAAAATCCATTAGTGCCTGAGTTACCAAGTACCTTCTATGATGCTATACAATTTGTTAGTGCCTGAGTTACTGAGTGTCTCCTATCAGTGTCGCTATACCATCCTCCAGTGCCTGAATTACCAAGTACCTTATATCAGTGATGATATATTATCCAGAGGAAGGACTGTAGTTGGGAAGCTTTGATCTAATTATGCTATGAATTTAAAGTGTAACAGTGCAGGTTCCAGAGGTGTTTTAACTGTAAAATATAGATAATAGCAAACGTTTTCTCGAATGTTATTTAAAATGCATTTTCTTATTGCAGTCTTACAGTGACTTTGGTGTCATTTAACTGTCAATCACCTCTTTTGATCATCCCACCAAGGACTGGCCGCGCTGTTTTATGGGCCCATTATTCCCAGTAATCACTGATTACCTCCTTAATCACTGAACACATTGAGTAACTAGATTGATTAGATAAATTAACCCGGTGGATCTGAACATGAGCAGCCCTTGTGTTTTGCACATGACTTGTACTATAAACCTTTTCCCAGGTCCTCTAACTGTGCTCTGAGTATTAAGAGTATCTGACAGAAACATGAGCATGTGACTTAAGTGATGTGCACTTGTCATAGATATCTGGTTCATTTCCAGTCTTCCAAAAATGTCATGAAGGCAAAAACGGTACTATTATAACTATATTTAAAGACTCCCACTTGGGTATTTTTAAGATGCTATTTTGTTTCAAATAACCTTATGTAGTTGTATACACTTGATTTATCCGATTGTTTTAAGCTGCAACCTTGTTGCACTCCTTTCCAATCTTGAACCATTCTGTTGTTCCATGTTCGGTTCTGACCGTGGCTTCTTGGTCCACATACATATTCCTCATGAGTTCTCTTTAAGAACTTGCCGTTAAATAGTCTATGAAGCAAAAGTAAATGTTTTTCTGGAACTCTCTTGCCTTCTCTATTATCCAGTGGACATAGGCAATTTGATCTCGTGTGCCTCTTCCTTAGTGGGTTCTTGGTCCATAAATTGTTGGAGCCAAGCTTGTAGAATCTTAAGCATTACCTGGCTGGCGTGAATGTAATTATTCGAAAATTAAGGCAATCTTTAACAGTACCTTTTTTGGAATTGTGATATCGACTGACCTTTTCTAGTCTACTGTCCATTGTTGAGTTCTCAAAATTTGTTGGTATAAGGCAAGCAACACTTTCATAGCATCATCTTCTAGGATCTTGAACAGTTAATTTGGGATTCCATCACCTCATGCAGCCTTGTTATCAGCAGGGCTTCCAAGAGCCCATCTTATTTGCTCTCCAAGATGTCTGGTTTCACCTCATTGGACAAACTATTGAGGTTGTCATTGTCCCTGTATAGATCTTCTGTGTATTCTTTCTGTTTCTTATTTTTCTGATCTGCTCCTGTTAAGTCTGTTCTATTTTTGTCTTTTATCATGCCGACTTCGGCATGAAAGTTTCCTTTGAGATCCCCACTTGTCTTGAATAGACCTCTTCACTCTCCCATTCTTCAGAAATGTTATGCTGAAACATACGGGAACCCTGTGCGCCTGTGGGCCTTGAATCAAGATCTGACCTTAATTTCAACACCATTAAATCCACATTCGGTATTAGGACTGGGACACTTGACTCCTTTAGTTTATAGGAAACATCTTCTGAGCAGTGGCAGAGCTACTGCAAAGCACCGGGGTCCCTCTACCACTGGTAGTAAATAAATAATCCTAATTTGTAAGATGAGTATGGCAAATAATTACTTTATAGAAAGGTCATCTGATCACCATAAGGATGAGCTTATCATCTGCATACATGTTTGTCTGTTTAGTGACCCCAAGGCATAAATAGAGAACTTGCAAAGGGAACCCAAATTATTTTATACGAGGGCCCTCCATTCACAAGCTCCACCACTGCTTCTGAGTATGGACTACACAGCTTTTTATACTATTGATGTCTTTCAAATATCTCAACCAAGTATAAATAACAACGTATGTACAAATTCAAATGTTACAAGAGGTCAAAGCGTTCTCAAATTCATATGATAATGTATGGAGTTCATGGGCAAGTTCATGGGCAAGAGATGATAACTAAAGGGGATAATTATTTATGAAAGGTGGTAAAAAAGTAAGAATAAATATGTCAAAAAGTGGAGTTACATTTCCCCACTTCATTTGTTTAGTTTTTTTGTAGACTATTACATTTAAATGGGTTAAAGTTTTTCCCTGTTCGGTAGACTGGAAAGTGACAATATTTTATTTTTAACCTCACTTAACCCCACATAATCCCAGTTAACCCTAATTAATTCCATTTATATCACATATAATAGTTGTCAAAGTGCGAGTTGTTGTCACGCTTTGCGAGCTCGCAAAGCGAGCTCGCAGAACTGCGTCCCTTGCAAAGTGAGGGACGCAGTTCTGGCCACAAATGCGGACCTCTCGAAGCAAGGGCCGCATTTGCTGAGGTGGAGGCTCCAACGTCAGCTGCAATGAGCCAAAGGTGCCACATTTTTGGAGGTGGACATAAACTGCAATGAGCCAAAGGTCCACAGAGGAGCAAAAGCCTTACATTGTGTGGCAAACAGCATTGCCATGGCATAAAAATTTTACTGCCATCATTTTTTACGGGCAAGTCGCTAGTCCATTTATATCCAATGTTTATGAAACTGCAAAGATCTCTTCATAATTTGTGAAAATGCTCATTGGAAATGGAGAGATATCTCCTCACTAAAGCCTCACTAGAAATCTCTTACCTTAGTGAATGTAGCCTATCAATGCGTAAAAGATGCACTTTAAATGGACCACTGGAGTCCCATATTTTCAGTATGCTCTTTTGAAGTACTTGACTTGATTCGGGGTAAGTGTTTATCACCAGAGAGGCTCAGTTATATTTAAAGAGCTCATAGTGTACTCCCCACTAGAAATACTACAGCAGTAGCTAACAGTGTGCTCCCCACTACCATGGCCGGATTATCCATTAGGCCAACTAGGCAGACGCTCAAGGGGGCTTCCCTGTAAGGGGCGCCACTTCTTAAAAAAAATGGTTCCTGGCTTAAAATAAATGAAATGTTGCAGTTCATAGACTGGCTACTAGGGGGTAACCACCTAGAACAAGACAGTTACTATAGGAAAGGGAACTTACACGTACAGAAATGGCAAAAATGGGGCAGTGCGTACCTTGGGCTCCAAAAAGGTAGGTGCAGCCCTGCCCACTACAAACACTGCAAGATCAGCTGTCATTGTGGCATACTTGCAAATGATAGTTAACAAATTAAAAACTGTAATCATTTTTTTACTTTGTAGAAACATTTTACACATTTGCAAAGCTCACTATATAAATATAAAGCCTCAGTTGTTGTGTAAATCAATGTGGCTCCTCAGATTTTTTACTCTTCCAGACACCTGCATCTTCTGCACCAGCTCAGCAATACTTTACTTGAACCTACCCACCTTTATCCACCTGTACTACAACTAATACTGTTTGTTTTTTACATTTTGTACTTTTCTCCAATTCTGTACTTTGTCTAATTGTCTTCTCTTCTCGGTCACCCTCTATCACTCTTATCTTTCACTCCTTTCCTCGCTTGCCTACTCCTAATTTGTTAATCTTGCCCATGTTTCTGACTCTCCCACTCCCTATAGATTGTAAATTTAATCTTGTATGGTGCTTCGGGAAAAAACACTATATACATAAGAGCCCTTCATTCTTTTGCCATGTATTAATAATATTGTATCTTGTTTTGTACTTAACCCCTGTATATCGCTACGGAATATGTTGGCGCATAAGAAATACAGGATCATAATCATAAAAATAATAATCTTTTCCATCATGATTAGAAAGTTGTTTTTCTGCATGAATTGTTCTAACAACTTTTACTTGTAAACTAATTCTTATTTTCCCAGTGCACGTTGTGCAGCTGGATGTCACCACTGACCCCATCACCTCTGCTGGTGCGCCACATTATGGGCACAGTCCAAAACCAGCAGGTGGCCATATTGTTTAACCCTCATTACAACTCCTTTTACAACACGGGGCCGCTGTTTAGGAGCAGTCGGGCGTGTGATGTGTGTGAACATGCGTCTGGGAGTGGGTAGTGGGAGGACAGGAGGTCAGAGGGGAAAGCAGTTAATGTTTCATTCTTCCACAAAATGTTACAGATCACTGAAAATATGCACTAGGATTTCAGGATAAACTGGATTGTAGTAAAGTTTTTTTTTTATTGAAAATAGTGCATGATTTTGGAATAATCTGTTGATACTAAACCGCGATCTTCTTAGGGATTATCCTCAAGAAAATCCCCCCTTACTGACAAAAAGGACAAAGTGAAAATAATGGGAATGTAACGTAATCTGGTTAAAGAAAAGAAAATAATAGTGATATATACAGAGCTAGAGGTGTCCAAAGAAGGTCTATTGGAAGAACAGCAGTGCTAAGTCCAATGTAGACACGGCAGTTATGTCAAGTGGCTCTTTATTGGCAAGATACTAATCTAATGAAAACCTAGAAGACTAGAGTAAATGTCATCACATTGAGGAGACATTGTGTCTCCTAAACAGCCACAGGACAATCATAAGGACATTTTTTGTTAAAGTAAAAAAGAATTGTATGACACATTTAACAAACACTGCGGTTCTTAAATGTTTTAGGAAGTAACACAAAAAACTACAGCCTTTAATGTATTAGCTAATGTACACAAATAGGTTGGTGTGGGCGCAACCATTCTTTTTCTGCTTCTACAAGTGGGAAGATACTTAAGATGCAGGAGCGTCCACCTGCTTCAATTTATATAAGGCAATCCTAAGTGTCAGTGTTTTCATTAGGACTATTAGAAATATAATCAGTCTACAAGGCAGCTCTGGCAAGCAGCTCAAGCAAGTTATTGGCCGGCCACCATAAAGAATAAATGCATTTATTAGTTAATAAAGTAAAGGCTGTGCATTATATGCATTTAATTTTATATTATATATAATACATTAAACATATTCTTTAGGGAATTTTTTGGGATTGCATAAATGTTTTAACTAGGTGACATCATTAATTTTATCCTGCTAAATGTAATTATCACCTAAAATGTACTCTTCATTAAGAAGCCCACACAGTAAAAGTTATTCACCTTCTAGAACTCCCCCTCTTATTCCAGTTTTCTCTCATGTAAGGTGCCTTATTTCACAGCTGTGACCGAAAGCCACACTGACAGAGAGAGACTTCACATTACCAGTAAGTGTCTCATGCTGCTCTACTGCTAGCAGACAGTGACATGCTGTATATCTTGAGACACTAGTAGTGTGAAGTTCTATCTTGTAGGTGTGGTGTCCTACATCAGAGAGAAAGGGGAAGTTCCAGAAAGGTAAGAACGATGTTACTCTCGGTGTTTCTTAGAAGAGAAGTGTTAATGTTATATGACAATTGCATTGAAGTAGATAAAATTAATTAAGTAATCAGGTTCAAATATTTTCCTAAAATGTCCAATGTTATAATAAATCCCACCCCCTTCCTCTAATATTCAAAAGGCAAAAACACACTTCATCAGCACGGCCGGATTACCCATTAGGCCAATTGGGCAGTCGCCTAAAGGTGCTTCCATGTGAGGGACGCCACTTTAAAAAAAAAAAAATGGTTCCTGGCTTAAAAAATTAAATATTACAGTTCATAGACTGTCTACTAGGGGGTAACAACCTAGATCAAGAGAGTTACAACAGGAAAAGGCACTTACACACACAGAAAAGGAAAAAATGGGTCCAAGCATAGCTCGCATATTTACTCACAGGAACTCCTCCATTTCACTGCCTAGGGGCTCCAAAAAGGTATATACAGCCCTGTTCATCAGGCTCTAAACTAATATGAAATGTAGTGTACTAGCGGCTCTCAATCCTTTTGATCTGGGTCTAGGGGTTTACCCTCTAATGTTAATGGGGATTTGAAATCCAAAACATATGTTTTTTAGCCGGGTGATATTACATGTGACACACTAAATGTTCATAACTAACCTGGGATTTTCCCTGAAATTGGGTCAGTGGCATGGGCTGAGTATGGTGAGGTGCAGAGTGAGCTAAAGATGACACTGACTACCCACAATATTCATGCAGAGGAAAAAGTCTGGAATTAATTGGTATTGAGAATGAATTATGTTCAAACAAAAATAAATGTATCTTTAGTAGGTTTATTTTTTGGATTACTTCTCTAGTTAACTGAAGAAATGTAAGCATCTGTTTCAAACAAATTGTAAAGATAGACAATGAAATAAACAATGAAATACAAATTATTTACATAAAATAAAAAGTATATTAATCATAATAAGCACTAGAAGGGAAAAATGAATGTAATCTGACAATTACTATAATCGAGACATTACATATTAAAATAACATTTATTTAGAGAAAACAAATAAATTCACTCTTAATTTGGTGCAGGTTATAGCCGGGTGTCATAGGCATGTTAGATTGCCCTCCATAAGTTTTGGAGGAAAGCTTGTGTGTAGGGGCACATTATTTTACATCAGAGCTAATGCCTAAATAATAGAATACTTTTCTTATGGCTAAATATCTACTAATAGTGATACTAAGGTGGTTATATTTGATGCATTTTGTCCCTTTAATTGAGCTTAGCATACTAAATATCACCCACGTATTAAAAAAAGTGCAAAACTTAGAATATGTCCTGCTAGCTTAAACACCAAAATCTATTACCTAATATGGCAAATTACTTTATCAATACCCTGAAAAACAAAATAGGACAAGCAACCTACACTACTGAAATGTCGGGTAACTGGTGTATTGTTGTCCTGGGAGGTAATCAGTGTTTCCTAATATGGTTAATGCCCCCCCTTGGTTTTGATCGGGTTATACCAGGTAATACCCAGGCTCATACGGGGTGGTTCATCATAGGCGGAGGGTCATAAACCCCCTGCTATGGGAAGGGTTTTATACAGATAAATGAATATACAGGGAAATGTGAGGATGTTAACGCTAGTGTGGTGTATTCACTTTAATTAGTGGGTACCATTCCGTAGCCTTGCTTTGGAGGCTGCTGGGAATTTTTTCTTTCGAAGGGTTTTGAGCACACGTTAGAGCTGGAGAGCTCTGGACAAACCTCTTGGGTGCGAGTCAGAACATTTTATGGAATAGCTCCTCAAACTTGCTTTTTAAACTGTCATAGCTACAATTCAGCCATATTGGATTTCTTACAGAAGCCAACGAATAGAATCCTAAATCCATTATATACCAAGGCATAGATTCAAAATCTGTGCCTGGTACTACCACATGTAAAAAGTATGTCCTGAATAACCAGGTACTCTTTGTTTTGTTATTTTCCGACAAACATAGGCAAGGAGAAAGTATATTTACAAGTTTTAGCCAAAACAAAATATCCATAAATAGTGTAATATATCAATATAAATGTATGTCAATATATTGTCTATGTATATTCTGTAGGACATGGAACAAGATGAAACAAAGAGTAATATAGGTAGTAATTTTGGCAGAGAAAGAGGATCATAAATGTTAAATGGTCTCCACTGTGAAAAAACAAGGTACATATATATATATTATTGTGAGTTTTGAATGTTTTGGTACTATATTTAACTGCTATACATACACACAAAAATGGTACCCTGCAGCTCACTATAGAACTGCACTATGCACTCTCCCAAGGAAAGTCACTTATATTGGACATCTAAAGAAGATTGGTGGGCGAAAAATGTGGGATGCATTGTCATTATGTCACGAGATGTAAAACAGACTGAATAGTGTAATGCACAAGCAGGCTGAGATAGCTCTGCATTAGATCTCTCATTACCCTCCTACCTGCCATCAGTGTTATGCCAAAAATGCATTGGGGTTCAAAGAAATAACTTTAATTCCATTTACTAAGAACTGTTTTGACATAACGAGACATTAAGATACCGGCAAGTACCTTTGGGTTGGAATCTGAATGAATTATGCAGCATGGCAAAAATGGCGACTCTGAGACTAAAGTAAATAAGTAATTATCACTAATGTGGCAGCAATAATAAGAACAACTTCTCTAATTTTATGTTGTTCTTTAGAACTTATTATTTAAAGAAATAGTAGACATTTTCCCAGCTGTATACTAGGCTATATAGAATAACATAAAAACTTGTTGAGGCATAATAAACTAATCCCGTAGTGCAAGGGTCAGCAACCTAGGGCACTACTGCCATAAGCAACAGTTTTTGATTTAGTAGGTACTTTGGTGCTGGGTCAGAGCTGCAAGATGTGGGGTGATGGAGTTGGTTCAATGCAATTGGGATTTAATGTAGTTTAATTGGTGACATGAGTTATAAAGGAAACATAGAAATCAAGTGCGAACCAAAACATTATTTGAGCCGGACCATATTTATGTACCTTAATTAACCATGGCTTCATGCTTATCTCAGGATTTCTTTATTGCATATGTCCCTACCACTGACACTGGAAGGTTGTTCCACTTATCTAGTACCCTTTCTGTAAAGTATTACTTTTGCACATTAATCTTCCACAATCCAATTGTTCTTCCTCTCTTCAGTGAAGGCATTTCCTTTCTGAATGTTATTAAATCCTTTGATACATTTGAAGGTTTTTGTCATGTTACTTCTTTCCCTTATCTTCTCTAAGCTGTAAGCAATACCATGCTCCATTTGAGTTGCCTCTTTGAATGAATGTGTTATTGTGATTTGGTTAGAACTGGGCCATATGAGAATAAGGCTGAGATGGAGAGAGGTTGGGCAAGTGATAAAATTGATTGTATGGTAGTGAAGGGTGACATATACTGGCATTTGATGAGGTTGTATAAGGTCAGTGTGATGATATGAGGGTTTAAAGGAACATAATGTGCGTAATTTGCTGAAATCGAGATCTAATGTTAATGGTGTAATAAGAGGTGAAGAGTCATCTAAGAATCGATTTGCAGTTTAAGTTATCCAACCATGTTATGGAAATTTCATTAAATAATGTAATCATACAAGGATCATGCTAAGTTG
The DNA here is from genome assembly GCA_027410445.1 of Discoglossus pictus. Taxonomy (NCBI): domain Eukaryota; kingdom Metazoa; phylum Chordata; class Amphibia; order Anura; family Alytidae; genus Discoglossus; species Discoglossus pictus. Next base: position 195,002,773 of record CM050169.1, read on the forward strand.
TAAGATCTCTTTTTATTTAAGGTAATTTAGTTTACATACATCAATAGTTTATATATAGAAGAAGACCCTCTGAAAACATTAAAGTATATTATTGGCACCCAGTGCCTAAAAATATTCAGAACCCTGCTTTAGTGAATATAACTTCCTGTCTTGATATTTTATCACAACCCTTTTGTTGTAATGAATATTTGCCATGACATTTTATTAAGAAACAATCTTTTGTATTTGACCCGAATATTTTGAGCAACCATTTACAGGAAAGATGCACTAATTAGTTATTATAAGTTACTATGTACATATTAATCAGGAATGGAAGTAACCCTGTGTAGCTAATTCATAAAATACTTCTTCTGAAAATATTACAGAGTTTTCCTTATTGTTATGGCCCACTTCCAGCAGGCTCCCCTTGTACCCTCCCTTCGAGCAGACACACGTGTGCCCCATTGGAGACTGAATAGCCTTCACACTCTGGCAGCTGCCTAAACTGTCTCCCTGCATGCTGTCCGCAGTGTGCAAAGTGGACGACTACAAGACTCATCCACAATCATGGGCAGGAGCTGGAAGAATTGAAAACAAAGCTGCTTGGCGTACCCTATGGGACTATGAGTCTACGCCCTGCGCTCTGCTGTGCGCCACTTGCATGTGTGCCAAGTTCAGTGGCCTGAAGTAATGACTGACGGGTGGGAGGCATACTGATAGGGAATCTAGGTCCGGCACTGTCCTGAAAACAATGAGGCAATGTGGACTCTGCTCTCAGTCCTCTTTATGTTACTGTTTTTCTGTCTCTTCCTCCCACATTTCTCCTCCTTCTCAATCTGTTTTTTTAAGCTGAGCAAAATGCTTTATTCTAATGCAAAATAAATAAAAGTGTAATAGTTTTCTGTCACTCTGTGTTCTCGTCCCTGACAAAAAAGTCCATTGTAAAGTGTGGGAAACTGGGAGTTTAAAATATGGCTGTATTCTTAAACAATTACAAGTTTAGCCTGGTAATTTTTAGTAGCCAGAATCTTATACATGGACCCCTCAGTCATCTAACATAAATATTATGGGACTTGTTACATCCTGTATTTAAAGGATGTTTTAAGCATTACAGACACTTTACGTCTTCATCCTAAGAATAAATAACTCATGTTACTCCACCATTGCTAACTAAGAAATACTTGTTTGACGACTCAGAACTCAGCCCCACATGTAGCACTTATACATTATGTGGTGGCACTTTCCTATGAACTCAACCAATAGTGGGTTTTAAAGATGAAATGGTGAGATAAGTAATCTTAAAGGCATTGCTTCAGATCACATTAGTTCTGATAAAGTTCCTTGTATCAGTTTTCATATTTGAAGGCTCACATTGGTTTGGCAAAAATATTTAACCATTAAATGTGTAGACAGTACTCTATTGTTTATAACCTCATAAGTAATGTTGTGGTTGTCACATTGACTTAATACATTTTAACGAGTCAGTTTATTGAGGACTCAGTGTTTATTAAGTGTCTATGAACATTTCCTACTGACTAAATTGTTGGACTTTGGCTACCAACTTGTTGTCGCTACTTTGTGGATGTTAGGCAAACAGCCTGCTTATTCTTATTGTGTTGTTATTTTAATTTATTGCACTTATGGTTCACCTGTAAATGTTGGTTACTAACAAGTACATTTGAATGTACAAAAAAACGTAAAGGAACCTTGTAAATAAATTAATTTAATGGTTAATGCAATGGTTATAATCTGACCAACTCCCTACTATGGATACACATGTGACCCTTTGCAGCATCCAGTAACCCCATTTATCAGACATATTTAAAATGACACATACAATGGTGGAGGGTGGGTCATATATAAAGTTCATAGAACTCAATCATTTTCTATCATGAGTTTAAGAAATACTTAACACATTTTGACAATCAAATAATAGGAACTACTGTAATAAATTGCTGTCTATTATAGCTTTTCTCATCAACTCCCTCCATATTATTCACTACAGCTATGATTTTAAATGGCCTTCAAAGCTCACACTAAATCTCCACCCACTTTCTTGCTTCTTCAGTGTAGCAATTGCATTATGATGCTGAAAAATCTGCATAATGAATCTAGTAACCATCAAAAAGTATCTAAAAGATCAAACGCACTGGTGGCGCTCTGGTGCCAATACAGCATAAACATAGCCCTCATATTACACAATAATATCAGGAGTATTAACATCTCTTGGAGGAATCACATCCATTGGAGTGTGGGCCAAAGGAGGGAGACCCACCCACTGCTATTTGTGAGGAACCTTGGACAGTTTCAGGTACAGCCCTCAATAAGGGAACCAGTGGAAAAAAAACATTATACAAGGAAGGAGTTGGCAACTATCCTGTTGGCTGTTTTTCCTACTGCACGGCTGTTCACTAATACTTATTTGTTGGGTGACATTCGTTTTTTTAATTTTTACCTAAAAGAGGATTTGCAGATCAATCTATGTGGTCTCTTTTTCCCATTATGCACTTTGATCACATTGGAGGTGAATGTGGTGGAAGTTTAAAGTGAGCAACATTTTTTTTGGAAGCATATTTTGGAACCATCAATTTCATGGAGATTGAAACTTCAAAGTTTATTTATTGTACTCACTGAACTTTTGTTTTAGTTTGTTAAAAATGTTAGGAGTGTAAAATGTGTTATAGATGTATATATTGATATCACATATAATTTGTAGGGCCTTGATCCCAGAAAATATAGTTTAGTAATATTTCCTAAAAATTTTCACAGATTTATTAAGATAATATGTATATTTTTTTTAACATACTGTATATGTTAGATTAGATAATGTTTCACCAAAGAGTACTATTCCAGATATTATGGGTAGTTTATGATGTAGGGAACACATTTTTGCAACTCACTTTGGTGATTTAATTAGTTTCCAGCACCAGAGTGATGTTTTTCATTATGAAACTGGAGCAGTCCTGGCAAAAACATACTACGAGCTACGGGATAACACCATTTCTAGACTTTGCTGCAGTGATGGACACTTATTTCACGTACCAAAGCACATATGCAGTCTTTAGCCCTCAGAAAAGGTCCACCCAGTATATTTATCCCTTTGTTTAATACCTCTGAAATGTCACACTCATTGTTTTTAAGAGAGGAATGGGAATTAAATGGGAATTAAAGAATATATACAGTAGTTAGGAGAAGTACTTTGTGGAGACAGAGAGATACTCTCCCACTCTTGAGAACAGAGACAAGGCTGAATGGGAAGATCCAAAACTGCTTTAGACCACTTACTCTTTATGGAAAAAAAAAAATATTTGTCACTACACTTTCACCTTGGCAAATCATACATTTTCTAAGGACAGTCAAGGTTATTGAACTCACAACCAAGAGTATTTGTGGTTGCAGATTCAGTAGATACCTAAAAGTAAGTTAGAAAAGTTAATTCATTGTAGAATTTAATAAAGCAAGGGTAGGAATATGATCCAGGGAGAAAGTCAATTACCATTTTGGATAATTTTATATTTCTACATATTGGATAAAATTCTAAAATTTATCACTGCATTTTTTTGTTTGCTTTATCCGAATCCCACGTCCAAAACAATGATCATATGAGATCTAAATAGGATTGACTTGTCCTTTTAACATCAGCTACTTTGTAAAAGTGGATTAACAAACAACTAAAGTGTGTAATCTGTTTTCTCTATTGTCTTGTCCTTCCACTAATCATGGCTTTATATTCAACATATTGTGAGCTATCCTTGAGTGGCAAGAGTGACTGCACTGCAATACAAAGCTATGAAAGGCTTCAAAGGACTTGAAGAAACTAATTTATCGCACAAGTGGTTCAGCATTTTTATACTGAAAACCAAGCTGTGAGTTGAGATGAATGGCTTCCCAAGAGTAAGGTTTCTATTCAGCATCAGTGCTCAAGTGTGTGCTCTAGGTCTGGGTGTTGGTGGAGAAATACAGCTTTGGTGTAAGTTTTTTTATCCCAGTCCACACTATGTGATCCACAAGTGAAGGTCTAAGTTCTAAACGTCTACATTTGGAGCCCCAGCAGTAATATCTGCAGTACAATAGACATTTTGGGTCATTAGTGACCATGGAGACTCAAAAAATGGGCATGTTCAAAAAGAAAGCATAAGTCCTATAACTGGAGTTGTTTCCATCATATATACTTTACACATATGTGATGGGAATGGGTAGACAAAGTACGCAAGGGTATCAGAGGAAAACAAGTAAAAGTAAGTATAAATGAAAACGTGAATTGAATTATCATATAGATTGTGAATACTTGGAATATGTAGGAGTGTATGCCATTTCAGAATAGAATATTGGCCCTCTGTAAAATGCTTAGTTTAGGAAGTATCAGCTTTCATACTTTATGACATTCCTCACATGGCTCAAATTGTTTGTCTGGATGTGTCTTAGGTCATATGGCAGATGTTTAATTATTCAGGAATTGTGATTTATCTCCTCAATATCCCTATGATGTGCACCAGCATACCTAACTGCTACCTGATATAAGTGATGTCAGTGGTTTTTTGTTGTCTGATTTTCCAAAAATAATGGTTGGATGTAAAAAAAAAAACCAAGTGGCTTCCAGACAAATAATGCGAACTATGTGACCCAACAACAGGTAGGTTAATTTAACTTTAAGACCATTTTATTTACATGTGGCTTTACTGATGACTTATACTATAAACAAACTTATCTTGAACCAACAAGTGGTGAGCTAGATATTCACAGCCCTTTACTTAGCACTTGCACTGGCCTTTTAATGAGCTCATAAAACACAGTACAACCAGAAGCTTTCTAGAGCTTCTGCAGTAGACGCTATGCATGAGAAAGTGGACCAGTAAAAAGATGTTCACATACTGTGTTTACATTCAAAGATGCAATATGGAGATTCATAGCTTCCCCCCCCCCCCATAGTGACATGCTCTGACATTATGAAGTCTTCAAGTTCTTCAAAAGAGCATAATATAAATAGGGCACTTCAGTAGTACTTAAGCAGCCCCATTAAATTCCAAGCCTGTAGCGGCATTGGCATACATGTAAAGCCTGCGGGCTTGAAAATCTGCTGCGCTACAGAGCTATTAAATTGAACCATGCCGCGAGTTACGGGCCATAGACGCAAGCACGTAAACCCTTCCGGGCACGCAAGCTGTTAAAGGGAACCGAGATGCAATCAGCCGTTACGATCCAAACCCGTAATCACGTAGTTTGACGCAGGCCTAACAGCCAATAGAAAGCGAGGAACCACTTATGCTGCATGAAGGGATTTTAAAGGGCGCGTAAACCGTTAATCATTGACTGTGATGTCGGTGAGCAAGTGAACACACAGGTCTAGGCGTAGGCGGGTTTGTTAGTATTGGAGAGAGAGAGAGAGAGAGAGAGAGAGAGAGAAGAAGTTTTTTAAGTTTTTTTATATTTTAACCTCTAATATATATATATTAACCCTTAATTTACAACACACATAATTACTGATATCACATAACTCACACACATAGATTACTACGTACACATACCTATACACAGCGGTAGGCCACAGCATATCTACACCCACACATACCCCCCTCCATACCCCCACCTACCCTTCCATACGATTTCTATACTACACATAATACTCACATTCTTGTTTTACCACATACACATCCATGTATATATTATATTTATTTATCCTTGTTTTCATTTCATAAATCATAGGAGGATATAGGAGGGGAGGAGGAAAGTGAGGAGAGAGAGAGGAGAGGAGAAAAAGGGGAACACTGGAGGGGGAGAGTGAAGAGAGTGAGGAGAGAAGGAGAGCTAGAGGTATGGAGAGAGGGAGAATCAGGTCATGGAGGTCAAGTGGAGGAGAGCAGCAGGGGGCAGGGATGTGCCCCCAGTTGTAGGCACACAAGATATAGGGGCAGAGGGTCAGGGGCCTGATCCCAGGGGGGAGGCAGTGGGCATGATAGCCCGCGGATATCATGATGTTTGTATATATATATGTATAAATAAGCTTTTACTCTGACTGGTGTATGCAAAGAGCTGTATCCCCTAGAATGATTCTGGCTCCTACACCCCTGCCCACACGCATAGATAACTGACATACAGTAGCAGTGAAAGCCCTATGGTTATGACAAAGATAAATCCTGGTAGCAAACATATCATTTTTATAATTTGTATCAATGAAATACCTGCATTTCAAACTGATTCTGAGTAAGATTTGCTATTATATCAAGATTGATTTGACATTCATTAGAGAGTACATGTCTGGGCATGCGGACTGCGGCATATGTGGATACAGACTCTGTAGGACTGCATGTGCATGTCATATACTGTCCTAACCTGGACCATGTCTCAGCTGCATATTAACAACCATTGCTGGGAACATGTCACAGATTGGTCAGTCTCACACACTGTTCAGCAGATCCAGCAGTACACATATTCATATGAGCCATGATCCACAATGCTCATTATGCAGGCCGTGGTTTATCTGTGGAACACAAGCACCACAGTCAATCACAGGTGACTATGATGTCAAGAATATGGAAACACATAGCTGTCAATTGTGGAGGGAAAGCAACTCAAATATATTTTTTCTTCCATTTTAGTACCCAGGTGGACAAGGCCAACCACAGTGGAACAGAGGGAGGCTTCACTGGAGGTGGGAGCGATTGACGAAGAAGGCCACGACATTCCAGAGGGACCGGGACCATCCACACAAGCTGGCCATTCACTTTCTGGGCCATCATCATCCAGCCATTCACAGCTATGATTGATATCTTGTTCTTGTCTCTGTAGGTGTTAATAGCCAAATCTCACCACCATAAAGGCATGTTCTTCATCTTCGAGCAGTACAATACCATCATCTGAGTGAACACTCAACATAGTTCCCAACTGGCATTCGATCAGTGTTATTCACAGATGCACATGGATCTGAAATGCAATATATGACTACATATCTTTTTACTAATGAACATGACGTGGACCCCTTGCTCACTGTGGTTTAGGGAGTTCAGCTGCACCTCACTGACAAGGCCCATAAAGGCTGAAACGCGTCTGGGTGTTTGCTAGTTTTCCTGTTCAGGGTAGAATTGCCTGGCATTTCGGGGCTGGGTCACTCTTTTGAGTTTAACCAGATTGATATACTACAGGATATTTCTCCCTGTGAAGGGCACAAGTGAGCTAAAAGAGGTTGCTCTCGGAGTGGGATATCATGTCCATAGAACTAACCTATTAAGGTTAGTTTGTTCTCTCATTACACATCCTCAACATATTCCGGGATGGCTGACTGAACAGGAGAGAATCAATATGGTTATTACTGCTCGTAGATGGCATTCATGTTAAGTGGTTTATTGTAGTGTCCAGAGCAATACAATGTACTATAATAACAGCTTATGATTGTTCTAACACCTCCTCTTTATGTTTTCCAGATTCATATCATCTATTTGGGAATCAGTAGTAATGTATGAAAAATCGATTAGTATCACATGATCCATAATTCCTAGCATCTGTTTAATATGGCATATGGAGACCAAATGGTTGCTGTAAGCGCATTCATGCTTATTTCTATGAAATTGAGTGTCACATCCAATTATGGTTACTGTGGTGTAATAACCACATGTGACCCTAGTAGATGTTATGCTTTATCTGTATGATGTTGTCTAAAAGTTAACCCTTGGGGTGTCCTTTGATTGCCCACAGCCTCTTGCCCTTCTGGTATCCGCCCACACCACACCCATAATATTAATGCACAGTCTTGTCCATTTCTGATTGTGCTCTGTGTATGAAATAAAGCTTTGTTATACCTTCCTTACTGTGTCAGTGTGTTTTCAATGGTTGTGGTTATGGGACATCCACATACTTACTATTTGTGTCACATTCCTATATCTGTAAACTAATGAGCCCTAGTTACTATGCAATAGTTGCATACATGTAACAATAATAATAGTAATACAATGATCATAAGATATCATATATCATAATAAAGGGTTAATACACATGACAGGTCCAATTTGTGATAGTGTGGAGTATCAACATTCCCCTGAAGGCCTAATTGGAATATGACAGGCGATATTGTGAATTGATTGATAGATAAACACTTAATGGGAGGTCAACCCATGATAATGGTAATACATCTTGGCACATGACCACCAGCAATGGCGTGGGACTTTTCAGGATGGGCGTAGCGGAGATGGAGGTGAGTTGGCTGTTGCTTCATGTGCCTTTGCACAGCCTCCATGTGTGTTTGCAGCCCTTTCTGATGGGTTAGAGTAGATAAGTGTGGTGTGGTGTTCCCCTTCTGCCTTGTGGCGGTGAAGGGTCTTGTGTACCTGAATGAAGCTGTGAGCTATACATTGTAGGGTCAGTGTAGGTGGGCAGGTGATAGCAGAGTGGTCAGACAAATCACAGTCCACTGGAGAAGGAACTGACAACACACTCCAGTATCTTTGGAATGCAAACCTTGTGGAACAGCACAGACAGTGACCTAGCTAAATTTGCATAGGGTCACAGAGATTCGGACACGAACAACAAATAATAAAATGTTCCCCTGGTACTTGATCTATGTGATGTGGTAGTGAAATCTGGCCACTATTTGTTTTTCCAATGTAGATGTGATGAGTGAGATGTATATGCAATCATATATATATTCCAGGGTCCACATTAGAGCAAGGAAGGGTTAAAATGGCATCAGTTTCATGTTTTTGTGTTGCTATTTAACCAGGCAGTGTGTCTTAAATTGCTTTCTGCATGTTGCAGCATTGCTTTTCATATTGGCATATGTATGACCATTCCAACATTTGATGAAATAAAATATTTTTTTAATGCCTATTTTTTATTTGGGATTCTTGTGCAAGTAATTATAATGACTTTCCATGCATTACCCATATTTTAAAGTCCACTGGTGTGTTAATATTTATTATTATAGTGTTGAGATATTGTCTGTAAACCCTTTGCAGGTCCTATTTGGAGCCAGTAATATTTTTGCCTCCATTTGCGGGTTACGGGCTTGAACGTCAGGGCGTCTTTGAGAACTTGTAGCTTTAAGAGGCCAATTTAATAGCCGCAAGTCTTGTGTGCTATGTTACAGAATTTAATAGGGCTGTAAGCATCTTGTAAAACTATTTCATTCATGTGTTCTCAATATGGTCCTAGCTTGAAATAAGAAGAGAAAAGGGGCCTAATTTACCAACCCGCAATCTAACACGTTACATCATGCATTAGTGCAGGTCTAAATGTGAATTTTTAGTAAATTCCCCCCAATGTGAAGGAAAATATTGTTGCAACACACAGAAAAGAGAAATAAGAGACAGTTAATAGTAATGGTGCCGGCCCTGTGAGAGAATCTTCTTAGGCAGCTGCCTTGTTTGCTACAGAGATTACCGTTATATTTGTATTCTTAACTTCTACTTTCTTGTGCTACAGAGAAAAGACAAACATAAATGACCTCGGATCACAAATCACATTTATTAGTGTATTTGTAGAGACTTCTAACACATCAACAAAAATAAATAAATACTGTAGTTTTGCATTTTTGCTTTTAATTCCTGTAATTAATGGATGTTAAATCTCAGGAAAATTATAAATCTAAGGTTTCTGTAAAGGATTTTGAACAAGGCAGATGAGTTGCTTAAATTACATTCAGTGGTATCAATGATTGTACAGTTAGAGCATTCATTATTGTATTAACCAGTCCTTATTTATTACATATATGATAATGTGTCTCACTGCTATCGCGAACAGGAATTATGTTTTTGCGTGACCATGTCATTATGAACAATATTATAGCTTTTTGAATCAAGTGATGGGCTTGAGCCCACATATAGCGTGCCAGGCCCTCTAGAGGTCATATATCACATTGCAAAACCCATTACGTAGAGTGGTCAATGACATTTTAATTGAGGAGGTAGAAGGCACTAATTGGAGAAAAATATATTATATGCTGGTGAGTGACTATCTGGCTGGCATTCAGAAAAGTTCAAGAAGGTTAATTTGAAGCTGGGCATCAGTGGAATTAGCTAGGACCATCCCGAATGCCAGTATCTTGCCACCACCTACACATCGAAAACTTCACTTGGCAAAGCTATCTCCGAGAAGAAGGTATAATTGTACGTAGGTCCATCTGCTCAGTCAGTGTGTGACTTCTGTCCGTGAACGTAAGAAATGTCAGATTAGGGCACACATGTTACCCATGAAAATGAAATCCAGTGCCCAGCTTTCTTCTCCAGAGAAGTTTCATTCTACTCAAATATATTAGCAACCGTCCTAGGAGGGAATGACAACACCAGTTATTCTACAGAGAGAATGCGGCAATACTAAACTAAACATGGAAATTCTGAGAGCACTTCCCACACCTACCCCACCCGACCATAATACCTCATTTTTCATGAAAAACAAGCGCGGCAGTGGTTAAAAGTTACCACCTACTTTTTGAGCAGGACTTCCTTCTGATTACATTTTATTAGGGTGCAAGAGCACTACAGTACTGGCATTAAAGGGCTTTCGGTTACTACCTCTGCTTGCTGAACCAGATAAAAAATGCATTAGAACAAGGTCTTAACAAAAGTAGTTAGTATAATGATTCAAGAACAAATCTAAATGCTTGCGATCCTTAATGATTTTTAAATGCATCATAGCAAATGTTTAACTTCTTTAATATGTCTAACAGAGTTCCCTTCGGGGGATATCAGCAGTTGTTTTTTTAATCTTTATTTAAAGAACCACAGTAGTGTCCTAACAACATGAGCTACATGTATTATTTAGGCATTGATCATTAATAAAATTATATTGACTGGAGACTTGTGCTACAATGTTTTTTTTGGGGGGACATTGTTTATTGATTATTAATGATTATGAATCATTGTTTATTCTCTTATCATATCTGATTGTTCCTAAAACCCTTTAGACCTCCCCTTGAATGACCTTATGAGGGAGGAGACAAGCATTTAACTGGAGGTTGATACTTTAATTTCTGACAAGGAATTTAACATCAAATATTACAATTATAAATGATTAAAAAGGTATTTACTTAATGATCAATGTATAATTAAAACAACAACTTGTTCAGTTATTACAATGGTTCTATAACCTTGCCTGTACTGCATTTGAATAAAAGCAAGTGAACACTACTTACTTATATAGAGCTCCTGAAAGTTCATCTACGTAGCCCCCTGAAAGACACAAGAGAGCAAAAAGTGATGAAGTGCTACAAGAGACAACCAGGGTAACCAATGTTGTACATTGTCCTATGTAAAGCTTATTTGTAGTTAAAATAAAAATCAAATCTTACGAGAAGTGTAAACCGTGGTTATGAAGTGATACTAGTTAAAACTAACTAATACCAAAAACTTTCTAAAGGGGTGAGGCTTCAGTTACAAAAGGCCAGACTACAGCCTCTATTTCATGGCTCCAGTATGAAGTCCACTAACCTTGGGAGTTTTGAAAAGCACATTTCCGGAGCTATTCTTGCTGTGTTGTAAAACATATGGACTCGCACCTAGTGGGATTTGCAGATACCTCTGTAGCTCTAATGTATCTCTGTAGGAGACTCCAAAACTCAGCAGTCTTTATAACAACACTATGGGATGGTACTCACTAACTAACTTGAACACACGACACTAGCCCTAACATCCTCCCATATCCCTATATATTTATATAAACCCATTCAGGTTGCAGGGAATAGGTTAAACAATATAAAAAACAATTGCAGGGGGCTTTTGACCCCTCCGCCTATGACTTGTAACCCTCAGGATTCCTCTCTCAATATCCATTATCCCAATGAGCCAGAGTTTTCCGTAGGATTCCCCACTCAATTCCCACAGGGCCACCATACCCTCTTTCCTACACTCCTTGTGCATATGGAATGGGGGTCCATTAACCACATGGAGGTCCTCTTTGCTCTTGATTGAAGCCCATAGCCTGCTTTTTGGCCTGTGAAAATGGGCCTCTGCCCTGCTGCTCTATATAAAAAAAAATTCAATCTAATGAAGCTCCTCCTCCCAGGAGTGCCTGAGCTGACTAACATCTTTTTTTTGTCTCCCCCTCACCTTTAAATACTGTTTTTGAACTCCAGTTGGCTGAAATAAGTGTAAGCCAATCCAAATTATGTAATTGAAAACGCTACCACCAGTGGCAGAGCTAGCAAGTGGAGGGCCCCAGTGTAAAAATAAACCTCCCTCCCCCATAGGGGCTTAATCGGAATATAAATGTTGGAATAAGTGAAAGTCATTTGGAGTGAAAATATTTTGGGGCGGAAATTGCTTGTGGGTAACGAAGAGACTTAATAGTTCACAGGTTCCATTCACAGCTAAGCCCAAAGGGACATAGTGATACAACAGCATAATAGCAAGAAGCAGTGGTGATTATCTCTGTTCTGAGGAATTGTGAGCCTGTGATAGGAGTAATGCAGTCATGTGTGACATTGTGCGCCTCTCTATGCATACCTGACGTTTAGTGGTTGTATCAGGTTAATTTCATCTAGTTTGTGAGGTATGTAACAAAATAAATACTTCCTACAAAAAGTTGAAATAGTTCCAGATTTTAAGATTATTATTTGCTTTTTATTTTGCAAGTCCTTTGAGACAATCAGAAATAACACTATGTTATTAAGTAAAGACTTTTTTTATTTTTTTTTAAAAATATTGATTTTAGTTGATGTTGAATTTCTATGTAGGCACTAGATGGAGTGTTAGCCCCACGTTCTGTCGGCTGCAGGCACATTTTCCAACTGATTTGCATGTGGTTTAGACCTGTGTTAACCCTTTTGATTCTAGAAGATGGGAACAAATTAAAGGAAACAAAACTATTGTAATTATGATGAAAATAGTAGTAAGATAATAATGACTGGTCATCAAATGTTACCAACGAAGCTTAGAATGGTGATACGAGATGGCCTGTTGCTTTTTATATGCCTAATTCCTCTTCTCAAAGAGAAATAAACAACTGATTGGTTCTTATAATATTAGGATGTTCTCGCAATAAAATTACACTTCTTTATTTTATTATTATGTGACACTCCTAATTAGAATAATGAGGTGTAGTTTATAAAATATCTATCTATCTATCTACTCTAGACTCTCAGTTAACCAGAACTCAGAACCAACCAGAAAAAAAAATGAAATACTGTACTTTATGCCGAGAGCCAGGTTGTTATACAAAATGCTTACAGGCACCTAGATGTCATCCACTGTATGTCTCTGCAATTCAGTTTTACCTGGAAGCAGACAGGCATGAGTGACTGAGCCAGGGCAGTTTTGGCATTACATTCCCCGGGTCAGCACAGCACTCTCCAGCCCAACGTACCTGTGTGTAAGTGAGGAGTGAAAGCTGCTGCTGCTAGAACAGCCCTCACTGACAAATATACTTAGTAGAGCATCCTATGTACAGCTAATCTTTTAATAGTGACTCTCAAGCAACCAGAAACTACATTTATCCAGTATCTACCAATCCCCATGGGTACTGTATCTATCTATCTATCTATCTATCTATCTATCTATCTATCTATCTATCTGTGTGTACATTTTCTTTACCTTAGCTTACATTGTAAGCTTTCATTCCTATTATTATTACATACATCATATATGTATTATATTCATTTTTATACCTCTGTGAAAAATGTTTAGGTGAATTCTAAATTACAAATAAATAATGTTGCCTCAATTTTTGTTCTCTCTCCTGTAGTAAAGTGCAGATGTAGTGGACATTATTCTACATTACTTCCTTGTTCATAATAATGGCACAAAAAAACACTGTCATGGCGGCAGTATAAAGCTGTTGACTATGACCAAACTCATCAATCTGTTACAGGATGAACGACCAAAAGAGCTTAGAAATCGAATGAAAGAATCACATTGGCCATACCTTTAAACTTCTTCCGAAGAGCTACACTTAAAATAGGCATCACAATTCAAGAATTCATAAAATAAATAATATGGTCTCTAGTTTATTACTTTTATAGGCAATTATGCTGCTGTGGTATCTGCTATTTTGGTTTCCTACTATCTACTTTCTGAGATGGTAGGAGGCTTTGAATGTAGATTGGAAGCTTCTATCTGTGCTGTGAGAATGTGACAGCTACAGCTGTCAGGCAAAGGACATAAAGACAGAAGCATCCTATAGTAAAGAAAATGGAAGCTCGCAATAAAGATGATTACATATAAAAGTGGTTCTATCAATATGAAAGCAAAATAGCTTTTAAATATATGCTTTTATATACCGTACACACCAAGAATACAGTTCCCTGTCATCACTCAAACGACTGGAAGTGTAACACCCTTGTGTAGTGTATTGCGCAGGTCACATACTGCTTTAACCTTCCACTTAAAGCACAGTACTACTTGACTTGCAATGACTTGTAATTTATTATGTCATGTTGCAGTGTTATCAGGTCAAACACTCAAATCTCTGCACAGGCAGCAATGCTCCGCTGCAGAGCTGCAGAGCTATTACAGAGACAAGCGGCCTCATTGCTCATTGTACAACAGGATGATAAGCTGGGGGTGAATGGGATCCAATGCATTTGTGAAAGCTTTGTTTTACTTACCAGGCTTGCAAGCTGTCTCACATATTACTGGGCAGACATAACAGAACTGGCAGTACTGTAGAGAGAAAGAGATTTATTACATTTTGAACTTTCTTGATAAGTAAGCAAAGCACTCATTTAAAAATAGTGTGGTTTAGAAAAATGCGTACTATCACATATAAAAGTTGTGGTAACTGCGAGTTTGTTGGTAACGAGATGTTAAACGCGGGTTGTGCATGTGCAATGAGCGCCGAAGACGCTTATCGCGAGGCCCGTGAAGTAGAGTAGGGGAAAGAGGACTGCACCTTAGATGGGGGGAAGAGGCTCGCAATGAGCGCCAAATATGGTCATTGCGAGGCTCGCAACACAGGCTCCGATCGGCTTCCGAGTTACGGGCTTGATGAAAAAACGCAGATTTTTTTTTCCAAGCCTGTATCTCAGAAGCCGTTGGGAGACTGCCAAAAGACACCAATTGATTACAGCTTACAACCTCACACACACCACAGGGGGAGAGGCAGGGAGCCTGTAAGTGAGGTTGCAAATGGTTTCACATCCATAAATGGAAACCGGAACACAGAGGAGGGAGAGGGGGGAGAGGGGGAGGGTGGAAAGATACACAGGGTAGGGAGTGGCCGAAGATGCTCATCGTGGGGCACAAAAGTTTCGGGTTGGCCGAGACCCTTAAAGTAGAGGGGGGGAGAAGCTTGCAATGAGCGTTGAAGGCGCTCATCGCGAAGCCCACCAGTTAGAGGGGGGAGAGCCTCGCTTTGTGTGGCAAACAGCATTACCATAATTTTTGACGGGCAAGTCGCTAGCAGAGATATAGTCAGTGTCAGAGCTAGTGGCTAATAAATGGAGGGCCCGATGCAAAGTTAATTGAGGCTCCCTTCTCTTTCTCTCTCTCTCTCTCTATATATATATACAACAATACTCCATTTAGCTCTCCATGTGCATTTCTGCAGGAGCACTATGTGAAACAGAGCTAAAGGGGGCATTCTATCGCCATAGCGCTCAGACTGCACTATGGCGAATCGGAGAGCCCTAAGCGATGATTTAAAGGGCTAAACAAATTTGGCTCTCTTAAAACACTCTATCTCAAGGTTTACTACTAAGGGTGGAATTAGAGGTAAA
Source organism: Discoglossus pictus (assembly GCA_027410445.1). NCBI lineage: Eukaryota > Metazoa > Chordata > Amphibia > Anura > Alytidae > Discoglossus > Discoglossus pictus. The sequence goes on from CM050169.1 coordinate 195,018,389, forward strand.
GAGAAAGCTATATGAAATCAGCGCTAAGAGGGGTAGCATTAAGCAAAGCATACCTGGTTTATATATATATATATATATATATATATATATATATATGTATATATATATATATAAATATATATATATTAAAATATTCCTCCATCTCCCTTCCCTTAATACATTCAGAGTCTCTCACTTTACCCCCAGTAGCAGAGAGCACCTATCTTGGGTAGGTCCCAGTGCTTTTCACTTGCTACTCTGCCAATAGTTGCACCGGAACACTTAATTTAAAAGGGGAGATGGGCATATAAAGATTTTATATAAATGTGGTCTGACCACCTACATACATTTTTATCTTTTTATTAACCCAGTTGCAAGTGGGCCCCATAAATTATTTTGCTCCGGGACCCTCCATTCAATAGCTCTGCCACTGAACAAAACATTGGGGGGAAACATCTGTGAAATAATGATGTATAGCTACTCTGCATGATAACAATCAGCAATAAATCCTATATTCCAAGATTAAACAAGATTCCCACCTTTATACTGGGGTGGACATCTGCAGATATAGCTTAGGATTAGTACTAGGACTCACCTCGCAGTTTTTACAGTGCTCGCTCTTGTCTTTTTCATCACAAGGGCACTTCTCACAATCGTCACAGTGCTGAGAAAGGAGAAAGAATAGACATATACTCCATAAGAATAGATGGATGGATGGATGGATAGATAGATAGATAGATAGATAGATAGATAGATAGATAGATAGATAGATAGATGTGTATATAGATAGATAGATAGATAGATAGATGTGTATATAGATAGATAGATAGATAGATAGATAGATGTGTATAGAGATAGATAGATAGATAGATAGATAGATAGATAGATAGATAGATAGATAGATAGACAGATAGATATATAGATAGATAGATAGATAGATAGATAGATAGATAGATAGATAGATAGATAGATAGATAGATAGACAGATAGATAGATAGATAGACAGATAGATAGACAGATAGATAGATAGATAGATAGATAGATAGATAGATAGATAGATAGATAGATAGATAGATAGACAGATAGATATATAGATAGATAGATAGATAGATAGACAGATAGATATATAGATAGATAGATAGATAGAGCCATTAGCAGTAAAATTATGAGACATATAAATCTGCAACAAATGCATCAGAGAAATTGACTAAAATTAGAATATTTTAATATTTTATTTGATGCATTTGGAATTTCGTAAGTATTAATTCTACTCTGTTAACTGCTAAGCACTGAGGCTTTGTTAGGCATTAATAAATGGATGTCATGTATTCAGTTGCACCTTACAGTTCTGAGGGATAATGTTACCTTGCAGAATGCACAATACTGGCACAGAGAACCGTCTTCGTATTCATCGTCATCATCATCATCTGTATAGCAAACAAAATATTTTAAATGTTAAAAAAAGCAATTAATGTTAAATCAGAATTGAGAATAGTCCCAGTACAGACTCCTGCAGAAATGAAATAAGACATGAAAACAACACCGAATGGTCAAATGATCTATTATAATTTTGAATAAAAAAATAATAATTGTATAAATGTTTTTTATATGGAAATTAAGTTTAGAAAACAAACATAACGAGGAACAAAAAGTGTGTACTACAGCTAAAAAAACTAGGAAGAAGCCAATTACAAGTGTTTTAAATCAGCTCTGTTTGAGTAGCAAGGTGTAGATTCAGAAGGTAATACTCGAAAGCAGTTTGAATTTACATAGTTGCTTTGTGGTGGTGGCTGAGCTACTGCTAGTGCAGCCATTGCAAAGCACCATGGTAGGGTAGTGCCGGAGCTAGAGCATGGAGGGCCCCGGTGCGAAAAAAATATTTGGGCCCCACCAATGGGGTGGGTTGTAAACATGTTTTTGCACTGGGCCCCCCATGTACCAACTCCCTTAAAGCCCCAATACCTCTTCCCATAACACCCCCCTTCCTAACACCCCTTCCCGTAACAGCATCCCTCCCCAAGACCCTTACCCATAGTTGCCCCCACCCCACCCCTTTATAGCTGCTCCTCTTCCATTACCTCCTGCCTGGGTGAAGAATACATATTTTGTCTACATAGCAGCTAGTCCTTCTCAGCAGCCATCTTCACATAGCACCCAGTCCCTCTCAATATCCACCTCCACAGAGCACCCACCCCTCTCAGGATTCATCCTCACACAGCACCCAACACCTCTCAGCACCCACTTCACAGAACCCACCCCCCTTGTTGTTTGCGGTCATCCAGCCCCAATTTGCTGAACTGCTCAACACTGCCACCACTTGGAGCTTCAGTAGAATGCTCAACAGAAAATAAATTAATTGCAAAAATGAATACATTTCTCAGCTCTGGGCACCCCCAGAGAAGGGCCCTGGTGCACTGCACCATCTGCACCACTGGTAGATTTGCCCCTGTGGTAGGGGTCCTATGCAACTGGCATCAGCCTGGAGTAAATTCTCCTCTTAGGGGAGAAAGCAGATAATTATTTTTATAGCGTAGATCTGAATAACGACATATACTATTGTTTTTTTTTTTATTCATCCCTATAGGTACCTAGCTTGAAAGTTGCAAGGGAGGAGCTCAACACTATTTTACACCACAATCCCTCATTCACTAGCTCCAGACAGTGGTTTACAGGACCATATTTATTAATAAGTTATGATGCTGCTGTAGAAGCCACTCACATTCTGGGTGCTTATAGCATGGCAACCAATCACAAACTACCCCAGGTATTTGAATATATTTTTTTTCATTCTGAATATATGTTAATACATATTTTAACAAGAATTAAACATATCTTTGTCCTGTATCAGCATCTGCCTGAAACTAAACCACCTAGCACATAGCAATGTGAAGCTGGAGTCCAGGGTCAGCCATTTGAATATTATTTGAGAATTAATTGTTTGGACATATCTAAGTTAATAATTCATTTTGTTATGTTTAGTTGGCTGTGGTACTTCAAATGCATTAAAGCAGTGACATCAGAGGGTGCTAAGGGACGAGAGACATAAATCATGCCCTGGTATAAAATATTGAAGCTTAACCCAGTCTATTGGCATCCCTGGCTCCAGTAGTATCAGTCACATAAGTCATTAGCCATACAGACCTCACAGCTTGTGTACCCTAATTGCCTCATCAGGAAAATCAGTACAAGTATATCTGTACGTGCAGATTTGTGTTTTTATGCTGCCATGGGTTCATTCAGGTTTTTCCAACCAGCTTTTACAACCAGTAAGTAACTGCTTTCCCCTTGCTATGCTTATCCCCTAAGATTACCATTATATATATATATATGTATATATATATATATATATATATATATATATATATATATATATATAGTAAGTAAATAGTACATCTGTGTTCACATTTAAACATCTAAAGCGAGTAAAAAAACCTGCTTCTAGCTAAGAATTCCGAGAAAAACAGTTATTACACTGCATTCTGGGAAGCTGAGCTGGGACATGCAAATGTGCCCACAAATGCCTCGCTCTTCAATACATAGCCATTTTCAAACATGACTTCCTTTAAGCTTATACCCGCTGCAATACTGTACACAGCTTGAATGTAAAGCCAAGGTTGGATTATACACAAGCTGAGAATTCTATAAATGTACAGCTGTTTCAAGCTTACTGGCTATGATCAGCATGGAGTGGGATCTCAGCTTGTGTTGTGGACTTTATGAGTAGGTAGTTCACCACAACAATCATTTATAATATGGTGGGCAAAAGAGCGATAGAAGCCCTCCATATATATCCTGTATATAAGCACAAACACACACTTATGTCAGAAAATATAAAGCATATATACAGACAAATACATCATTGTATATATACATTTATGACCATATGCAGAGGGTATTCCTTGGAACTGCGGTGGCAACTTGAGATGGCCTGTTGCACTCTGAAAATGTGCTGACCTAGGCCTGGGCATTCTTCACCAAGGCAGAAATACACCACTGGGAATATGTAAGATGTTTCCTTTTTACATCTACTGGAAACTGCTACACACTGCATTATAAAATGTGTTCATTGGTATTAGAGACTCTTTTTCATATACAAACAGGTTCTTTAATTATTCAGCTGGAGAACTTCATACAAATATATTCAATAACCTGCAAAATGAAATACAACCATTTTAAATGGTGACTGTAGTGATAAATGCCTATTGCAGTGCTTATTTGCCAGGTTCAGCTCAGATTTACGGTATCCTTCACCTCGATTATAGCCTTGCAATATACATTTTTCATAAATACATTAACCATTAGCTAAATTCAATGTTTTCTACAGAACAAGCCAGACCAAAGACTTGTTATGTCTCATTATATGCTCCCTGCAGTATTTTATTATGCTAGCCCCAGTACAAAAGATGTTTGGAGGACCCTGTCTCATGGACATCAGTAACAGCAGGGCACGACGTCAGACGCCTTTAGGAATTGCTTTAATTTCACAGCAATAAACAGCATATAATAATTAGTAACTACATAACTGGGATGTTTTAGAAGAAAAACCTATTTGAAGCAGAAAGACATCATTATATGAGAACTGTGATGTACTATTTGCCTCAGTTTGTCTTTAAATATTGAAAATATGTATTACTCCTACCATACTAACAGAACAAAATAGAGGAATGAAATGCATACAAGGTGCCTGTGGCTGAGCAAGTGTTTCCTAAACATTTAGTGAGATCAGATAAACTGCAGCAACAAAGGAAACAATATTCTATGTAATGGACTATGCACCTTGGCAACATCATTACTGTTGCATGACCACTGTGCATGGATATTAGACCAGTGGTACCCAGCAAAGCACAACATCATTCACCAGAATGTCCATCGACTTCAGGCTTCAGTGCCATCACAATGTGAAGTTTTGCTACTCAAGTGATATGACGAAATACTATTTATACATCAGTTGTGGTGGTAGAGATTTGTAGTTATCACAGGGTATGATTTGTATATGTGTTAATCAGAAAGACTGAGAAATTGATTTAATCATGTCTGCTCATTAAAGGAAATTGTGATATTCTGGCACGTGTCCCTCAAAGACTGATGTTGCCTTCCTCTGAAATGTATGCTTGGATATGTATGGAATGAACAAGTCTATTCTCCTACTTAAAAAAGCAAAGACAAAAATAAAATATGGTCTGAACCAGGGAAGTTGTAGAATAGGGTATCAATGGGTTAGATTCACTAAACTATAACAGGGATGTAATTAATTCTGAAATGTCCCCATAGGAAATAAATATTGCAGCCACTGCAATGTTGAGGGAAAATATGGGATTATCCGTTTCTGTGAAAGTAGCTGTAATTTGAATTGTATCCTTTACCTGAAGTTGTAGGTTTAAAAACGATGATACATAAACCATTTATTCTTGAGGTGTTTATTAAGCTGTATGAGACTGTATTTCCTAGTATAAGAAAAGTTTACATCCAGAATCTGAAAAGTACAGAACGGACACAAAATTCAGAGGAGGCTGGGATGTGTTGTAATTATATCGATTTTGTATGGAGGACCGAGTCTGAAACTTGCACCAAATTTGACCCTAGGCACCAATTTCCCATGATGCATCTCCCATTTCTTTTCATCCCACTTTTGGCCAGTGATAAGGCCAGTTCTGCTCAGATCGACTGCATTATACAGTCATGCGGGATATTTACAAAGCTATCACAGGGGCTGGGTTAGTGGGGTGATATTTACTAAAGGATCCTGGTGGCTGTGATGTGCTGGGAATGGGTTTGGATGGTAATTGTCCTCCATTTGCAAAGTGCATATTGAATACTGTGATGCACATCACCACTGAAATCATTAATATGTCATCCTTTTCATCACCCCAGTGATGGTTTAGTAAATATCCCTCCATAATTACAGCACACCAAGTGTGAGGCGAGTGGAATAGGCCGGCAAGGCTTGACGAGGCGTTATTTAACCTTGGTCACGCACGTCCTACCAGCCCATTACCCTGTAGACTGCTCTATATCAGTTGACAGATAACTTATCAAGAAAATATGGCCTGGCCAAATCTGATCTACATGGAAATTTTAGCTGGAGGTACTTAGTAGATCAAGGGAAGGATAGAAACTTAGTACATACCCCTCACAGTATAACATAGGAATGGAAATGTGCTGTAAGAGGTAATGACTGAGCCACCTGTGCGCAAGCTCAGAGATATTGAGATCCTGAAATATTTGAGATCTGAGGCCTGATATTGTACATCCCTCACATAACAACTCCTTTCTTGGACTACATTCAAATGTATAAGTTATTTTAACAGGTCTATATTGAGGATCTACTCCAACCCCAATCATATCTACAGTGTGGAATTAATATATACCACCACTGCTATTGGATCCACTAGATTTAATATAATATGTTGCATTTCCTGAAGCATATTGCATTTAAAGTTTTTACATTTTTTATGATTTTAAGATTAGAAAGCTAATTTTATGCTACAACAAAACCCTAAAGCCACAAAATAGCTTCATAAAAAAAATGCCCAATGCTTGTTCAGATACCTGAAACAAACTTTAGAGGAACCCTTAAGTGCTTGTTCAAACAAATGACTGTATTTGCCTATATACCATTTGCGCACAAGAAAATCAATACTTTTCAGGCTTATGGATATAGAATAAATTTGCCATTTGAATATTTCCTCCATCTCACTGTACCATACATTTTCTAAAATACAAACAACTCCTTCTTTATGAAAAAAAGTTTGAAGTATTTAAATCATTCTCTTTGAAATGCATGACAGAAAATATGGTACTGAAGTGCCCTTCAAAATACAACATGCTATGAGAAAACATTACTTTTAGCATTCCTCCCATTTTTATGTACTGTGTATTCATTTAAATACCATACTACAAAGTCCATGCATACAATTTTAATACATTATAATGCACAAATAGTCCTTTCTTTTATGTATGTGTGCTTTATGTGATTAGGCTGCATCACTGTACAACTTATAAACTTAATTATAGGGACACTTCTGTTTATTGCGTTGTTTATATTGCAGTAGCCTGACCCACCCGATTTTAAAAGTGTTGCAGTAACACATTTTGAACAATGAGGATTGAATTAAAAGAATACAATAGAACAAATCATTGTGGAATCCAGGCAATCCCATTTGGAGTTAAATAAGTAAATTCTACAGCTCGGCAGAGCTTCCTTCCCAAGATGAAGAGTGATAAGGCAAGAAATAATATAGAACTGCATACAACTAGTGCTAGGAGCAATATCATACACAGCATAGTGTAATATGTCTATAATACATCCTTAGAGTAGTAGCAAATCACAATATCATAACTAAATAGCTCTTGTACCACTACTTTTATTAATATTGCTATTATTATTATCACTATTATAATCATTATTATTATTATTATTATTATTACATAAAAAGACATACACCTACTTTATGCTCCTGACTTGAGCCCAATTCAATTGCCCAATTTGTAAATTTATACACACTTAAAATCACTCTTAATGTTGCTATATAATCGGCAAATATTACTTATTGGCACTAATGAATTCTTAAGTCAATAGAATGCATATAAACATTTATTTAAAAAAACACCCGAAGCCAAATTTATAAGTTCAAGGCATTTATAAGTAGCTAATGGTCCTTTATCACTGGAAACATAGGGCCATATTCAATTTGAAGCCCCCAACTCGATCACACACAGTCGAATGTCTGCAAGTGAGTTGCGGGCTCCTGTTTGTCTCTGATTGCGATGCTATTCAATTGCTCCAGGCCACTAGTTACTGTCCCAAAGCCGAAACCGTAAACCATGCAATGGTTCAGAGCAGTTCAGGGCGGGAACATGATCAATTCAGCAAGCCCGTAACCACACATTTCAAATTAGCCAATAGAAAATGAGACCGTCATTATTATTGCAGTAAAACATGGAGGTTACATGTCAATCAATTAGGTTTGGGGGTCCGATATGTGATCAGACTCGCAAAACCCAAACATAAAGAATTCTGAAAATGAATGCCAATACTGTTCTAGTCCATATGGGTGGCCTGATATGTATTAACTCATTAATACCTGAGATTGAATTAACCCTGAAATTAAACATAAAAAAAATCTTATATACTGCCGATTTGCGGGCTTGAGACTGTTGTGCAATTAATTCTAATGTCTGTCGTCGCTTTCCCTGTTATTTACAGTGCAGTAGTGATTTTTTATTTGCATTTACAGTGCTACGAAGAGGTGTTTAACCCCCTTGCGGGTCCTCTCTAGCACTCCTGGGATTTTCTCCTTCATTTGCTGTTTACGGGTGTGAAAACATTTGCGGGCTTGGGGAAATTGAGCAATTGAATAGCGACCTGGAATTGTAGCCTTGCGAAAGTGACAGATCAAAGGCTTCTGGAGGGTGTAAGTTACGAGTTTAACCGTCTCCTTTTTCTCAAGCCCGTAACTTGGAGCCTGCAAAAAGACGCCAATTGAATAGTAAATTAGCTTGCACCCTAATTTACAGGCTCCCGGATCTCCCGAAACCTCAATTGAATGTGGGCCATATTTAGTAAAAAGCAAACAGGCACATTCATTTAGTGAGGCAGCTATAATTTTTTTATCAACCTGCTTTGTCACATCTTTGGTGTAGATATGTTTTTAACTGATTTGTATTGGAAAGGTGTGTAGTGTGGAAATAATTGAACAATTAAAAAGTATCCGAGGTGCTCTGATAATGCCAAAACAGATATATTCAGGGCTGGATTAGCCTTAGACCAAGTAGGCACCAAAGTAGAGGTGCTTGCCAGCAGAGGGTGCCATGTTCCTGTACTGATTTTTTTTATTGGAAGCTCCTGTGGCTTATACAGCCCTATTAGTGACATACAGATTGCTATGGAGCTGTAATAACAAAGCTCTCTTTATTTATATAAATATACATGGACATACTTATCTATATATTCTACAAATATACATTTTTATCACAAACTCTCAAGAAAAAACATATTCGAACTTTGCAAGTGCAGGACATCAACTTGCAACTGAGTATATAATTATACACACACAAGCATTATTTTTCATATATACTTATTTCATTGCCAATACAGGTAATCCGTGCTTAACGCTACCCTTATAGCGTTGATTTACTATAGTCTTTCACTATCACATATTATAATTGTCCAACTACGAATCGTCGTCATGCTGTTTGCGTGGTCCGTACGACTTAGAGATGAGCGTGTAGCGAGCCGTTAAACACGGAGCACTTTTAGCGGGACTTACAAAATACAAGACGAAAAAAATACGAGACGCAGGACTTAGAATGGAAAATTTACAGACTTAGCATAAAAAAATATGAGACACAGGACTAGTATAGACATACATTTAAAAAAAAAACATTACAACCTCACAAAAATACGACCTTAATGGCCGAACCGTGCGTACCTGAAAACACAAAAAATACATAAAGAGCTTACCCACAGGAATGGTGGGCACCCAGGACCTCTGCAACTGAAGTTACACCTCAATTTAAGTCCAAATTCCCGAGTTAAGACACACGAAAATACCCTAAGCAAGAGAAAAAATGGCTGCCGAAAAAAACGAGAACGAGGCTACAGAGGACCCTAAACACACAAAACACCACCAAGCACTTACGGATTTTCACAAAACCTGTACGAGCTACAAGATACACTCTTACCAAAGACGCTACATCATACACAGCCACGTGTCACACACACATTCACCGCCATTTTACAAGACTAACTTACACAATGCAGAAGTACACAGCTACCCTAACGGCTTTTCCTTGCACACGCAGCCTATTTACACTACACACTGCACACATTGCTGACACTAACACCTCAGCTCCACAACAGTGCAAACCGACATTCTATGCTGCAAGAAGATCAAAACAGATTGTCAGCTCTTCAACACAATGCTTCCTGCATATTTTACTTCCAAATAAGTAAAGTATATTCATTTATTAATTTATTATTATTTAATTAGCATACAAAAAAAAATATACACAAAAAAAATACACTCTCACAATAAACACAAAAGCCATTGACCGCGCCACTCACAACGAGCGCCAACGCTGCTCATAGCACACAAAGCCTTGCAATAAGCGCAAAAAGCAGATCACCGCTGACCAAACAATAACAGCAAAAGTTCCTATCAGAAAAAAAAAACAACAACAAACAGTCTTGCAACGAGCGCCGAAGGATCTCGGACCACCAACAAAATTAATGTCTGGAACAAACAGCATTACCTGCCTTACAATTTTATTGCCGTCATTTGCGTGTCATCCTTGCGCAGGGGCCATGCTAATCTTCTCGTTCTTGTATCGTTCCAATTTTAGTATATGAGCTGCTGAAGCTAGCACAACAGAATTTGACTGCCAGATGCAGGGCTTGAACCAGCAGCTCGGGAGGTCTGGAGCATTTACCCACGGAGCCACAAAAGCTTTATAGAGCTCCTATTGCCTAGAACCTTTCTACGGAGTTAAATGGGGTATAGCTGTACATACCGTAGTTTTTCTTCAGCAATTTACTATAGATATTAATAAAAGCTTTAAAGTTCAAATACATGTATATATTGTGATAGGGGCATCTGATAGTCTTTGCTTCGGGGCACATCAGATGTAAATCTGGCCCTGCATATTTTCAAACAATAAACTGGAAGATTACTATACAACATTTTTACTTTCTACAAACACATTGACAATTATCACGACTCATTCTTCAAAAGAACATAATGGAAATATGGTATTTCAGAGTTCCTTTATAAACATTTTTCACCCTAGATAGATTATGAGACCCTTCTCTTTTGTCACTCTCTATGATTTATCATTGATTTTAATCAGTGGTGAAATAAAGCCAATTGACCAGAGGCGCTTTACAAATCCTGTAATAGTTGCTGGATCATTTCAGGCCTCAGCAGGCACATTAATGTGAAATTATAAAGGCACTCTCCAACCCCATTTAATGGGAAGATAATTTAGCAGAAACATTAAAAGGGACATTTAATGAATCTATAATAAAGATAGACCATTGCATTGTATATGAAAGTGGCATTAACATGCATGAATGAGGTGAGCTGTATCAATAAATGTCATGGAGTGAAGCATTTTATTATAAAGCAATTGCCTGGAAAAGCTTTTTTGTATAAAATAAACTCGCTTTCCTCTGTGCTTTGACGTTTTCTGTTGGAGAACTAAGCACATTCTTGTTCTCACACTTGTTGCATGAATTTTAGACTGATATAAGAAAAAAGACAATAAAAAATGGATTTAGAATTGAAGTTAATAAAAGTGCAATTTACATTTACATTTTTAGTGTTATTCCATGAAATCTATGTCTATTCTAGTTCCTGCAAAAGCTTAGTGAGTTTTGGTCAGTGTTTTCATTTATTTGTACCAAGAAAAGAATACATCTGAGATTAATAAACTTTGTTAAATGTAACCAGAAAATGATTAACACATTTTATATGACAACAATTACAACTACTATTAAAAAAATAAGGGAAAATTACAGGCTGTTAAATCATATTTCCTTCCTACAAATAAAAAGATTAAAGATTAAAAGGTTGCTTATTTAATGGCAAAATATTTCGCCCTTGGCTCGTCTAATTTGCTCATAACTTAAAGGGACAAGGAACACAACTGTTTTTCTCATCCATTTAAAAGAACATGTTTTAGACAATCCAAAAGTTGATTTTTGCATGAAAATAAAATTAACTAAAACATGTTTAAAATTAAAAGTAAATAACAGGAAATGCAGAGCATTTTAGTCTGCAGATCTAATCGGATGGCTGAGCGAACCCCCTAAAGAGCAGTTATTATTATTATTATTATTATTATTATCTTTTATTTGTAATGCACCAACATATCCTGTAGCGCCAAACAGGGTTTAAGTACAAGTCAAAAACAGTAAAACTTCTGAATACGTTTTTGTGACTTTTTAACAAATACCATTTTCTCATGCAACATAGACAAAGATATATTTCAATGTCCCTTTAATCCTTTAATTTGGACACTGAAATGTCTATGCAGTAATGGCATAATTGAGTTGAGAGCCATCTAATCTGGTAATGCTACTTATCTCTGTCCATTCTCCGGAATCAGTTTTACAATTAGCCAAATCTGTCATATTTTGAAGGCAGGAGTTGACATATCTGGTAGAGGTGATGCCATGAAAAATAGGGCAGTGATTGGGATGTGAGGATTTTAGGAAACGGCATTACTAACATCTTTTTTTAACTTATATGAAACCATTTGTAAAGTGACTTCATCATGGGTTATGTTACTGTGTGTCTTACCTTATATATAAATTAGGAAACAAGGGGAACATTTCTAAATATCGTAGACAGTCTTTAAAGAAGCATTGCAACATGAACAACATAGGTTGGTATGGAAGCCTGACCAAGATCATGATGTGACAACTGTTAATAAAACTTAGAGTTCATTTCTAATATGGGCTGGCTCACGAGATAAGAGAAGAGGAGAACACTTAGCCTCATGTCTACTGGACCCCGCTCTGTCTTTCATCCCTCAAATACCATCACTAACTAAATCTTGTCTTCTCCATCTAAACATCTCCAGAATTCGTCACTATCTTACACAAGACACAACTAAAATCCTAATACACTCTCACATCATCTCTCAACTAGACTACTGCAACTTGCTACTTGTTGGCCTACCCACCACCCGACTATCTCCACTTCAATCCATTATGAATGCCTCTGCTAGACTGATCTTCCGTACACAATGTTCAGTGTCAGCATCATCTGTCAATCACTCCACTGGCTTCCCTTAGCCTCAAGAATAACATTTTAAATCATGACTCTAACTTACAAAGCCCTCAACAATAATGCCCCCCCTTACATCTCTGCTCCCATCTCCAACTCCCCCACCCACCCTCTTTGTTTTGCTAATGGCCTTCTTCTTTCTACAACTCTTGTCACCTCATCTCACTCCCGTCTCCAGGACTTTTCTTGTGCTGCCCCTAGTCTCTGGAACTCCTTGCCTCGCTCCACCAGATTATCCTCTTGCCTCAAAACATTTAAAAACTCACTTAAAACACATCTTTAAAGAAGCGTATCACCTTCCACCCTAACACGCTTATCACCTCTCTCTCCCCCTTTTACCACTCACTATCCCTTAGATTGTAAGTCTGTGAGTTTCTATCCTAAGTACTTTGGGAATTCACCATGGACATTGGATTCATAGCTCAAAGACAGGGCCCTCCTTGCTTTGCTAAATGTTAATTTGTATTTATCTTTGTCTGAACTTAACATATGTACAGCGCTATGGAATATGTTGGCATGTTATAAATGAACTATAATAATAATAATAATAATAATAATAATAATAATAATAATAATAATGTCATACTAGGAGGCAAAACATTTAAAAATGTATAAGCAAAAATAGTATGTCAAGCTGATCATAATAATAATAATATCAATCAATCTTAATAAATGAAACTGAGTATCTCAGGTTGCTAAGGCACAGATAATCAGAATACACAAGCAGAGATATACAGAAATCCTGGACTTTTGGCAGCCAATGTAGGAACAAGTTTCCCATCCTTGGTGTAAAGAGACCACCATACAAAACACAAATTCATCCTAAAGAGCCTTAAAATTGGTTATAGACCCTAAAAACATTTCTTTTGTTCTAAACTGAATTATCCTTGAGATACACACTACATAGGATGATATGCAGCTCAAAAGGTTAATTAGTTATAATAATTTGTGGTTTAGGGGATTCCATGTGCTATTTTGTGCTTGGTTCCTTTCCTTAAACCTAGGGCAGTTATTTTATTTTATTTTTTTCTAAACTCATCAAGGTTTTAATTTCTTCAAGAAAATGATGTTTAGATCCAGAAACCATACTCTTTATGGATACTCTTATTACTACTTTAGTAGAGTGACATTCAGAAGGGTACAGGATGGAAGTGTACATAGTGAAGAGGGCATAGGAAAAGAACATGAAATTGATTATTTATAAATGTAGCAACTTTATTCATATGATAAGTTTAATAATGCAGTGGATATCTAGAAGAATGGGGCCGGGAGTCCTTATTAAGACCAAGGTCCACCTACACTAATTAAGTACATTGTGACACACACCAACATAATGTAACTGACAAAACATCAGTGAATAGCGCAAGAATGATTTACTTTAAAAATAGAACGCTTTGTACATTTGCATTTTTATCAAATATATTTAATCATATCTTTGAAGTTATCTAGAAGCAAAAATCTTTGCTGTGTTGTAGGTCTTTCGTCACAATCGCATCTGCCATTCCTACTTGTCTCTCTGTTCACAAAGTGCTGCCCTTAAATGCTCCAACCAGATTTTCTTCTCATCTCTCATATCTGTCATGTCCTCAAGGCCAAAATGTCTTTTATCTACTTTTAACTCCCTGCTCTGCTATTCACACCTCCCACCACCAGCAGTTTCAATAAACATAATCTTACCACCCACTTTAAGAATGTTACCAACACTAACATACAACATTGATTTCTTCACACATCCACACTTTTATTCCATTTATCCCATAATAGAAAATATGTTTTTTTGCACTCCAGTCATACCACATTTGCCCGTGACCTTATATGCTTAGATCTGCTCTCTCTACTATATTAATATTCATTCACTCATTATGGCCTATAGTGAAAATCGCAGATCCCTCCCAGCTGGCATGTCTCAG
>CM050169.1:195040568-195325568 GCA_027410445.1 Discoglossus pictus
ATATATATATAGACAGTTCTACATTTGTTTACAATCGCACATGTCCTCTGTCTCTTTCTTAAAGAGATATATATGCCCACATGTTCAACCATACATTAAAAAATATCTGTCTTAAATAGCACGATTTTTCAACATAGGATAATAGTAATCCAAAATTAGAGAAATTACAGCAACGTGGGCCAGAAAATCTACAGAGGTAGGTTGCATGCTCTTGACCTATTAAATGATACAATGTAGAAAGTGATCATAAAATCACTTTGCGGTGCTTTATCTGTTTTAATATGCACAAAATTACAATCCTTTGCTTTTATTCTATAGATACATTTATATGTTTACTTAAGATAAGTATTCTCACTATGTCTCACTACCAGGTTTGAAGCAAATTCCCAACTCTTATGCAAACAGTATTCCAGTGGCAGTGCATATTATTGTTAATTTTCTTTTTGTGGAGATATACACTCTATAATAGAGTAATAAATCCACGTTCTATGTTATTATTTGCTGGATTATGAATGCATCTGATGGAGAATAATCAGTAGTGTGTGAAAAAAATGTTTGCATGAAAAAATACCAAAATATACATTTAAACACCCACCTTGTAGTCAGCTGAATTTCTTGCATTTGCAAACAGTTGGATTTCAAAGTTGACACCCCCAGCCAATCTCTTATAGAATAAGCATAACAGTCCTATTCAATTTGACCAATCACAGGCAGCATGGTATCCATTTTGTTTTGGAATGATGCACCTGAGTTCTGCCATGCTGTGGGAAGTCACATGTTTTCATACACTTCCTTTTCATAATTTCCTTTCTGTGCATACAGAGTAAGTGTTTAGCAATAATAGTAATTTTTTTGGGGGGCCAATTAGGTTAGCTGAAACTCTTGAATTAACTCTGAGTTCCTGTGGGTGGTGCAAAGCAGCATGGGATATGTAGCAAAGCAGCCTGGAAAATGTATTGTATCACTGACAGGAAGCTACAAGGAGTAAGCTGCAAGGAGATTGGCCTAGCAAGCAAGAGCAGGTAAATAGTGGGTTATTATTGCTCCCCAGTTGCTGCATGCTGATTGGGTGGGGATCAGGTGCCTGTGTAGACACCCCTCTGGGGGTGTCAACATAATTATTAGAGGGATTTTTAGATATTAATAAAAATAAAATGTTTTATAAGATAGGCTGCTTTTTGCCTACAGAGTGCAGAAATGTATTAATCCCGCTCACTTAGATATCCCATTAATAAGCAGGGTAACAATTTATCATATCGCTTTAAGCCAATGAGCAGTAATACATATATATAAGTGCAGGGTAAAATATTAAAAAAAATGTAGTACAGTGTAAATTAGAAATGTTTTGCACGTGTCAGAGCATAATAAAGTGATTTAAATATGTAACTGCTTTGAGACTCCTATCGCTGTCAGCCAATGAGCAGTAATACATATATATAAGTGCAGGGTAAAATATTAAAAAAAATGTAGTACAGTGTAAATTAGAAATGTTTTGCACGTGTCAGAGCATAATAAAGTGATTTAAATATGTAACTGCTTTGAGACTCCTATCGCTGTCAGCCAATGAGCAGTAATACATATATATAAGTGCAGTGTAAAATTAAAATGTTTGTTAGTGCAGTGGTAAGGATTTTTTTATTACTAATTTCTAATTAATCCATTTATGTACGTTAATAAATAAATAATGAATGAATGAATAAATGTATTAGAAAGTGTGAAGCATTTATGTATTCATAAAGTAAGGGCAGTGTGAAATATGATATGTAGCCTATTTTTAATTTTTAGAATTTTTTATTTTTTAATAATAATTAATGAATGAATAAATTAATCTACTTTACCTATTTATAATTAATATGCAGCAATCAATATCCTGAAGAGCTAACAATCTCTTTGGATTTTCCTGCAGCATACAATGTACAGTTGGACTGTTGATCACCTGAGGAGAAAGTGTCAGCAATGTGGCAAGTGTGCAGTGTAAATAGGCTGAGTGGGCGAGGCCAAACCGTTTGTTTATGTGGGTAAAGCTCCATTTTAGAATCGTAATGGTATAGGCCCTCATTCAATTGCAATTTGGCCAATTGAATAGGGGTCTAAATAAGCACATAACATATATTTTTAAAAGAAGTTTTTAGTTAGTAAACATCTATCCAAAAGCAAGGTTTTCACTAACTAAAAACTTCTTTAAAAAATATATGTTATGTGCTTATTTAGACCCCTATTCAATTGGCCAAATCGCAATTGAATGAGGGCCATATTTTGTATCTCCCACGTTGGCTAACTCGTACGTGCCTGGCGGTGATTTGCGCGCTTCGGTCTCCTTTAGAATCGTTTTCATTTTTTTTTGGCCGCAATTTTTTTTCTTGCTTAGCCGATTTTCGAATGCCTAAACTCGGCAAATTCGGCTTAAATTAGTGTGCAACCTCGCTCCATGGCGTCCTGGTGTTCCCCCCGTGCTGTGTGTTAGTGTGATTTTATTTTATTTTTTCATGTTTTTCGTGATTTTCGATTCTTGCGGTTCGGCCAATAAATTCGTATTTTCGTGAGGTCGTATTTTTTGCCCCTGAGACTTGGAGGTCGGATTTTTGTTTTCTAAGTCCCGCATTCCTCAATTGCTTGCAGCCTAAGTAAGTCCCGCGTTTCTTAACTGCTTGCAGGCTAAGTCCTGCGTGCTTTAATGCCTCAACTGCTCGCCTCACTCTGCGAGGCTCCCAGGACGATGAGTACCTTCGGCGCTTATTGCCTAAGTGCTCCGAGCTCGGAAGGCTTCTAAGCCTCGCCTTGCTTTAGGGCCAAGGGTTGCTTTACAGGGCCAATTTAATAGCCGCAAGTCTTGTGGGCTATGTTACGGGCTACAGTTTTACACGTTGAGGGAATTTAATAGGGCTACATATGTCATAGAGAACAGGAAGTGATATCCATAGGTTGGAAGAAACATCCATAGTAGAAGGAAGTAAGAGGACCAGGCTAATTTTCTTCCAGTAACTCACTCACCTCTCAACATACCATACTTCACTCACATCTACTGCTCACGATGCCCGCTATTTAACTTTATTCCCTTATATACAACATTATTTACTTATCGTGGTTTGCATTATACCTTACTCATCCCTAGATTTAATACCCAGAACTTCCAATTAACTTCATGATTTGAAATATGAACATTAGCAGCTATGTAAACTGTGGGCATAAAATCACTTTTAGGTAAAATCTTTATTTTACTAGACACTGCTTGTGCCAAAAAGGACACCTTGTTTCTGTATTGCATATTTGCGGTTGGCTTGGACAATATGTGTGAGTTTTTTCCTAATATTTCTTATTTATTAAAGAATGAAAGCATGGTTGGGGTGGCAGATTTTTTTATTCATGTATTCAGTAGTACCTCGGTACACGTCAGCTCCAGTTTTCACTACTCAACGCACCTCACATAGGAAAAAGTGGCTTGGAACGACTCCCCTCATCTTGTCTCTCCAGGAAGTCTGTGCGTGAAAGAACCAAAGTTCAGCCTGTGCCTGTAAGAGCCATTGTGCAGCATGGGCCTGTAACAGCCAATGTGCACCATGTGCCTATAAGAGACAGTGTGCAGCCTCTCCCTTCACTAGCTCTCTCCCTCTCCCCTTCTCTATCTCCCTCTCCCTTTCCCGCTTCTTTCTTCCCCTCACTTCTCATTCTCTCTACTTTCTCTCTCTTCCCTCTCTCTCTTCTCTCCCTTCTCCTCCTCTCTCTTCTCTCCCTTCTCCCCTTCTCTCTCATCCTCCTCCTCTCTATATCCCTTCTATCCCTCCCTTCCTTATCTCTCTCCCATCTATCTCTTTCTCTCCCTTCTCTCTGTTTCTCTCCCTTTTCTCACTCTTCTCATCTCTCTCTGTCCCTCTCCCTTCTCTCCCTATGCCTTCTCTTATTCCCTTCTCCGTCTCTCTCCCATCTCTCTCTTTCTCTCCCCATCTCCCTCTACATCTCTCTCTTCTTCTTGTCTCTCCCCTTTACCCTTGTCTTTCCCCTCCCCTTGTCTCTCCCCCTTGTCTCTCCTCACCCCCTTGTCTCTCCCACAACCTTATCTCTACCCTTCTCCCTTGTCTCTTCCCTCCCCATTGACTCCACCCATCCTTGTCCCTCCCCCTGCCCCTTGTCTCCACCCACTCTTGTTTCTCTCACCCTTCTCTCTCCCCTTGTCTCTCCTCCACCCTTGTCTCTCCCATTCTCCCTTGTCTCTCCCCTTCAGCCTTGTCTCCCCCCCATTGTCTCTCTCCCTATTGTCTCTCCCCTCACCCTTGTCTTCCCCCACTCATGTCTCTCCCCTTTCCCCTTGTCTCTCACCCACTCTCACCTCTCCCCTTCCTCATTGTCTCTCCCCAACTCTTGCCTCTCCCCTTTCCTCTTGTCTCTCCCCCATTCTTGCCTCTCCCCCATTCTTGCCTCTCCCCTTTGCCTTTGTCTCTCCTACCCTTATCTCCGCACTTGTTTCTCCTCCCATCTCCCCTGTCTGTAATCTCTGTCTGCCTGGGTGTTGGCTCCTCCCCCTTCCCTGCAGAGGCCGGCTGGGGGAGGAGCTAGCACCCGGACTGGCAGACAGAGGTAAGAGACAGGGGAAATGGGAGGAGAAACAAGGGGAAGGAGGTAGGGGGAGAGAGAAGGGAGTAGGAGGGAGCCTGGGGGAAGGCACATAAGTGCCGCCCCTGAAAAAGAGACGCCCGGGGCGCATCACCTCTCTCGCGCCCCCCCAACTACACCACTGGAATAGATTAAAAATGTCAAACTTGGTGAGAGCACTTACCGGTTTTGAGAAGAAATGCTTAGTAAATCCAAATTTAGATCAGGAAATAAACTACCGGTAAATGAAAAAGCCTTTCATTAATTAAAAGGTGGGACAATGATCTAAACAAATATATAGACAACAGAGATTGGGATAAAAGTCTAGCATTTCAAAGCAATAGATTTAGTTAGATTTAGTGAAAATAGATTTAATTAGAAATTACACTTTATTAGAAATAAGTCTTAAACTGAATCATAGAATGTACATGGTACCAACAAAATTTCATAAAATGTTCAAAAATCTGTCAAATTGTTTCTTTAGAGGATGTTGGCAAGAAGGGTTATGTTTACATATTTGTTGGAGTTGTCCAATAGTTAGGAAAATATGGCAGAAAATAGAAGAAGCAATTAATTATATTTATAGTAGAAACGTAATACTTACACCACAAATTTGCTTAATAGGAACGTTCCCTGGAGAATTAAAATTTGCAAGTAAAACCTATTAGTAACAATATTTAGTATTGTAAAATGATATATATTGCAACTAGATGGAAAAAAAATAGACCTCTCCTGGCACATTATCATAGAGAAAATAGACACATAGCCTCATTAAATTAGGGCTACATTTTAAAAAGTAGCCCATAGTGAAAAAAGTAGGGCTGGAGGCTATTATACACTTCGTACACTTCTTCGTTGCTTGCCGATCAAAAAATGCCTACTTTTAGTGCAACGTGGAATATCGCAGCATGCAACCCTTTGATCTGTCCCGCTACGTTCCAATCATGCTATTAAATTGCCACAAAGTCCCACCGCGAGCTAGCTCGTAACACACCAACGGAGGCCAAAGCCCAAAGAGTGCTGGGGAGGACTCCCAAAGGCTGTAAAAGCCCATATGTTTGCTGTGTAAGCAGTAGAAGAGACCCCGAACCTCCCTACAGCCTCTAAAGCTCCGCCCTTCTCCCCCAATACATCCCCAAGCTGCAGGGGTCCCAATCGGGACCCCCGCAGCCTCCCAAAATGAACCCCCACGGCAGTTAAATAGTTAACTTCTGCCAACTACCCCTGCCACCCAGCACCTAAAAGTAACCCCCCTATACTGGGGATCCCCTTTGGGACTCGATCGGGACCTCCCCCCCCCCACCCCCCGGCATTGCAAATTCCAATTTCCTGACTCTCACGGGTCCTGAAAACCCCTGCCATGTTGGTAATATAAATACCCCTCAGGCACCTAAAATTAACCTCATCACTCATGGGGGTCTATACAGACCCCCATGAGCTTCTAATTAACCCCATCAGTCCAATAGGGTCTATATAGACCCCTATAGGACACTAATTAACCCCATCAGTCCAATAGGGGTCTAAATAGACCCCTATAGGACACTAATTAACCCCTATAATAACACTATAATTGCCATGAGGGTCCTCCAGGAAAGTCTAAGCACTGCACTACACTATTAACCCTAACTATACCCCATTAACACTAACTATACCCCATTAACCCATACTAAACCCCATTACCCCTTACTATACCCCATTAACCCATACTAATCCCTGTTAACCCTATCTGGACCAAATAACCCTATCTAGGCTTACTTAACCCCATCAAGGCCTATTTAACCCCATCTCTTATGAGGTCTATACAGACCTCCATAAGCCTCTATGTAACCCCATCAGTCCCTTATGGGACAATAAGAACCGTAACAGTAACCCCCATAAGTGCCATGAGGGTCCTCCAAATTGAGGACCAGGACGTCGATCTGCGCTGATCATGAAGCCTAGGTAAGTATTAATAATTATTTGATTTTACAGGTTTGGTTAATTTTTAATTTTAATATTTTTATTTATTTGTAATAATTTTTTATTATTTTTTGTACATTTAGGTTTTTTATTTTATGCAATTTATTTTTTTTATTTTTTGTAATTAATGGATTTTTTTTTTTTGTAATTAAATGGGGTTCATTTATTTGTATTAATTTAGATTCATCTTATTTATTAGTTTATTGGGGGGGTAATTTTATTAGGAAAGTGTAATGTTTTAACTTAGAGTGTCATGGGGGTCCTGGTGTTAATTTATTTTACCATGGGGTCTGTATTGTCATGCAATTGATATGACATAAATATAGATCCCATGGTTTATAGGGGTTAGTTAGTATACCATGGGATTTTATATAGACCTTTATGTTTTATAGAAGTTAAGTTAGTATACCATGGGGATCTGTATAGACCCCCATGGTTTATAGGGGGTTACTTAGGTAACCATGGGGGTCTATATAGACCCCTATGGTACATAGGGGGTTAATGTAGTTTACCATGAGAGTTTATATAGACCCCCATGGTTGAGAGGGGTTTAATTGATTAGATGCCACAGGCGTGTGTGTAGTAAATGAGGGGGATGAGAGGACAAATCCCCCCAGATTTTTCTGTGTTTGTATGTATATATATATATATGCTATTTTATAGACAATGAGCTGTATCCCCCCAGATTTATTCTGGCTCCTACACCCCTCCTAAATCGGGTGTACATATAGTAGGCCTGTGAAAGGGGTTATTTTTTTAAATGTTAACTATTTAATCCCTGTATAGCACTGGTGGAATATGTCAGAACTAGGAAATTGCCCATCAAAAATGAGGGGAATAACATTTTAAGGATGGCACCTTCGGCGCTCATTGCAGCCTAAGTCCTGTGCCGCTAGCGATGAGCACCTGTGGCGCTCATCGTGAGGCCTGCAATGAGTGCCTTTGGCGCTCATTGCAGCCTAAGTCCCACGTGCTTCACCGCCTCACTTAGCAAGGGCCACAAGTGCGTTACCAACATCGCAAACGTTACAAACGTTATAGATTTATTTATTTTTTTATTGTGAAGCAAACAACAAAGAGGACAAAATAACAGAAAAAGTCAATGTAAATAACTATTCACCCCCCTAAAGTAAATACTTTGTAGAGCCATCTTTTGCGGCAATCACAGATCCAAGTTACTTTGAATAAGTCTCTATGAGCTTGCCATATCTTACCACTGGGATTTTTGCCCATTCCTCCTTGCAAGACTGCTCCAGTTCCTTCAAGTTGGATGGTTTGCGCTTGTGAACGGCAATCTTTTAGTCTGACCACAGATTTTCTATTGGATTGAGGTCTGGGCTTTGACTAGGCCATTCCAACACATTTACATGTTTCCCCTTAAACCACTCAAGTGTTGCTTTAGCAGTGTGTTTGGGGTCATTGTCATGCTGGAAGGTGAACCTCTGCCCTAGCCTCAAATCAAGCACAGAGTGGTACAGGTTGTGCTCAAGAATATCCCTGTATTTAGCACAATCCATCTTTCCCTCAACTCTGAGGAGTTTTCCAGTCCCGGCTGCTGAAAAACATGATGTTGCCACCACCTTGTATCACTGTGGGGATGGTGTTCTTTGGGTGATGTGATGTGTTGGGTTTGATGCTGCCACCACCTTGTATCACCAGCATGATGCTGCCACCACCTTGTATCCCTGTGGGGATGGTGTTCTTTGGGTGATGTGATGTGTTGGGTTTGCGCCAGACATAGCGTTTTCTTTGATGGCCGAAAAGTTCAATTTTAGTCTCATCAGACCAGACACCTTCCTCCATACATTTTGGGAGTCTCTCACATGCCTTTTCGCTAACTCAAAACATGCCATTTTGTTTTTTGCTGAATGTAATGGCTTTCTTCTGGCCACTCTGCCATAAAGCCCAACTCTATGGAGCGTACGGCTTATTGTCGTCCTATGTACAGATACTCCAGTCACTGCTGTGGAACTCTGCAGCTCCTCCAGGGTTACCTTAGTTCTCAGTGCTACCTCTCTGATTCATGCCCTCCTTGCCCAGTCCATGAGTTTTGGTGGGCGGACGTCTCTTGGCAGGTTTGCTGTTGTGCCATGTCCTTTCCATTTGGTTATGATAGATTCGATGGTGCTCCTGGGGATCATCAAAGATTTGGATATTTTTTATAACCTAACCCTGATTGTACTTCTCAACAACATTGTCCCTTACTTGTTTGGAGAGTTCCTTGGTCTTCATGGCAGTGTTTGGTTAGTGGTGCCTCTGGCTTAGGTGTTGCAGCCTCTGGGGCATTAAAAAAAAGGTGAGTATATGTAATGACAGATCATGTGACACAGATTGCACACAGATGGACATCATTTCACTAATTATGTGACTTCTGAAGTTAATTGGTAGCTTTTTATGGGCTTTCATAACAAAGGGGGTTAATACATACGCACATGACAATTTTCTGTTTTCTATTTCTAAAACATAGTTTTATGTATATATTTTTCTCATTTCACTTCACCAACTTAGACTATTGTGTTCTGATTCATCACATAGAATTCAGATTAACAAAATATTGAACTTAAGGCTGTAATGTAACAAAATAGGTAAAAAGTCCGGGGTGTGTGAAGACTTTTGCAAGGCACTGTAGATTGATAGATAGATAGATAGATAGATAGATTTCATATATGTCTCCATCTGAACACAGATGAATTGATCATGATAAACAAAACTGAGTATCTCAGGCATACTAATGCAGAAAGAATCTGAATACACAAGCAGATAGGTAGACTATTCTTAAAATCGTTCAAGGTTCTCACCCTCAACAGAATATATATTTAATATGAGCACCTATGTATATACGGTATATGAAATATATATTTAAACAGGTATATAAATAAATATAGATGTATCTAACATGTATGCATCTATACATATAATCCCTGTGGAGTTAGGGACTTTTTAAAAAATGTGCTGAACAGATCTGAGTAGTGTTCTAGAGAAGGGACATAGAGAAACTGCTGTCCACCTGTAACTGGAGACCAGCATATGGTGTCATACTGGCATTCTCCCAGCCGCTGTTCTATAAATACTCTTGAGTCCTTGGTCTAGCGAGTGAAGGGGAGGTGTCACAGGGCTGCTGGCAGGTTTTGGGTTTCGACAGCAGCGAGTGCTCAAGTGCACATTGTTGGAAATTTGCAAAGCACTGACAGTTTTAACCTCAATCTGCAGGAACCATTATTAGCATCCATCTCATTTACATGGCTGTGGCATGAACATACTATGCTGCTCTTTCCTCTCAATGCTGTATAAACATAATTAAAGCAACACTGACATCCATTAAAATATTAAAGTGAAACAAAAGATCTAACCTTAAAAGCATTTCTTTATTGCTAAAACGTCACCTAAGATTATGTTTCATAGATAATAATAATTATATTTTTAAAATCTTGAATTCTGCTAATGAAAAAAATATATGCTGAAATGTAATGTCTATTCTTAACTACATAAACCAATACCAAACTGACGTAATTGTGTGGTTTACAAGTGTGTATGGCATTGCACTACCCCTGATTGTACCTCTATGTTGCTTTTTCATCCTGTTAAACACCCACCTTGCCTGTTAGCTCTCCATTGCCTTGGCACTTGTGACATGGGCTCTGCTTACATATCCATCTTCCCTAAGCTTCTCATGTACTACTTGTTTCTGTTGTGTACTACCAAACTTGGTCACCGGTTATTCTCCATCTATCTGCATATTATTCCTTATACAAAATGAATAAACTTTTTTTGGGACTTTTAGCATTGCCTCTATTTTCTTTCTTTTTGTGTCGGTCAGTCATTTATGATTCTCCGTGAACTCATGGACTGTAACACACCAGGCACATTTTTATGTCCATGGTCATGCTGATCCATTTGGTTTTCATGGCAGAGATACTGGAGTGGGTTGCCAGTTCCTTCTCCAATGGGACACAACATACACTTTCTGGTATTCCTAGGTGGTCTCCCATCCAAGTACTGACTACTGAACTCTTGGTTCCCTGACTGGAATTTAACCAGTGAGAGCACTGAATCCTAACGACTGGACCACCAGGGAACCATTCTCTACTTTGTTGTATTATGAGATATTATCATATTTTTCTTATTTAGATTTTCACTCCCTACATAAGTCTGAACATTAAAAAAAAAAATGGGGCAAACTTTAAAACTCATTTATGACAATATAATCTTGTCATTTCCATAATTTGTCAAACCTTGACATTCTTCATGATTACCTTAGAACTGCCCAGATAGGCTTGCCCCACTACACTCTGCTTATATTTACCAAACTGACCAAGCCTAGTTTGTTCTTCATTCTGTTTGTTTGATGCATAGTGAGTGCCGACTAAAAGGGAGAACAGTCCAGTCAGAAGCAACATTTCATATGCATGAAGAGCAGTCTCAGCTGATAGACAGCAGCCCAGCAAACATGACTCCTTAGGCCTCAAACTCACTGCCTATGGGTAAATAAAGCCACAGAACTGTTTTTGTTATTCTGTTAAATGTTCTCACTGATAGACCAGCATGTTCCAGCATTCGTAGCCTTTACTGCTTTATTTCCTTTAACTCCCTTTTTGACACCTTCCAATGCGGCTTCCGACCCTAACACTCCAATGAGACAGCTCTCACAAAAGTCACTAATGACTTGCTCACTGCCAAGTCAGAAGGTCACTTTGCTATTCTGCTTCTCCTGGATCTCTCCAATGCCTTTGATACAGTTGACCACCATCTTCTACTCCATATCCTCTGCTCCCTCGGCATCCATGACACTGCATAGTTACATAGTAATTGAAGTTGAAAAAAGACTTTCAGTCCATCAAGTTAAACCATTTTAGATATCCGCTGACCTGTAATATGCAGATTAATTGTTAATTGATAATTGATCCAGAGGAAGGTAAACAAAAAAACAAAACAGTGAAACTTTGCCAATTGTCTCAAAAAGGAGGAAAAATATAAAATTCCCTCCTGACTCCAGATACTGCGATCGGACTCCTCCCTGGATCAATACCCCCTCTCTAATTATCCAGCATAACCCTGAATGCCCTTTTTGTTTAAGAATATATCCAATTACTTTTTTAAGTTATCTATCGAATCCGCTGTCACCACCTCCTTTGGTAGAGAATTCCACAGATTAACCACCCTTACTGTAAAGAACTCTTTTCTTTTTTTAAGATGAAATCAGTTTACTTCTAATCTCAAAGGATCTCCTCTAAGACGCCTTTTTTCTAAAGAAAATAAGTTTAATTTGGTTAGTCTTTCTTCATAACTTAGCCCCTCCATTCCCCTTATTAGTTTTGGTGCCCTTCTCTGTACTTTTTACAGCTCTAAAATGTCCTTTTTTATGTAGTGGTGCCCAAAATTGTACTCCATAATCCAAATGAGGGTGTTCTAGTAATTTGTATAGTGGCAGAATTATATTTGCTTCCCTTGCTTCTATACCCTTCTTAATACATGCTAATATTTTACATGCCTTTGCAGATGCTGCTTGGCATTGAGCACTGTTACCTAGGTGGTTGTCCACAAGTACTCCCAAATCCCTTTCAATATTTGATACCACTATATTTGCTCCATTAAGATTATACATTGCATGGCTATTTTCCTTCCCAGATGCATCACTTTACATTTATTCATATTAAAACTCATCGGCTATTTAGTTGCCTATATCTGTAATTTATGCAAATCCCTTTGGAGGGTAAGTACATCATTATCTGATTTAATTACCTTGCACAACTTAGTGTCATCAGCAAAAATGAAGACAATACTTTTCTAATCCTACTTCTAAGTCATTAGTAATTATGTTAAAAAGGAGAAGACCTAATACTGAGTCCTGAGGAACCCCACTTATCACATTAGTCCAATCCGAGTATGTTCCATTTATACCTTAGTTTGCTTACATGTGGCATTGTATCAAAAGCCTTTGCAAAATCCAAAAAGACTACATCCACTGAGTTGCCTTCATCAAAGTTCCTACTAACCTCTTCATAGAAACGAATTAGGTTTTTTAACATGACCTATACCTCATAAATCCGTGTTGATTCCTACTTATAATCTTTTTTAAATAGACATATTATTGTATACTATCTCTTATCAACCATTGTAAAAGCTTTCCCACTACAGAAGTGTCTATAATTTCCTGGATTTGTTCTTGCTCCCTTCTTAAATATAGGTATCACCTCTGCTTTTCTCCAGTCATCTGGCAGAGACCCTGTGTTGAGTGAATTTTATTATATATAATGGTTTGGCTATTACAGAGCCCAGTTCCCTCAGTACCCTTGGATACTCTTTCTTGGTTCACATCATACCTACAGAATCGAACATTTAGAGACTTCATCTCTTGCACATCTTCTTCTCCTCATGCTCTGTCTCTTGGCCTACCCCAAGGCTCAGTCCTAGGCCCATGCTCTTCTCCATCTATACATTATCCCTCTAATAAACTCTTTTGGGTTTCAGTATCATCTCTATGCAGATGACACTCAAATTTACCTCTCACCACCAGATCTACCCCACTCTCTTCCAACACATGTTTCCAATTGCCTCACCAGTAAATCTTCCTGGATGTCCACCCACCATCTCAAACTCAATATGTCCAAGACCAAGCTCCTAATTTTCCCACCCTTTACTACTGCTTCAATCCCTCATATTTCTCACAATGTTGCCATCATCACTCCCACTTCCCAAGCCTGTTGCCTTGGGGTTCTCCTGGATCCTGCCCTCTGTTTCATCCCTCACATACAGTCACCAACAAAATCTTGCCTTCTCCATCTAAAAAAAAATCCAAAATACGTCACTAACTAACACAAGACACAACTAAGATTCTAATGCATTATTTTGTCATTTCTTCTCTTGACTACTGCAACTCGCTTCTTGCTGGCCTGCCCACCAAAAGTCTATCCCCACTTCAATCCATAGTAAATGCCTCTGCTAGACTCATCTACGTGCACAACACTCAGGGCCTTCCACACCTCTCTGTCAATCACTCCACTGGCTTCCCTTAGCCTCCAGAATAAAATTTAAAATTATGACCCTAACACATAAAGCCCACAACAACGGTGCACCCCCTTACATCTCTGCTCTCATCTCCAAATACTCTATTATATGAATTGCTAATATTAGAGGCTGGCTGATAGAGACAAAAAGAATCCGCACTCTCTTAATTTGGTAGTTTAATGTTGTGATTTTGATGTGAGTATGTAAAACACTGATATCATTGATACAGTATATACAAGATGGCCTATTGAGGTCCTTCATAAACAGCCTGGATATTCTATCATTTTGATTTGATTGCAATAATCAAAAGACAAAGTTCATTATCATGTTCAGGCTAAACTCGGGTTTGGTCAAGAATCATGGTTTGAAACTGGATATAGTTAAAAGATTGATGTATTTTGTATCACCCATCCTTATAAACTCCTTTAGCATCCATAAACTGATTTTCTAGTGATAAGAAAACTCTTTTCAAAACTTCTCCAGCTTCCCTTCATACTCCTGCTTTGCCACTGGCCATAACCATATATTTGGCAGCAGGGATCATGCTACTACTTGCTAACTAATCTTTTCTCAAAATTAGAAAGTGTTTGGGTGTAGTAAGGTTTTCTGACAGTCATTGCTCTGCTTTAAGTCAAGCTATTTCAATATGATATGATATCTGTAAAGCTTGGGTTTCACTCGCACCACAATCTCTGCAGCCCATTTATAAATAACCCCTGTGATTAGGGCACTCTGTTCACGCCTCTTCAGTACAGGCTCACATTCCCTCTTAAGCATTTTAGGGTGACACCCAATCCCCTATTAATTCTTGACTGAGCTGTACTGGGCAACCAACACAGGATATTAAAACAACTGCTGTTTAATAAGAAAATAAATGTCCCTATTAGAAGGATGAAATATGGCAATTCCACTTATATCACCTTAATTTGCCTATAATGTCATGAGATTTGTTTTATTTTTTATTTATTTTCTATTTTTTTAGACATTACTGATTCAAAGCCAAATTAAGGTCTCCATTCAATTCGAGCCTCGCAACTAGATTGCCGGCAGCCGAATGTCTGCGAGTGATTTGCGGGCTCCAGTTCCCCTCCGTTTCCGAGGCTATTCATTTACTTATGCTAAGCAAGCCCGTAACTTTCTACTTCGAAACAGCCAATAGGATATGAGACTGTCCGAATTACGGCAGAAAAACATGGAGGTTATCGGTCATTCAATTAGATTCGGGGGTCCGATATGTGATCAGACTTGCAAAACATGGAAAATACAGAATTATAAAAATGAATGCCAATACTGGTTAAGTTCATATGGGTGGCCTGATATGTATTAACTCATTGATACCCAAGATCGTTTTAACCCCCGAAATGACACATAAAATTAAAAAATGAAAATGTATTTCCTGACGATTTGCGGGCTTCAGACTGTTGTGCAATTAATTCTAATGTCTGTCATCGCTTTTCCCGTTATTCACAGTGCAGAATTAATTGTTATTTATATTTACAATGCTATGAATATGTGTTTAACCCCTTTGCGGGTCCTCTCTAGCACATGTAACGATTTGCGATTTTAGCCTTGCTAAAGTAAAAGATCAAAGGCTTCTGAAGGCTGTAAGTTACGAGTTTGACAGACGCATTTTTTTCAAGCCTGTAACTTGTAACCTGATCGGAGCCTGTAAAAAGACGCCAATTGAATAGCAAAGTAGCTTGCGACCTCACTTACGGGCTTCCAGATCTCAAATTCGCACAATTGAATGGGGCTCTACGACTCTAAAGCAGGGACCAGTTTAATTTTTTTGACTGATTTTAGAACAAATGGTAAAGTACACGATGGAAGAAAGAGCAGGTGGGATTAAAAGGGAATATAGAAATAAGCAGTGTTAGGAGTATATATGTTATATGAGTATATAGTTAACCAGAACACAAGCAACCAGAAAAACAATTTAATATTTCACTTTAAGTAAAAATATTTTTTTTTCAGGGCTCAACAAATGCCAGGAGCCAGGTTGTCATGCCACAAAATCCTTACAGGCACCTAGATATCATCCACTGTACATCTCTGCAATTTAGTTTTACCTGGAAGCAGACAGGCATGAGTGAGCCAGTGCAGTGTTGGTGTTACATTCCCCAGGTTCAGCACCTCACCCTCCAGCCAAACGTACCTGTGTGTAAGTGAGGAGTGAAAGCTGCTGCTGGTAGAACAGCTCTCACTGACAAATATACTTAGCAGAGCATCCTATGTGAAGCTAATCTAGGCCTCTTTTTACAGTAACTCTCAAGCAACCAGAAACTACATTTATCCGTCATCTACCAATCCCCATGGGTGCCGGTAAACTGAGAGTCTACTGTATTTATATGCAACAATCATTATGACATTGGTACTTTCATTTTTCTTTACCTCTCCATGGTGCTCTGTCTTTTTGGAAAATGAGCACTTAGCCCTCTGCTTTGTGTTACATTGATCAAACAATCTGCTAAGGAGAATACTTTAAGCTGTGGATATAATTCTGTTCTTTCATTTCAATGATGAAAGAGTTAACTTTTAAACAAGTCAAAAGTTCAGCTTGACTTGCAAGTAAATATGGATAATTATTGCTCTATGTGTTTTGCATTTATTTTGCATGTCATTGTCTAAGCTGTAGTCCAGGGTTCTGTTGGTTAAACACCTGTTTGAGTTTTAATAGGGGATGGCCTGCACTATATATACACATTGTTTTTACCAACATAAATTTGGAATAAAACCTTTATGGCTGATTTGCAGGCGATCCACGAATCTGATGAGCATTAATCTGTTTACTATGAACCAGATGAGATGTGTAAAGGCAATCTGGCACTTTTACATAACTGTGCATCTATGTTACGCCTATGTGTAAATAAAGCCTTCCCATTGGTTTTGTGTAGTTATAAATAGGTTACAAAATGCATTGGTTGCCCTGTTTCATCTGATATAATGAAGGGCCCGTAGGCCAGCACAGGCTTGCTCTAATCCTCCATATATAGAGTATCTTATGTAAAATTAGATAGTAGCATTAGTACATAGGGTGGTATTGTATTTCTGCAAAGTGGGAGATTCCTAGGTGTTGGTTAACAAGCATAGTGGATGTGGCAGGCACAGCATATGTTTGGGTTGGGGGGTAGCTCAGTTATAGTGCTTTCGATCTGTTTACGGTTAAGCCCTGTCGGCGGTACGTTTGCAATATGGGGTGGTAGTACTTTTCCTCACCATTTCCCTTTCCTCTCATTGCCCAAGCATGTTAGGTACCTTTTATAATTGCCCTGGTACAATGGCATCGGGGCCAGTGGGCTATTAAGCATACCTATATGGGTAATTTGGTGGGTTTCTGGTAAGTGTAGATGGTCCCTGATTAGTTTTCAGGCCTTTTATCTAGCCTCCCTAGGTCCAGGCTGTTGTATAGTTGATGGTGTAGGAAGCCGTAAGCCTATATATATGTGGTAACGTTAGGTCAGCAAGTGCTGCTTTGGGGATGGCTTTGGGAGGCCTGTGTTTGGAAGGAGGGACCACTTGAAATGGCAGGATGGGGTATGTGGAGGAGGTAGCTAGCTGGGGGAGGGGGAGCCATTTATAGGTGTTTGGCGCCATTGCATCTCTTTGTGAGGAATTGACTCTGCTGGGTTTTGAACCCTGGTCCCCAGGCTGCTGAACCTCTTCCCTACCACTGCGCCAGCCAGCCTTTGTGAATTTCCTTGAGATCTGATAAACCTTGACTCTGCTAGCAATAGTATCAGTGACTAGTCTCTTCAGCTGTGTCTGGCCAGGTGTCTGGTCATTGGCCTATATAAGGCACTTCCTGTTTATGTACCTTGCCAGATTATTGTGCTTGCTGTTCCCTTCAATAAAGCTTGTTCCTGTTTCACCTACAAGTTGCTGAATTGGATCATTGCTGACCTAGGCTGCTGGTCTCC
This sequence comes from Discoglossus pictus, assembly GCA_027410445.1. Lineage (NCBI taxonomy): Eukaryota > Metazoa > Chordata > Amphibia > Anura > Alytidae > Discoglossus > Discoglossus pictus. Next base: position 195,058,037 of record CM050169.1, read on the forward strand.
AAAACCTTGTGATTCCTATATCATTACAGAATAATCTGGCCCTTTCATGGAGACCACCGGGTCAGATTCTGCTTTGGCCCAGCAGGTTGCTTTTACTGCAAGAACTGTGCAGACCCAGGCACAGACCATTCAAGTGCTGCAGGACCAGGTAGCTGAACTGCAAAATAAAGTTCAGTCAATGCACAGTGAGTATACCAGCTACAGGGCACGTGATGTTGCGGCTGCTACTCTTACACCTGCACAAGATGCCCGCTTGCCCCTACCAGAAAAGTTTGGAGGAGATCGCAAAAGATTTAGGGGTTTCCTGAATCAATGCTGTTTGCACTTCATGATGTTACCTCACCATTTTCCATCTGAAAGAAAGAAGGTGGGATTTATTTTCTCCCTATTCAAAGATGAAGCCCTGGCTTGGGGCTCCTCTCTTCTGGAACAGGACAGTCCAGTCTTGGTTATTTAAATGACTTTCTTGAGGCCATGTGCCTAGTTTTTGATGACTCCAATCGATGTGCTACAGCAGAAGCCACTCTCCTTCATTTGCATCAAGAGAGGCGCTCTGTGGCTGAATATGCTGCTGAATTCAGACAGTGGGTTGCTGATACTACCTGGAACCAATCAGCCCAGAGGTTCCACTTCAGAAAAGGTCTCTCAGAAGCTATAAAAGATGAGCTAGCTTCTGTTGATCTTCCTACTGACTTTGATGCATTTGTGCGTTTGGCTATTCGTATTGATCGGAGATTTTCTGAAAGAAGATTGGAAAGACAGGGCTCTTTTAGACCAAGTGCTATTCCTATTTCCTATTCAAGAATTTCTACTCCGACCCCACAAACACCTACAGACTCTGAGCCTGAGGCTATGCAGGTAAATCTAATAAGAGGGCCATTATCCAATGAAGAAAAACAGTGGCGACACACTCACAATTTATGCCTGTATTGTGGTAGTGCAGGGCACTATGCCATCAATTGCCCTAGCAAATCCAAAAAAACAATAGTTATGCCGGCTGTGGGTGCACACATTCGACACCAATCCCAGATATCAGATCAACTGGATTCTGTCCCACAACCCTTGTTTTCTCTGGCTCATGGTGAAGAGGGTATGTTGACTCAATATCCTCATTTTGTGGTGCCTATCACGTTGCAATGTGGTGATCGTAAAATTTCAACTACTGCTATGATAGATTCTGGAGCAGGCGGAAACTTTATGGACATCAAGTTTGCAGCAGGAAATAGAATTCAGTCTATCCCTAACTCTTCACCTGTGTTAATGGGGACAGTAGACGGTTCTCCACTTACGTCAGCCGCAGTTACACATGAGACTGTGCCCCTAAAGTTGACTCTGGAAGTGAATCACCATGTGGCTATATCTTTCCACCTAATTTCCTCAACACAGTTTCCAGTGATTTTGGGGGTACCTTGGCTTGCTCTGCATAACCCACAGATTGATTGGAAGACCAGAACTTTGTCCTTTCCTTCAGAACACTGCTTAATGAATTGTCAATCCTCTAAGGTAACACCTGTTGCCACAACAATTAATGAAATGGTTGCTACAAACTTGATTAAGCTTCCTCTACAATATCGGGATTTTGCAGATGTCTGTGATAAGAAGAATGCTGATCAGCTTCCACCCCACAGGCCTTATGATTGCCCAATAGAGCTGTTACCTGGGGCTGCTATCCCATTTGACCGTATATATTCCCTTTCTGAGCCTGAATTGAAAGCTCTTCGTGAATACGTACAAGAAAATCTTGCCAAAGGCTTTATTCAACCATCTACTTCTCCAGCAGGAGCTCCTATATTCTTTGTAGAAAAGAAAGATGGCAGCCTACAGCCATGCGTTGACTATAGGGACATTAATAACATCACTGTTAAAAAACGCTACCCCTTGCCTCTCATTCCTGAACTTTTGGAGAGACTTCGCTCAACTAAAATATTTACGAAGCTTGATCTTTGGGGGGGCATATAATCTGGTTCGCATAAGACCAAATGAATGGAAAACAGCTTTCAGAACCAGGTACGGGCATTACGAATATCTAGTAATGCCATTTGGGCTTTGTAATGCCCCTGCAACTTTCCAGCATCTTATCAATGATGTACTACGAGATCTCCTGGATCAGTTTGTTGTGGCATATTTGGATGATATCCTAATATTTTCTGATAATCTTGAAAACCACAGAAAACTGGTCCGTATAGTTCTGGAGCGCCTTCGTACCCACCACCTATACATTAAACTGGAAAAATGTGAGTTTGAACAAACAGAAATTCAATTCCTGGGGTATGTAATAACTCCTAAAGGTTTAAGTATGGACGCAAGTAAAATTAAAGCTGTGCTGGACTGGCCCATCCCCAAGAATGAAAAAGATATTCAGAGATTTGTGGGGTTTGCCAATTTTTACAGGCGTTTCATTAAGAATTTCTCTGCCGTTATTACACCAATCACTGAACTTACACGTAAAGGGACTCCTTTTCAGTGGTCCGATAAGGCGGATACCGCATTCTCCCGATTAAAGACTCTGTTTACATCTGCCCCCGTCCTGGTACATCCTCACCTGGAATTACCATTTATTGTGGAAGTTGATGCTTCTGATTCAGCTGTTGGTGCTATACTGTCTCAAATGACTGGACCTAAGATGCTGTTACATCCGTGTGCCTTCTATTCCCTTCCAGCAGAAAGAAACTATGACATAGGGAATAAAGAACTATTGGCTATAAAAGCTGCCTTCACCGAATGGAGACATCTCTTGGAGGGAGCTACCCATCCAATTACTGTCCTCACAGATCACAAAAATCTGGAATGTATTCGATCAGCTAAGAGACTGTCAGCCAGACAAGCACGCTGGTCCCTATTCTTCTCAAGGTTTAATTTTTTGGTTACATACCGTCCTGGCTCCAAGAATGGTAAGGCGGATGCCTTGTCTACAATAGCTGACCCCCTCCTTACTACCGTAACCAAGACCACCATCTTGCCGGAGGATATATTTATTGGAGTTACATTTCCTTCTGATCTGATGTCTCGCATTAAAAAGGGCTACGCTGAAGATCCAGTTCTTCGTCATCCTCCTCGTGATCTCCATATGACGATGCTTAATGGGTTTTGGATTTTTCAGCAACCTCTGTTTGCTCCGGAATCAGTGCGACTGGACCTTTTACGTCTCTACCATGACTCAAAACCAGCAGGTCATCCAGGAATCCGAAAGACACAAGAGTTACTCGCCCGATCCTTTTGGTGGCCGAAGTATTATGAGGATGTTAAGAAGTATGTGTCCTCTTGTGATGTATGTGCCAGACATAAGACTCCTCGCTCATCCCCTGTTGGCTTGCTTCAGCCTCTTCCGATTCCTCATCGTCCCTGGGGATCTATATCCATGGACTTTATTGTGGAACTACCTCCCTCTAAGGAACACACTACCATTCTTGTTGTTGTGGACAGGTTAACTAAGATGGGTCAGTTCATACCAGTTCGTGGTCTCCCTTCAGCTAAACAGACGGCTGACTTGGTTATTCGGGAAATATTTCGCTTGCATGGAGTGCCCGATGAAGTAGTTTCTGACAGGGGAGTGCAGTTTATGTCTAGTTTTTGGAAACATTTTTGCTCTAATCTAGGTATTAATGTAAATCTGTCGTCAGCTTTTCATCCACAAAGTAATGGACAGACTGAGCGAACCAACCAGACTTTAGAGCAATATTTGCGGTGCTATATTAGTTACCTGCAGGATGACTGGCTGGATTTGCCTATAACAATGCCCAACACTGCTCCACTTCTCTGAGCCCATTTTTTGCCAACTATGGTTACCATCCAACCTTTCTAGTGAGTCTCCCAATTACTACTTCCATTCCTGCAGTCACTGATCGGCTAACCACCTTACGAGATTCCCAAGACCTGTTGAAGGAGACTCTTTCGGAGGCTCAGGAATGTTACAAGAGAGCTGCTGATAGGCATAGAACGGAGGCCCCAGTTTATCATGTTGGTGAAAAGGTTTGGCTGTCAACAAGGAATCTTAAGCTTAGGGTTCCTTCTCATAAATTGGGTCAGAGGTTCATGGGACCTTTTGAGATCATCGCTCAGATCAATGCTGTCACTTTTCGTTTGCAACTTCCAGATTCCATGAGAATACATCCAGTGTTTCATGTTGCACTGCTGACACCTTTCCATGACAACCCTTTCCCTGGCCGAGCTCTGCCTGCCCCACCTTCAGTCCTCGGGGATGGTGAGGGTGAACACGAGGTGGAGAAAATTCTGGACTCCAGGATCTTCCGCAACAAGCTTCAGTATCTGGTTCGTGGAAAGGCTATGGTGAGGAGGATAGTTCGTGGGAACCAGTGGACAATATTCACACTCCTGAACTTCTTTGGTCTTTTCATGTGCAGTACCCTGTTAAACCGGGTAATAGGGCATCCAGAGGCTGCACCTATAGAGGCGGGGGTAATGTGAGGAATTGACTCTGCTGGGTTTTGAACCCTGGTCACCAGGCTGCTGAACCTCTTCCCTACCACTGCACCAGCCTGCCTTTGTGAATTTCCTTGAGATCTGATAAACCTTGACTCTGCTAGCAACAGTATCAGTGACTAGTCTCTTCAGCTGTGTCTGGTCAGGTGTCTGGTCCTTGGCCTATATAAGGCACTTACTGTCTAAGTACCTTGCCAGATTATTGTGATTCCTGTTCCCTTGAATAAAGCTTGTTCCTGTTTCACCTACAAGTTGCTGAATTGGATCATTGCTGACCTAGGCTGCTGGTCTCCAAAACCTTGTGATTCCTATATCATTACACTTTTTCTTTCTCCCCACATTCCTTTTCTCCCATTTCCATTCCCCACCTTCCCCGTCACCTGCTGTGCTGTCCTGCAATCCTGATCGGCATCCTGGGGCTGCCGTGTGTAGACGGAAGGAGACTGGTGCAGCTTCTGCATGGGGACCTGGTGGTCGCAGCTGGGGTTGGTGCTGCATAGTGGAGTCCGATGGAGGAGGTGAGCGAGATCCCCGGCGGTATATGTGGTAACGTTAGGTCAGCAGGTGCTGCTTTGGGGATGGCTTTGGTAGGTCATCCTACAGGCAGAGTTTACTACTCACTCCCAGGCTGTCTAGGAGAGGGGTTAATCCCATCTTCCTATGGATCTGGCAATTAGGGACAGATTTTCAATAATTGGGAATGAAAATAAGCTGGTTCTATCATGGTGTAGAGTATTATGGTATTATACATGATGGTAGTATAATAACATGCATAAGGTCAGGTATATCGGTTACGTAGAGTTAGACATGGGCAGATATTATACATCCTTTTAAGCATGGGGACCGGGAGAGGTAAAAAAAGTGCATGCCTGGTCTTTGTACGATGTGCTAGCCTCATTAAATTTAGCCCCCAGCAGCATTGTGTGACCCATGACAACGGCATACTCCTAATTGTTTAGAGCTAGTGTATTATTTATGGTGCGTGTTATTGGTCTGTGACGCAAGCCCGTAAACCAGTCTGGTGCCGTTGGATTGGCGGCCCTGTGAGAGTTCACTTATTTTTTTCCGTAGTAAAGGTTTTTTGACTGGCCATGTAGCAGAGATGGCGGGGTACGATCAGTTTTGTACTATGTGATATTCATATAGCAAGTATATTATATGCTGGTCCATGTGAATTACATTATGGGTAATAACTAATTTAGTGCCGGGATCGGGATATCATGGTAATTTGGAGGCATATCCATTTAATATGGCAGTTTGGCGAGCCTGTGAGTGTGGTACTATCGATTCTAATGCATAACACCACTCCCCTTTCATGATTGGTACAGTAGGGTGTGCATTGTGTGTATATTTGCAATTTTGACCGGTTGTATAGCCGTAAGTCTTGTGGGCTACGTTTTCAGTCTACAGTTTTTTCTCTATAAAGGAAATTATGAATCTGCCTGTCTTTCAGCGTTGTGCGGTGTCCGGGGTTCCTTTACGTAAAGTGCCGCTTGGGTACTAATGGTGGACTGGGGTGTGTAGATATGGGTTATTATAAGCGTATTTGGTGTATCTCTTCTTTCATCGGAACAGTTACATCGCTTGGTAGTAGCGTGCTTTACAGATTTTCAACATTACCGCCCTTTGTGGAGTTGCTAGGGTTATGGGGCCATAAGCCCATTTGTTCAGGTCAGGTTACCTGGGCATAGGCGCTATAGGCTGCCGATGTGATTTACAGATGAGCGTTTTATATGTTTATGTAATTGTTTTCTCGGGGTCTCTGCTCAGACCGGTTCTACCCTAGTACGGTATTGGAATTGACAGTTTTTATGTTGGGGGTCTCTGTACCGCTTTTGGCAGACTTGAAAATATAGTCGTGGTTCGGCTTGGTTGGGTCCACCTTTGCCCTGCTGCAGAGGGTTAGGCTTTGTGGTATCATATCATATATTTTGTTTTTCGTCTGGGATAATCTTCAGTGGTCTGAGTATCGATGGTTAGGCATCAGTGGTGGTCAAGGTGCTTCTTCTCTTCACCCTCTTGGGTGCGCCTAAGTTAATGGAAGAATCAAAAGGGCGGCTGTGTGTGGTAGTAGGAGGTATCACTCCGTTCATCCCCTGCTCAGTCGGGAGGTGTAACGGTACCCCCCAAACATAGAAGGGGGTGCCCAGGCCTTTTCAGCCGATCTGCCCGTCCAGTGCTATAGGGACAGCTACTGCAGGACACCCATTCCCCAAAGCACGAGACACACGCTCTGTGTTTGAGGGTCAAGCAGTGAACTCTCTTCTTTATTAAAACCCAACAGACATATATAAAACAAACCATTTCCACATACACCGTAGGGGCAGTCACTACCTTAGGTCGGCCCCTAATTACCTATGGCCAATCAGACAGGGTAGGAACCATGAGACTCCTCCCATGGGCCACCCCCCAGGCATGGCTACCATGCTCATTCTCACCCAGACTGTCCTCATGGAAACTTCCTGTTTGCTCCTTGTCTATGCCCCTGGGAAAACCCCATACACTGGCCCTTTGTTCAAGTCCTGGCGACACCCTGTGTTTACCTAATGGGGGATGGTCAGAATCTGTAACACATATCTACACATTTTTCATAACTTTAAAAGTATGCATCACATTCACATAAAACATACATTTTCAGAATCAGCATACTCCAAATACAAACATGTGTCAAAATGATACAAATTGGTCCAGTGGTTCAAAAGTTAGATCACAGTCCTTTCTGACCAAATGGAACATGGCTTCTATGTCTTTGTAGGGGGAAAGTCAACATGGGCCGTAGTCAAAAGGCAGAATGTGGGCCTCCAAGCTTCTCCAATTCGCATTGACGAGACTGATCTCGTCACATCTCTCCCCCTTTCCAAAAAGACTAACCGGATATCTGACCTCCTGCCGGCCAGATTCCGGGCTAGTCCAGAAGGCCACCCACAAAACACAATCAACAGTACAGCCCACCCACAATAACTGGTTACTACACCTGGGTAGAGGAGAAACTTGTCTATGTCCAGGTGCCTCAACACGGCTGTGCTGGGCACTGGTAAGCTGCCTTGGTGGGTTGCTGAGTGGGCAGAGACCAGCGGTGCTCTGCCCTGGTGCCAGTGCTACCACGGAAGTAGCCTGTTTGGGGCCTGGTTGTAGGGTGGGGAGACCGACGGTCTCCCCTTTGGCTAAACAGCCCTGTTGCTGGGGGACAGGACCGACCGTCTCTGCCCCTGGTAGCTCAGCCTGTTGCTGGAGAATGGAGTCTGAGCTCTCAATTCCCTGCAGCTCACCCTGACGCTGGAGAATGGAGACGGGGCTCCCAATTCCCTGCATATCACTCTGTCGATGGGGAATGGAGTCTGAGCTCTCAATTCCCTGCAGCTCACCCTGACGCTGGGGAGGGAGGATGCTGCTCTCCTCTCCCTGCAAGGTACAGTTCCGCTGGGGAGGGGAGACAATGCTCTCCACTCCCTGCACTTCACACTGGCGCTGGGGATCTGGGCTAGCCACCCAGCATCCCTGTAGGGCCGGTGGAGAGACCTCGGTCCCATCTCCACCTGCCGCCTGTGATTCCTCCCAATAAATCTCTACAATATCTTCCCATCTGAAGGGGTCTGGATCTGGGTCTCTCACCTTGTTGTAATGCTGAGCCTTCCCAATGGAGTGGAAGAGATCTCGGTAGTCCTTCTCCAGTTCCCACTCCAGGGTTGCTAGGTGAACAAGGTCTTGCTCTACCTCATGGGGGTCATCCCAGTCATGCCTAGCCTCCCTCTCATAGAAAATATCCTCAAGTCTGGTCTGCGCAGGGCTCCCGAAGTCAGGCTCTGCAAATGACTCCCATAACAAGCCAGGACCATCAAACTCCTCTCCCTCTGGCTTGTCATGCTCGGCTGTCCAGGGTATATACTGTGCCATATACCACCAGAGCGCCTGGTAGGCATCCTCCAGCCATAGCTCCTGCCATGCACGGAGCTTGAGTTCCTCCACCCATTCCTCAAGGGGCTGCTCTCCCAGGAAGGGCATGCGCAGGGCCACTTGCTTCTGCAACCGTTGCTCTTCACTGGGGAGACTCTCACCCCGCTGGTATTGTACATTATCCAGGGCCTGGTACCAGATGCCTTTCCTTAATGCATCCCGGCCATCCAGGTCCTCATCCTCGTATAGCACTGCTGGTTCCATTCTGCTGCTTTTAGGGTCGCTGTGCTGGGACATGCGTTGCCCCCAACTTGTAAATCCACAGAATGGTGTCTCCTGTAGCTGTCCTTCTGGCTGTGGGAACAATTCCGCCGCTTGCCACCAGTGTAACGGTACCCCCCAAACATAGAAGGGGGCGCCCAGGCCTTTTCAGCCGATCCGCCCGTCCAGTGCTATAGGGACAGCTACTGCAGGACACCCATTCCCCAAAGCACGAGACACACGCTCTGTGTTTGAGGGTCAAGCAGTGAACTCTCTTCTTTATTAAAACCCAACAGACATATATAAAACAAACCATTTCCACATACACCGTAGGGGCAGTCACTACCTTAGGTCGGCCCCTAATTACCTATGGCCAATCAGACAGGGTAGGAACCATGAGACTCCTCCCATGGGCCACTCCCCAGGCATGGCTACCATGCTCATTCTCACCCAGACTGTCCTCATGGAAACTTCCTGTTTGCTCCTTGTCTATGCCCCTGGGGAAACCCCATACACTGGCCCTTTGTTCAAGTCCTGGCGACACCCTGTGTTTACCTAATGGGGGATGGTCAGAATCTGTAACACATATCTACACATTTTTTCATAACTTTAAAAGTATGCATCACATTCACATAAAACATACATTTTCAGAATCAGCATACTCCAAATACAAACATGTGTCAAAATGATACAAATTGGTCCAGTGGTTCAAAAGTTAGATCACAGTCCTTTCTGACCAAATGGAACATGGCTTCTATGTCTTTGTAGGGGGAAAGTCAACATGGGCCGTAGTCAAAAGGCAGAATGTGGGCCTCCAAGCTTCTCCAATTCGCATTGACGAGACTGATCTCGTCACAGGAGGTATCATAAGCTATGGTGATGGTGTCTGGTGCTGTAGGTACGTGGTTTCGTAGATCCTTCTAGAGTTATGAATGGCTTGTTGGCGGTGGATAAAGGGGTAGTAAATAGTGTGTTCAGAGAATATGACGGTGGTGCAGGCTAGTTAATCACAGTATGTAGTATCCTGTTCTGGACTGCGTTGTCGGAAACCCTCTGCGCAGTACCGTTAAGGGAGCAGATAGTGGTAGAATTTACCAGAATGGCTGACTGATCCTTCTTATAGGCGCACCTCAGGCTGCTGGCCAGAGTGGGAGGATGGACAGTTTGTGCGCTGGGTACGCGTGTAGTGCATTGGAAGGGTTGGGGGGGGTTTCGGTAACCCAAGGCTCGGAAGTAGGGTGTCAGGTAGCAGTGTGGCCTAACGGAAGCAAGCCGGGTTAATAGGTCCTGACGAATGATTGGATGGAGAGAGCAAGTGGTAAAGGTGAACAGGAGGTATGGCAAAGGGACGGCGATCGACTGGTATCCTTTTCCCAAGGGCCCGAGATACCACTGTTCTGGAAGGAGGTCTGTGATAAGTGCGCAGCCTTGCAGTCTGTGCAGCCATTTCTCCTTCCCGCTGGTTTGCCAGTAGCGAGAGGTTGGTTGGTATTCAGGCAAAGTGGGGCGACCTCAGGTGTCTGGTCTTGGGATCCAAAGGGGATCATATGACCATGTGGCTGGATACTGCGGTTCTGGAAAAAGGTCTGTGACAAATCTGAAGCCATCTCTTTCCCGCTGGTCGGGTGGTAGCAAGAGGTTGGTTGGGTAAACAAACAAGGTATGTCGACCTCAGGTGCCTGGTCGGGCGATCCAAGATTATCATGTGACCATTTGGCCGGTTTTGCACCTTTCCTTGCTTGCAATAGGATTGGTTCTCTAGGACTATGATTCTAAGACGTTGGAGACTGCAAGCGGCGTTTGGGCATGTTTCGCATTGGAACTTGGTACCCACTCGCTTAGTGCAGAGGCAGCCACCGTAACAGCCCTACAGGCTTTTGGAGAATGTGGTTTGGAGAAGGTGAAGGTCATGTGCTGTGATGTCATTGGCTATTGGTAAATTAGACCATGTAGGCGCGTTGCCTCGGTTGCCGGTCATGGCCCACAGCTGGGCGGGGGCCCCTGTTCAGATGGATCATGAGCAGATATGGAGCTCTGAGGTTTGGTGTTATAGGAGGGTATGCAGCTGGTCCTGGCATTTTGGGGGAGCGAGTTGAAACCGCAAAAGGTATTATGCAGTCTTCTCCATGGCGGGTGGTGAGGGGAGTCGCCGGGTCAGTGGTAAAATGGGTGAGATCCTACCCTATGGTGGTACAGATGTTCCAACACGGTAGGCCATGGACGAGGCTTCAGGCCGTAGGGTGTACTGTCTCAGGCCAGGTTATTACATCATGTTGTGTTTATCAATAAACGCTGTTGCCAGTTATCTCCCAAGAAGTGGTCTGTGTCTAATCTTTATATTTAATAAGTGACTCGGTATAAATTCCTCTGTGCACATACCAACTGGGCCTTGCTTAGGTCATGCTGCACAGCTTTGGGAGAGGCCAGGACACCCTCCATTTGGCAAAATGGATCTAGCTTCCCAGTGTATAATACAGGTGGCCCCCGGGTTACAGAGGACCCGACTTACAAGATCCATACTTAAGAAAGGGCTCCCAAAGCATTTTGTATGAGTTTGTTTTTATGTTCTGTTTGAATTAAAAGAAAGACCACAATAGTTTCTGTAACTTATTACTGCAGTACAGGGGGATTATTAATATTACAGTATTACACTATATTATTATTATCACATATGAACCATTATAATATTGTTGCTGTTATTATTATTATTATTCATCAGGGATCCAAGTTACATACAAATCCTGTTTAAAGACGTTCTCAGCAACGTATCTCATCCTTAACCCGGGAAACCATCTCTAACGTATTTGTAGGAGGCATCGAAATAGCAAAAACAGGTATTCTGACTAGCTGTGATGTCCTTCATAATATTTACTAAAGATTTTGTCTTTCTAAGATCACACAACACTATACAACATTAGGATCTTGAAGGCATTGTTCCTCTACTCATGATTAAGCCTAACAACAGAACCATGTATTAGCCAAGTATTATCATACAAATAATAAGCAAATATATATTACTTAATTTTTATTTCTCAACCTCTATCTTAATAGATAATACATGGTGATTATTGACTTTAGGATGTTAAGCAATTACAATTAAACTTTACTGCTGCCCTTTGGAAGCAGACACACAGCAAGTTAGGAAGGTGGGTATGAAAAAACTTCAGGATTCCTCAAAGAAGCAGTTTTAGTGAATAAGGTGAAAGCATTTGCAGCAATAGGGTTCTTCACAAGAACAATTTTTGAATCCCTACCTCCCAACTCTCCCTTGATTGGAAGACCAGTTCTACTTTTGAAATACCTTTGTCCCTTAACTACCCAAATGTCCCTATGTTGAAGGAAGCAAATGTTTATTCCAACCTAAACCTTTTCCCCTTTCTCAAATATTGTTATGTGGCGTTTGGACACTTTACTTAAACTACTGCTATTTTAGTGAATGTGAATAACATTTGCAAAGGGTAATTCTGTTTCAAAAACATTTGTCCCCTTTTTTTGCATCTTGAAATGCTGAATTTGAGAAGTTGAGATGTAAATGTAGGATTGATTAAGAGAGAACAATTTTGGAGTGGGGAAAGTTGGGCTTAAAAGGATTTAGGGCCCCATTCAATTCGGGGCTGTTACCTGCAAGTAACTTTCCGATTTGCTACTTTTGGGCTACTTGCTCCAGTAGCTCTACTTTAAATTAGCTATTCAATTTGCCGGGTGTGCAAGTTAGTCCCGATCGCAAACCATGCTATCGGCAGTAAGCACTTGGACATGATTGCGACCGCAAGCCCGAAACTCGTGTTTCAAGCCCGCGAACTGTAAATGCAAGTATAAATTCAATCCAGCACTGAAAATGATGGGAAACACAATGGGTAACATTAGGATTAAAAGCACAACATTCTCAAGCTTGCACATCGCCAAAATCAAATACTTTATTTCCTGTTTAATTTCGGTCCAAAGTCCTACGGGCTTGAATGACCTCCAAGCCCCTAACTCGTTATTCAAACACGTAGGACTTCAATGAAATATGGAGGTTGGATTCCGAAGTCTTACGGGCTTGGAGGTTGAAGCCCGTAGGACTTGATGACGAAATACAGTATTTCATTTTGCCGATTTGCGAGCTTGGGAATGTTGTGCTATTAATTCTAAGACCAAACACACTTTCACTTCTAATAAAAGTACAAGATTGCTTTTTTATTTGCTTAATTAGTGCTAAGATTTGAAAGTAAGCCCTTTGCGAGACCTCCTTGGTCCCAGTAACCTGTTGTTCATGTTTAGCCATTTACGGGCTTGAGGAAAGGGTAGTTCGGAGCAATTGAATAGTGATTTGAGTTTTTTTGTGGCTGCAACTCTTGCGTCCATTAAAGATCAAAGGCTTTGATGGAAGTGACTTGCGATTTTGAGTAAAGTAAGGGAAAGTAGCGCGCAGCAAGTACCACGAAAGGGGCACGCAAGTAGCAGGCAATTGAATAGGGAAGTAACTTGCGATCTCCACTTAATATATAATAATAATAATAATAATAATAATAATAATATAATGATAATATATAAAATATACTTTGAATTAACAGCTTTCGTATTTATCTATTTGAATGCTTATATTTCCTTGCTATTTTTTTACTATTGTTAATGAGGAATTCTAATTTTATGAAGGGTTATATATTTGATATTAGAGCTTGCATTTAAGTTTGTTTTTAAGTCTTGAATTATAAAGGCACTGTAAAAGTAGAATGAAATTAGAGATATTCTGGTAATGTCTACATGCAAAAGGTTCAAAATATACCATCTTTTAATCCAGTTAGCATGTGAATCTGTTTAGAACCATGGGCTTTAGAACATAGCCATGGGTTAGAGTACAGTACCAGAACCCACTCACAGACTGCAGTTTCGCCCCTCATATTGGGCTCATCAGTGGGAGATTGGTTCTGGCAACTGTGAAATGAGGCTGGAGAGAGACTCTGACCACGCAAAGGGGAACATAAGTATTTCAAGTACATCTCAAAATATTTCCTGATTTACTGTGTACTAGTTAATATGGGGAAAAACAACTACTCACATTATTCTCAGCTCATCGTAGGTGAGAAAGTGCGGAGTCAACCCTCCCCCGCATTATGTTATGGTGGATAGAGAGGTGATTGAAATACCCTCCACTGTATAACAAATAAGTAAAGAAAAAATAATTCTGATTACACCTACATTTTTATAGATAGACAGAAGACGATCCCCTATATTCATTAAGCATCACATGGGTTTAGAAGTTCTTCACTATAATGGGCATTTTCTGTAGAGAAAATTACTTTTGTCCTGTCTCGCTCTTGAATGTTGATTTAAAGATTTATTCAAGATTTTTGGCTGATTGTCTTAACATCATTATTGATAAATTAGTTGCCCATGACCAATCTGGCTTTATAGGCGGTAGACAAGGTGCAGACAACACCCGTAGAATATTTGATTTGATATCCTATTTTGATTTGTGTAGAATCCCTTCTGTGTTCCTATGTATGGATGCGGAGAAAGCCTTTGACTGAGTCGGATAGCACTTTATGGAGCAAGTTTTTGTGAAATATGATTTTGGTGCCTTCGGCTCAAGGGCCATTAAGGCTTTATATTCTACCCCATCCGCCTTGGTCATAGGCACTGGCTTTAAGACAAATAAAATAATGATTACCAGACAAGGCTGCTCACTGTCTCCTATTATCTTTGTGCTTATACTGGAACCATTAGCTGTTTCTATTAGACGAAGAGGTAGAAGGAATAAGAATTGGTAAATAAACCCACAAGCTAATGATGTATGCAGATGATGTTGTGGTCTCTGTAACCAGTTCAGCTAAATCTTTTAAAATATTGCACAAGCTGATAGATTCTTACAGTAAGGTCTCTAATTAGAAATGAAACATCTTGAAATCCAAAATTCTGAGTTTTAACATACCTAAGGCTGAAAGAAAATCCTTGATGTCTGAATTTAACTACTGGCAGGCAGAGAGTTTTACTCATTTGGGTATTGTGTTTTATAACAATATACTCAAGACAATTAACAATAATTATAAACAAGTATTAACTAAAATATCACATACAGTTGCTGATCATTATTTGGCAAAATTGCTGCTGTAAAAATTACGTTACTACCTAAATTCAACTATGTAATTAGATGAATTCCATTTTACTTATCCAAAACTCAAATATAACAATTTCAAACAGTTGTGGATAGATTCATACTTCAAGGAAACAGAATAAGGATAAAAGAAAAGCAATAATCTCTAGAAGATTTAATAAGGGAGGTATGGCTTATCCTATGTTGCAGATGTATCATAATGCAACCATATTGTCTCATTTGCTTAAATGGAAGGATCCTTCTGATCCGGTGCAATGGTTAAATGTAGAAAATAATTTAGTTTCTAATGGATTGTTGAGAACTCTGATATTTAGAGATCACTCAAAGAACAAATTATTATTAGAGGGTGCGGGATTAAATAGAGAAATTAAGTTCTGGTTCAAGTTTAAACCTAGATTGAAACTGTTACCATTCCCAAGCCCGATCCTACTGATACAATTATTGGAAGCTGACCTAAAACTACAATTTCTTAAAGAATGGAATAGATATGGTATACATGATCTGAAAAATGTGTTTATTGATAATTTATGGGCATCCTTCCAAGACTTGAATAAGAAGTATAATCTCCCTGAAAAGTTTTGGCTTGACTATAACCAACTTAAAATTAAGTATAGAGAGTCTGTTTATTTTTTACCTAGGTTGAGACCCTTAACTAGGTGGGAAATGCTCATTATAATGAGAAAGAAAAAACACCTAATCTCTAGTTCCTATAATATATTAAGAGAGGAAATGGAAAAACCAATTAAAATCAAACAATGGGAAGTATCCCTTAATAATAATGGGTTGGTGGATATTTGGATTAGGGCAATGGCTCTCACAGAAAAAATGATTAAGAATATCACAGAGAGAAGTTTATATCAAACTGATTAATCAGTGGTATCTAGTTCCTTTGAGAATAGCGTAGATTACTAATAATGTAAAGAAGAAATTTTGTTGGAGGGGCTGTGGACAAGCAGGTTCCCAATATCATGTCTGGTGGGAGTGTCCTCCAATTCAGAAAGTCTGGGAGGATTGTGTATGTCAGATTGAAGCTATTATTAAGATTCAGTTGCCTCACTCTCCTGAAATGTGTTTGTTCCACATTTTTCCGAATGATCTTTCCTTGGATATAAAAGCATCTAATGTCTGCTAAATTATTGGTTGGCAAAAAGTGGAATCAGTTATCTGTTCCTGGTTGGAAAGAGATAATATATATGACTGGAAGAAACAGAGAATTAGAGAGATCCTTTCAAGAGAAAATTTTTATTGTAATTAAGGAATATAAATGAAAAATATGGGATCATGACATATAGTTGGCTTAGTCATACTACTTCTGTGACTTTTCTAACATCTTTAAGCCATTGATACAATGCCATGCAAAAGTATTTACCCACTTGGCATTTTTGGGGTTTTGTTGCCTCACAACCTAGAATTAACATGGATTGTTTGAGGATTTGCATAATTTTATTTACAGAACATGCCCACAACTTTGTAGATTTTTTTTATTGTGAAGCAAACAACAAATAGGACAAAATAAATCAGAAAAAGTCAATGTGCATAACTATTCACCCCCCTAAAGTCAATACTTTGTAGAGCCACCTTTTGCGGCAATCACAGCTCCAAGTCACTTTGGATAAGTCTCTATGAGCTTATCACATCTTACCACTGGGATTTTTGCCCATTCCTCTTTGCAAAGCTGCTCCAGCTCCTTCAAGTTGGATGGTTTGCGCTTGTGAACAGCAATCTTTAAGTCTGACCATAGATTTTCTATTGGATTGAGGTCTGGGCTTTGACTAGGCCATTCCAACACATTTACATGTTTCCCCTTAAACCAATCAAGTGTTGCTTTAGCAGTGTGTTTGGGGTCATTGTCCTGCTGGAAGGTGAACCTCTGTCCTAGCCTCAAATCACGCACAGAGTGGTACAGGTTTTGCTCAAGAATATCCCTGTATTTAGCACCGTCCATCCTTCCCCTTAACTCTGACCAGTTTCCCAGTCCCAGCTGCTGAAAAACATCCCCTCAGCATGATGCTGCCACCACCATGTTTCACTGTTGGGTTGGTGTTCTTTGGGTGATGTAACGGAACCCATCACTGTTTTACCCTGTTTTATGGTTATTTAATTCTTGGTTAAAATATGATCCTACTGTTATATTATATGTATGTTGGTTGATGCTCTGCAGGATATTAGCTCAGAATATTACAGACACCTAGCAGAATACATAATCCTATTAGGGTCTCCTAGAGGCAGGAGAGCCCTATTGTGTTAAGTGTTCACATTGTGAAAGACGGAACAAAGAGAAGCATTATCTTATCAATGTCTGTTATTGAATCAAAGTAGCCGGCTAGTCCCTGGGAGGTGTGACCCCACCTATTGTTCTCTCTATGTGTATTACCTGTGGCCAAAGAGACGTATAAATATTTCTGTAAAGGTAAATAAAGTCAGTATTCATTTGACTCCCAAATTGTGTGTCGTCCAATATGGGAGGTCGGGAATGGTGAGACTGTAGTGCCTCTTGGGTATTTTACCGTATACCAGTGGAGATATTGGACTGCGTGTTCCAGCTCCATTACATTTGTTGGCAAGTGGCGGAATTGTTCCCACGGTCAGAAGGACAGCTACAGGAGACACCATTCCGTGGAGTATAAATTGAGGGCAACGCTAGTATCCGTACAGCGCCCCTGGCTACCTCAGGATGGAACCGGCTAGTTTTCAGACAGCGTTCCATCATGAGGAGGAGGAGGCGGCCGCGGACTACAGGGATGCAGACAGAAAGGAACTCATGGTTACAGTACCTCTTATTACCCCACAGAATGAGTTTGGAAGAGAACTCCAAAGCAGACTGGCCTTTTTCCCAGGTACGCTTCCCATAAGAACCTTGGAATGGTTAATGACAGATGTACACAAATACATAATGGAAAAGCAGCGGGCACGGGAGCGGTCCATCTTGGGAGCTGCTAACCCACCTCCCACCATTAACCCCGCCCCAGCGACAGTGTGTAACCCAGGGAGCTGAAGGTGTCGTCCTTCCTCCCCAGCAGCAGTGTGTATCCCAGGGAGTTGAAGGTGTCGTCCTTCCTCCCCAGCGGCAGTGTGTACCCCAGGGAGCAGAAGGTGCCGTCCTTTCTCCCCAGCGGCAGTGTGTACCCCAGGGGGCCGAAGGTGTCGTCCTTCCCCCCCCAGCAGCAGTGTGTACCCCAGGGAGCTGAAGGTGTCGTCCTTCCTCCCCAGCGGCAGTGTGTACCCCAGGGAGCAGAAGGTGCCGTCCTTTCTCCCCAGCTGCAGTGTGTACCCCAGGGGGCCGAAGGTGTCGTCCTTCCCCCCCAGCGTTAGTGTGTACCCCAGGGAGCTGAAGGTGTCGTCCTTCCTCCCCAGCAGCAGTGTGTACCCCAGGGAGCTGAAGGTGTCGTCCTTCCTCCCCAGCGACAGTGTGTACCCCAGGGAGCAGAAGGTGCCGTCCTTCCTCCCCAGCGGCAGTGTGTACCCCAGGGGGCCGAAGGGGTCGTCCTTCCCCCCCAGCGGCAGTGTGAACCACAGGGGGCAGAAGGTGTCCTCCTTCCCCCCCAGCGGCCGTGTGAACCCCAGGGAGCAGAAGGTGTCGTCCTTCCTCCCCAGCGGCAGTGTGAACCCCAGGGGGCAGAAGGTGTCGTCCTTCCCACCCAGCGGCAGTGTGAACCCCAGGGAGCTGAAGATGTCGCCGTCTCCCCCCAGCGACAGCTTACCCTAACAAGGGGAGACACCAATCCCCCAGACGGCGCAGATGGGACCAGGGTCTCTGTGCCTGACCTACCGGGATGCTGGACAGCCTGTCCAGATCCCCAACTACTCTCACTGGGACAACCGGAGGAGGGGGTAAGTACAAATTCCCCTCCCCAGCTAACTCCTAATGTGGCTCCAGGGTTAACAGAGGAAATGTTAACCCCCACTGACCCCCACCTTTCCCTGGCTACTGAGGCGGAATATGTCCCAAGTACCCCAGCAGAAGAGCTGGCATCAGGGCAGAGTGCCGCTGGCCTCTGCCCCTCAAGTCCCCTCAGCGTGTTGCCCCATCACCCCAGCGAAATATCCATGTGCCTGGTTAGACTTCCCCCCAAAGGGGAGATGTGTGACGAAGTGCCCTTCGCCACTTTGGCTTGGAGAGGACTGTTTGCCAGCCTCCTGCCCTGCGACTATGGCCCTGGTACATATTGCCCTTTGGAACCAGTGTTCGGCCATACCAGAGTGTATGTCACTCATTCTGGCCCTTTACATACAGGGTGATCATTCTGTACTTGCCCTGTGGGAGCGGTGATACCACAGATAGCTATGCCATGGAGCCCATTCATATAATGAAAGACTATGGGAAAGACTTTAGCTACATGGCAATTGAACTGTGTGAAGAGGATCTGAGCGCTATTCGGTAGTTTTGTGCGCTCAGATCCCAGCTATCCGGGAATATGGGAAATGTGAGTAAATGTGAATTGCAGTAATGCTGATGGGTTGTCAAACTAGAGAATTGACCAACAAATACTTTTGTCCGGACATCCCCAGGCCGATCCATTGGGATCAGACCGTGTATGCCAGCTTATGGTCACAGGGGAGGTGTGTAACGGAACCCATCACTGTTTTACCCTGTTTTATGGTTATTTAATTCTTGGTTAAAATATGATCCTACTGTTATATTATATGTATGTTGGTTGA
The DNA here is from genome assembly GCA_027410445.1 of Discoglossus pictus. Taxonomy (NCBI): domain Eukaryota; kingdom Metazoa; phylum Chordata; class Amphibia; order Anura; family Alytidae; genus Discoglossus; species Discoglossus pictus. Next base: position 195,077,388 of record CM050169.1, read on the forward strand.
TGCTCTGCAGGATATTAGCTCAGAATATTACAGACACCTAGCAGAATACATAATCCTATTAGGGTCTCCTAGAGGCAGGAGAGCCCTATTGTGTAAAGTGTTCACATTGTGAAAGACGGAACAAAGAGAAGCATTATCTTATCAATGTCTGTTATTGAATCAAAGTAGCCGGCTAGTCCCTGGGAGGTGTGACCCCACCTATTGTTCTCTCTATGTGTATTACCTGTGGCCAAAGAGATGTATAAATATTTCTGTAAAGGTAAATAAAGTCAGTATTCATTTGACTCCCAAATTGTGTGTCGTCCAATATGGGAGGTCGGGAATGGTGAGACTGTAGTGCCTCTTGGGTATTTTACCGTATACCAGTGGAGATATTGGACTGCGTGTTCCAGCTCCGTTACAGGTGATATGATGTGTTGGGTTTGAGCCAGACATATCGATTTATTTGATGGCCGAAAAGTTAAATTTTAGTCTCATCAGACCAGAGCACGTCCTCTATACATTTTGGGAGTCTCCCACATGCCTTTTCGCAAACTCAAAACGTGCCATTTTGTTTTTTGATGAAAGTAATGGCTTTCTTCTGGCCACTCTGCTATGAAGCCCAACTCTATGGAGCATACGGCTTATTGTCGTCCTATGTACAGATACTCCAGTCTCTGCTGTGGTACTCTGCAGCTCCTCCAGGGTTACCTTAGGTCTCTCTGCTGCCTCTCTGATTAATGCCCTCCTTGCCCGGTCCATGAGTTTTGGTGGGCAGCCGTTTCTTGGCAGGTTTGCTGTTGTGTCATGTTCTTTCCATTTGGTTGTGATAGATTTGATGGTGCTCCTGGGGACCATCAAAGATTTGGATATTTTTTTATAACCTAACCCTGACTTGTACTTCTCAACAACATTGTCCCTTACTTGTTTGGAGAGTTCCTTGGTCTTCATGGCAGTGTTTGGTTAGTGGTGCCTCTTGCTTAGGTGTTGCAGCCTCTGGGGCCTTTCAAAAAGGTGTGTATATGAATTGACAGATCGTGTGATACTTAGATTGCGCACAGGTGAACATCATTTCACTAATTATGTGACTTCTTTCAATTGTAATGTTTCCATACCAATTGAATTTTAGAACATAGGTGTACCACATCTCTGGCATGATGAATAAATACCAGTTACATTTTTATTGTGAATGAAGGGTTTATTATGCATAGTGTAAGATCGTATGGGTTATTTCCCAGCGGCTACTTGTTATTAAAACTGTATTTGATTTTAGTGGGGCTTTAATTTAGTTTGTTAATCATATGTTTGTGAAATTAGACTTCCATTTAGCAAAGCCAGTTGTCTCTAATACCTTAATACATTTTTGGTAAGGAATATGTTTTTGAGAAATGTATTTACAATAATTTATCTATTGGGTTTAGAGTATCTGTTTGTAATGAACTAACTAACCCTTGTTAGTTAGATTAATAATATTGGATGCATGCCTTTGCCATTTAAATGATGTATGATTGTGACAATCCGCTTAGAGACTGTCGATCACCACTGAAAACCTCTCCCTGAAAGACCTATGTCCTCTCCATTTTCCCCATTGACTTTACATTGAAAGGTGGGTTTCTCTGAGGTTGGTCCTGTGATGACCCACCTAGACGCCCGATCTCCCCCCTTACTCCTTCCTAAATCGGGTTTTAGTAACTTACTATTCCTCCTACATCACATTTTCAGTCCCTGCTAATTCCATAATGAGAGAACGGAAATTTGAACAATAGACTGTACATATTGTATTAAAGTGAAAGTATGTTGCTTAACACCCAATTGGATTTCAACACAAAAATGCTGTACTAAAAAACATGAAATCCCAGGTGACCTGGTACACAATACAAGATTATTTCTCTCTGTTCAAGTCAGTGTTTCATTTTTCCAAAGCGGATTTGATATACATCTCAAAATATGGCAAATTTCGTATGCCTTCTCTTCTTGTTCATCTCTATCAACTATGCATTAATGTGACATCACTTGTTCTCTCTGTTCATTATGTTAGTAAAGTATGAAGGATTGATGAATGGACCTTACATCCTCCATCCTATAGATGCCTCTACCTTCTCTTTTTGTTTATTAGTATCAACTTTGAATTAACGTGAAATTGTTTCCTCTCTCTGCTGATTTTGTTTGTGAAGTGGCTCTGCCCCTCCTTTGCTAGCCAATCCTAGCAAATGTACCAATCAGGCCAATCAGAAGCAACTGATGCCATCACTGATTGGTTATTTAAACCCGAAACTCAGCGCCGCTATCTCTATTAGACCACCCGCCTTTGACAAAGCAGCTGAAGCTGTGAAACGAGCCATTAAGCTTTAATGTACGTTCTTTGTTGTAGGCTAGGTTATATATGCCATTTTTGTGACTTTAAGCCCCTAGTTCTCTCAGAGGCAGTTCTAGTATCTCCAACTAATGAGATTGGATACTTTAGTCATCTTGCTAGTTTATTGATATGCAAACCTATGCCGTCCCACAATAATGGTTCTATACTGTTTTTAGTTTTAATCTACCCCTAGATAGTTAATCTGGGAAATAAATGGGAAATAGTGCATCAGAGCACACTAGTCTATTTTGGAGGATATCATTGTTGTTTGTTGTGGTCAATGATTTTCTCTTCTTTGCAAATTAGGTCTTTTTTTGTGGTTTAGCTGTAGGGCTATAAATCAGAAACTGGGCTTTAACATAGGAGGTGGCCCTCAGGTAGGAGGATCCGTGATGATCAAAGAGTTCTCTCTCTCCATCTATTACTGTTATCTAAATACTACTGCAACTGACCTTTGTTATCATGCTGGATTAAGGGCTCTTCTCCATTTTTTTAATTAATATATTTCTCTACAATGAGAGGACCTATTATTACCAATTGCAAGAAATTGCAAAGTTCGTATTGTACCACGTATCATTTAACTCCAAATACTGATCCCTATAGTATTGTGTACCAGGTCCCCTGGGTTCTTCATGGTTTTAAATACAGTGTTTTTTACCAGCTCACCCAGTGATGAGATTAACTCCCACACCCACAGATTGGCCAGTGAGGTGCTGAAGAGGGCTGATTGAGTTAACTGGTTAAGGGCATACTTTTTGTGGGTTGAACCAAAGTTCCACTGTTCTGTTTGCCTATAAATATTCCAACTTTTCTTAGTAAAGACACTTTTCTAGGGAACATAATCATGGTGTTCTAACTTTTACTTAGAGTTATATAGTTTGTTTGTTATTTTTAACCCCCATTGTCATTTAATAGAAGCCATTCACCGAAAAGCCTGTCTGCTCCACAGTAAAAGGGAGAATTACTATTGCCAAAGCAGAACAATTCTGGAGCTGAGTTGGACCCCCTACCCTGTGTCGTGACAATGAACAATACATTTTTTTCATTATTTACTCCTGTTTTTAATGGGGGGATTTACTAATTTCCTGTGCATACACAGGAGCTATAGGCGATTATAACCTACAATTCAACATCTCAGGCCATTGTGTAGTTTAGTAAAGGCTTGTTCCGTGGTAACAGCAAGCCTTCACGCTCGTCATCGCAATTTATAATGAAAGGATTGTTTAAAGGGCTTGTTAAGAGGTGTAATTAACATGTTATTTATGTCATACCATGAAAATCTGAGTTCTCCAAAATTACTAAATGCAAATTGTTCGATTAACAACCCATGTTGCTGAAATTCAGCATTGTGCGTTTCAATTACACAATAGCATTCTATTTTATATTTAAGCAAAAACAGATTAATGATATTCAGTCATAAACATACAACATAAAGGACTAAATATAACAAAACATTTTTTTTTAAACTAGCTCTTACAGAATTGTAAATGAATTCCGGTATCTGGAAATATTAAAGATTAATACAAATTCTGAATTAAATGTTATATTTTTAATTATTAGTATTAATTTAATAATCCATGAATCGAACAATTGCACTAATTTTACATGCCAGAAAGTTAATGCTTGCGATCCTACAAGCTCAGCTCCAACAGTGTATGACTGAAAACTACCAGATGTGCAAGCCGGGTTCCGCAGAGGACTTCTGTTTTATAGACTATTCTAAAGCCTTTGACTGTGTGGATCACAACTAATTGTGGCAAGTTCTTAAAGAGATGGGAGTACTAGATCATCTCATCAACTGCCTGAGGAATCTGCATGTGGACCAAGAAGCCACGGTCAGAACTATACAGGGAACAACCGAATGGTTGAAGATTGGGAAACTTGTGTGACAAGGTTGTATATTGTCACCTTAATTATTCAACTTATATTCGGAATACATCATGCGTAAGTCCGGGCTGGATTCTGTTCTGAAACTCCATAACAGGCTCCTGTAACTGGAGCACTGACACTGATCAATGACAGAAGATAATTCCTTGACAAGAAATGCCCACCTCATCCATTCACAACAAAACAGGCTTACAGAGCTGAGCAGGCCTTTGGGACGGTAGCATTAGAAAAGAGCCCAATACTCTCATGAATCCCAGAACATCTCCCCCTCAGACAATCTGTATAGTACATCAACTAGCCATGCACTACCAGATTTGGCCACAATCGCTATGGAGCAGCATGTCTTTCCCATGAAAGCTTTAAGACCCATAATTTGTTTATATATATATACACATATATATATATACTAGCGAATTGCCCGTCAAAAAAATGACGGCAATGAACTTGTAAGGTAGCTAATGGTGTTTTGTGTCTACTACTGAAATATGTAATACAGTTAATAAATGAATATAGTTTACCTATTTTAAAGCATTGTGTTGAAGGGCTGGCAATGTGTTTTGATGTTGCTGCAGCATTAGTGGTGTTGAGCTGCTGTGTAAGTGTGCTGAATGTGTGCAGTGTAATAGTGTGGTTGCGCGAGCCGAAAACGTTAGAGTAGTTGTGTACTTCCGCATTAGCGTAAAATGGCGGGTAATGTGTGGTATGCGTGTTAGCAGAATATCCGTAGGTCGTTTGTGGTGTTTTGCGAGTTTCTTGTGGTGTTTTGCGTGTTTAGAGTGCTGTAGCCTCGTTTCGTTTTGTTCGGCGGCCATTTTTTCTCTCGCTTAGCGATTTTTTTAGGGTCTAAACTCTTTTGTTTTTAGTTAACTGAAGGCGTAAGTTGTTTTTTTGAGGTCCTGGATGGTTCCTCTTGCTGTAGGTAAGCTTTTTATGTATGTGGTGTGTGTATTTATTGTGTTTGTAATTATGTGATGTTCGCGAGTTTCGGACGTTTTTTGCGAGGTCGTAATGTGTTGTAACGTGTCTCTTTTGGTTTTTTCGTTGCGAGGTAAAGTTTGCGAGGGTCGCGGTCGTTGTGTCGTGTTGTTTGCGTTTTAATGTAAATTTTGCGAGGGTCGCAAAAGTTTTAACGCAAATTATGCGAGGGCCGCGGACTCGCTATGCGAGTCCGCATGAGTTAGCAACAACACGTACACTCACAACTATATATGTGATATATATATATATATATATATATATATATATATATATAAAATATATATATATATATAAATTTATTGGGGGGACAGGGGCATTGAGAATTTGAACAAAGAAAAAAAAATTGAGGTACACTGCAGCAATACCACCCCCCCCAGAGAAGGGCCCCACCGAGTGCACCTGCCATAGAGCCATAGAGCCACCCCTGCTTTCTGAGTAGAGTTGTATGACCCCCCTCCCCCCCCCCTAGATTTGTTTGGGCTCCTACATCCATGGAGCTAAGGGCACACATATATTATTATTAAACCTTTTTCTGTCATATGGAGTAGGTTGCCTCTATTAATATAATATGCAGTTACACTTTACTATGTTCAGCCAATGTTTTTTGAATAAAATAATATAACTTAGTTTTTGTTTTGTTTATGCAAATTATTTTTAGGGCTCAGTCTCCCTAAGGGTAATAGGGGACTCCAGACTTGGACCCCTTGCTCACTGTGCCTTAGGGAGTTCAGCTGCACCTCACTGACGAGGCCCATAAAGACCGAAACGCATCTGGGGTTTGCTATTTCTCCTGTTCAGTGTAGAATTGCCTGGTATTTCAGGGCTGGGTCACTCTTTTGAGTGGGACCAGACTGATATACTACAGGATGTTTCTCCCTGTGCAGGGCACAAGCGAGCTAAAAGAGGTTGCTCTCAGAGTGGCTTATCATGGCCATAGAACTCACCTATTAAGGTTGGTACATTCTCTGGTGAGCACCTCTGACTTAGGTTATCCCCCCCAAAAAAAAAAGGATTTATCATTTTGGAATGGCCCTTGGAAGTGATCAACATCTCCATTCAATAACGTAATGTTACGATAGAGATCATACTTTAGTCTGTAGATTTATTTTGCTGATAGGGGCTAAGCCCCCAAGACCAATAAAGCACAGTTTTGTGCTCTGAGCCCTTTTTTAAAAAAAAGTGAACAACAAATATACAATCTAATGCTTATATTCAAGGGGTTTGGTATGACCTTCTTTTAGCACCTCTAAGTGCACACTGTAGGAACTGCAGGATCAGTCCTTTGCTATCACTCATCATGATGTTAGGCTCTGTTTGAGACCCACTGACTAACTAGAAGGCTGTGACTCCCTGGGGGGCCATTATGTAGAGCAGGTATTAAGGTCCATATATAGAATGCTGGTCGCTGTGGTGACCACACAGCACCAGGCACATTGTAGAAGGTGAAAAAAAATGTTTCTGTGGAAAAATATAGAATTAAAGGATTGCCACACAAGGGAAAAAACATTTGAAAACTTTAAATCTGACTCACAGTATAATTAAGCAGGAAAAAGTCATACATCAAATTATTAAATTATTAACAAAAAAAATGTAGGTGCCTCGGCAGGACCCTGGGGAGATCCATGATAAATTGGTTGAAGTTGTATGAGAGGGTTGCTTACATTTCTGGAGAGCTATTGATGCATTGAATGATGCAAGGTGTCTGCTTCTGGGTCAGTGATGGGAAGGGGTTGGTGTCAACTTTAGTTTTATCCCGTTATTGAATGAAAGCTCTGGACTTCTGCTTGTTCCCTCCTCCCACACCTCTCCCTCCACTGATCACCCTCCATCATCCAGCTATCAGGATGTAACTTAACGGAAACTCATTCATAGAGTCTTCAAGCGTTCACATTTTCCCATAGAAAGTTTATGTCCATGGGTTACACAGCTGTTAATATTGTTAGTTTAATATTGTTACTTGACAAACGTCTTTTTTCTTGAATCACAGTGCTCCCGGCAATAGTAAAAAAATCAACCTGTTTATATACTTCCCAAAGTAATTACCCTGAAAGTACAGGACTAATGGTGTGCCGCAGCAGGTTAATAATTGTTTTATGCCGTTCATATTACCAGAAGCTTCAGCAGAATATTATTTATTTATATATAATGCATTATTTATATATTTGGTTACAGTTTACCTCTACACATGGTGTCCCAAACTGTTTCTCTAATACAGTGCGGTCCAACTGTGGCCCACTGACTGCCAAGGAGAATTTCCTTGTAAACTTATCATGCGCATAGTTGTGATAATTGCGAGCGTTACCGACAAACTTGCAATTACGACAACTATATATATGATATACATTTCTATAATTAGATATACAATATATTAAATTATTATTTTAAATTTGACCTTTAGCTCAGTAGTGAATTTAAATTTGGTCCACCACATTAAATAAATGATATGGAACTTGTGTAATATAAACTAAACAAATTTTCTAAATGGCAGATTAGTAACAAAATAATTCTGATTATAATTAGAGTTACTACTCCATAGACACATATACAGTGCCTTGTATTCACCCCCTTGACTTTTTACCTATTTTGTTACATTACAGCCTTAAGTTCAATGTTTTGTTAATCTGAATTTTATGTGATGGATCAGAACACAATAGTCTAAGTTGGTGAAGTGAAATGAGAAAAATATATATATAAAACTATTTTTTAGAAATATAAAACATCAAATTGGCATGTGTGGATGTATTCACTGCCTTTGTTATGAAGCCCATAAAAAGCTCTGTTGCAACCAATTACCTTCATAAATCACATAATTAGTGAAATGATGTACACCTGTGTGCAATCTAAGTGTCACATGATCTGTCATTACGTATACACACCTTTTTTGAAAGGCCCCAGAGGCTGCAACATCTAAGCAAGAGGCACCACTAACCAAACACTGCCATGAAGATCAATGAACTCTCCAAACAAGTAAGGCACAATCTTGTTGAGAAGTACAAATCAGGTTTAGGTTATAAAAAAAATATGCAAATCTTTGTTGATCCCCAGGAGCACCATCAAATCTATGATAACCAAATGGAAAGAACATGGCACAACAGCAAACCTGCCAAGAGACAGCAAACCTGCCAAGAGACGGCTGTGCTGCTTCTCTGATTAAAGCCCTCCTTGCACGGACCGTGCAAGGAGGGCTTTAATCAGAGAAGCAGCACAGAGACCTAAGGTAACCCTGGAGGAGCTGCAGAATTCCACAGCAGAGACTGGAGTATCTGTACATAGGACAACAATAAGCTGTATGCTCCATAGAGTTGGGCTTTATGGCAGAGTGCCCAGAAGAAAGCCATTACTTTCCGCAAAAAACAAAATGCCACGTTTTGAGTTTGTGAAAAGGCATGTGGGAGATTCACAAAATGTATAGAGGAAGGTTCTCTGGTCTGATGAGACTAAAATTGAACAGGTCCAGAGGGCCCTAGCTTTTTCTCTAGGGACGGGGTCCACTTGAGTTTGGGTGGCGGATGCTGGTTCCGTTGAGTGTGCCTAGTTAGGGCGGCTCACTCTTTGTGGGATGGAGAGCACCTGGTTAGGGTGGTGCTCTCGTGGCAGGGGGTGCTTGCCTACATATGGCTGGTTTACTGGGAACAACAGTGATGGATATAAGTCAAGGGCACGGGGTCCCTTTCATTTCATGGTGGTAGTGGGCAATGCACCTCTCCAGGGTGTTAATAGTCATTAATAGTTTCATGGTTATATTTATAATTATTCAATAAAGGAGCTGCGGCCTGTTTACCCCATACTTGGTGTTCCGTGTCATATGTTCTGTTATATACATATTTATGTTAAGTTGTCAGGCGTACGTAATTGACTATGCACCTGTCAATGTTTCTCCTACACTCTGAGTGAAAACAACAGGAGGAACCACTGAAGTGTGACATGGTCAGGGCTGTTATACAGGGATTTACCAGTAAATGTGGGACTTTCCTTCAAAAGAGATAGATTTCAGAAACTAAGAGTTGGAAGATATGGCATGCTACACCGTATATTTCAATTTGAAAACAGGATTTTTCAAATGGAATTTCCTGGATAATTGGGGTTTCTCAAAGATCATTAAAGATTTCCTCACAAAATTCAGGTTATTTGAATAATGTTTCAAAGATTAGTGCATCAGCCATAAGCTGAGTGTTTGTCTCCACCCAGATAAGATCATTAAGGAGAGTGTGGGGCTGGCTGAGAGACACGTCTAAAGGGATTTAAGAACAATCAAATACAATAAAAGAATAAATAATGATTGTGTTGATTCACTGGGTATCTGAAAATGTAGCTGCTGCTTGCTAGTGATTGATCTTTTAGTGGCTGGATACCAGCAGCAGGGGTGTAGGAGACAGAATAATTCTGGGGGGTGTGTGTGTGGGGGATACAGCTCATTGTATACACTGGCAGTAAAATACTGTAGCTTATATACACTTACATATAAACATAGGGCCTCATTCAATTGCTACGTTTTAGAGATCCGGGCTTGCAAATGGAGGTCGCAAGCTACTTTGCTATTCAATTGCCTTCGATCAAGTGACATCCTACGAGCTGCGATTCCTATCGATTTGTTCAATTGCAGCTTACTTCCCTCAAAGCCTTTGATCTCCAGAGTCGCTATTCAATTCCTTCGATTTACTCTTCCGTGAAGCCCGTAAATGGCTAAACTCGAACCACAGGTTACTTGGCCCAAAGAGGTGTCGCAAAGGGCTTACTTACAAATCGTAGCACTTTACAAGCAAATAACAAAGGCAATCCTGTACTTTTATCAAAAGTTAAAGTGATTTCAGGTCTTAGAATTAATAGCACAACATTCTCATGCTTGCAAATTCGGCATAAATAACTTTATTTCAAGTTACATTTTCATCATAAAGTCCTACGGGCTTCAACCTCCAAGCCTTGACTTTGGAATCCAACCTCCATATTTCATTGAAGTCCTACGGGCTTTAATAATGAGTTACTGTAGGACTTTGGACGGAAATTAAACATAAAATAAAGCGATGTGCGAGCTTGAGAATGTTGTGCTTTTAATTCTCTCACCCATTGTGTTCCAAATCATTTACAGTGCTGTATTAATTTTATATTTGCAATTACAGTGCCCCGAGTTTTCGGGCTTGAACCACGAGTTACGGGCTTGCGGCCGCAATCATGTTCAAGCCCGCGAATGCTTACTGCAGATAGCATGGTTTCCGATTATCAGGAAGGGGAATAACTCGCGGCCCTGGCCAATTGAATAGCTAAGTAAACATAGAGTAACGCTAGGACGCAACTCGATGACAGGAAATTGGCATGTAGCAATTGAGTTACGGTCCCCAATTGAATGAGGCCCATAGTTCCTTCACCCATGACCAGCAGCAGTTGATTCTGAACTTTGAAAGTAAGTTTAATAATGAATATTGCTCTTGTGTGGTCCTTTAAAATTGTTACATAAATTGTTTAAAAAAAAAAAAAGGACCAGTACCATTTTCTTTTGATTTCTGTCCAATTCCTTTCTGACCCCAACATTCTGGCAACCCTGTATGGCCTGTTAAATCTAAAATATATCACAACATTTTTAAAGTTATCTATTGAATCTGCTGTCACAACCTCTTTTGGTCAAGAGTTCTACAGTCTGATTGTCCTTACTGGGAAGAATGCTTTTTTTCCTTAAGGTTGGATCGTTTTTCTTCTAACATCAAAGGATGTCCTCATGCCCATTGAAAACCTCTTGGCCATGGATGTATTCATATAAAGTAATCATATCCACTCTTAGGAGAGAAAAAAAGTTTAATTTGCTTAGTCTTTCTTCATAGTTTCGTCCTTCCATACCCATTATTAATTTGTTGGTCTTATTTATACCTTTTCCTGCTCTAAAATGTCCTTTTTATAAGTGGTGCCCAAAATTGGACTCCATATTCCAAATGCCGGCAGACTAGGGATTTATACAGTTTATATATTTGCTTTTCCTTGCTTTTAAAACCTTCTTAATGCATTCTAATGTTTACTTGCCTTTGCAGATGCTGCTTGGCATTGAGCATTGTTACCTAGGTGGTTGTCCACTCACACTCCTAAATCCCTCTTTATATCTGATACCCGTAAATTTGTTCCATTTAGATTATAAATTGCATGCTTATTTTTTCTTCCCAAATGCACATTTATTTGTGTTAAATCTTATCTGCTATTTAGCTGCCATTCTTTTAATGTATGCAAATTCCTTTGCAGTGACAGTACACCATTTTCTGATTTATTTCCCTTGTACAACTTAGTGATATCCGCAAATATGAAGACATTACTGTGACTTCTGTGAGTGAAATATCCACATTTAACTTCTTGTTTTCAAAGGCAAGCTGGAATGTACAAGTTTTGCATGCACAAGAAAAGCAATGTCCTCTCGGTTAGCTCAGACAGGTCATTCTGGTTGCTTCCCTCATTCCTTCTATTTCCTACACTCTGCTAAGCACTAAATATACTGTATATCCTTGATCATGCAGAGTAGATCTATACGCATTTCATGCAAATGCATTTCGGTTCTCAGCTTTGCCTTAAAGGGCCACTGAAATGGCATATTTATAATATATATTTTTGAAGACCTTATGTTGATGATGTCCAAAATGTTTTTAAATTGTTTAAAATAAATAATTACAGCCTTAATCATAAAGTACATTTTGTCTGTTACTGTAAAAGGATTTGAAACCTGGAGTTGAAGGAGCAGCGACACCAATACAATCTGTATTCATATATGTTAAAACACCCTCTTCAAATAGCCTCTTGACAGTAGAGCTGAATAACAGAGTAAGGCCCCATAATACATGACCCAAGCATGATCCATTTAGGCTTATAATAAATAACTGACACAAAACCGATTGATTGGGAGAAAACACGGGCCACAGCTTTATTGTAAATAACCAATTTACATAACTTAGAACTTGCATATATTATGCATATTAACATATTCAAACTATAGGGGGAGGAGCCCGGCCACGGACAGTAACCTCACGCCTTGGGCCCTGCCCAAAGCCCCCAATGCTTATTTTAAGCACGCCCTGTGAGGTAGGGCCACGCCCACTTAGGCCAGTGGGCCGGGCAACTTACCTCCCGCCACAGAGCAAGCGAGGGACTCCTCCTGAGCCTGCGATCCCCCCCTGCTGTTAATTAAAGCCAAGGCCCGAACCGCACTCTCCCTAAACTCTAAAGTGACCAACTCCAGCCCCATCTCGGTAAGATGAACCTTATCCGAACTGAAAAAATCATCCGCACCGGCCGGCTCGAATTCTTTGTATCTGATGGCGATGAAACCTAGCTTGCGAATAAAACTAGACAGCTGCTGGTTAATCTTCTGCCGTGCCTTATCTAGCCCGACGGGGTCACGCGCATTCCGCCAAGATCTTCTCTTTATCATTTCAGACCATATCAGAAATGTCCCCGGGAACTTCTTGGTCCAGTTCTCCACGTCTCGTTTCATCACCTTTAGCATTCTGCGCATTGGAACTGCCCCTAAATCATTACCGCCGGCATGTATTATAATTATTGTGGGTTGACCATACCGCTGACTGCAGGTGTGCAATAATTCATCCAATTGGGCCAACCGAAGGCCCTGAACCCCGAACCACCGTACGTGCAAGTCCGTAACGGGGAAACCCAGTTGTGTCCTTCCTTCGATAACTGCAGCCAACCTGTGGGCCCAGTACACGTACGAGTGGCCCACGATCCACAGTTGCTTCTGACCTCCTGGAAGCAGGAAGCAACAGACGTTAGATTAAAGCCCTGGGTCTTACGTAAGACCGAAAACGTTCTGATTCCCATCTACCAATACGCTTGACTGCGGCATCAGGTAAGCCTAATCTAGCTGCTTCGGTCGCAGCCCCTATTCTGAACGAGTGTGTTCCGAACTCCGACCCCTTTAAGCCCAGGCTGTGTAGTGCAACTTTTAGCATCCGTTCAAACTGGTACCGGGATAACGCCGTCCCATCGGCATGAACCAAAAGCGAACACCGTCCCACCGGTCGCTTACCAAGGTACTCCACCATACACCCGTAGGGACAACACTCTGTGCCTACTTGGTGTAACACCACCTCCTTTCCTTTTCCTTGCTGGTCGGTCTTAGACCTCCGGAGCCATATCACCACAATGCCTTCCCTGAGGCAGGTATCCACCACCTGGAGGCCCCCTGAACCGTGTCTGCTGCTCGCAACTAACTCCCCTATTCGGAAAGCTCAGAAGAACGCCAGGGAAAAAGCAGTACGGAAAAGCAGAGATTCAAAAGGGGTCCAACATTTAACTCCCAACACCTGCGCCATTCGCAGTAACAATGCGAAGGTGATCGGCCGCCTAGTGTCTGGCCTGCGATCCCCGTTAAACATGCCGCGCACCACCTTGCGCACTATAAATTCCTTCGTAAGGTCCTTCTGTCCCGCCAGCTTAAACATGAAAACCAGTCTATCTACTACTGCTTTCTTTTCGCCTTCTTCAGCACACCGCAGCAGAAACCATAGCAGTATCCCTAGGGTCTTATCCTCTTATGTGGACCCCCCTACCGCTTTTACTAAGTCGTTCCATTTGGCCCATACACGTTTATACGCCGCCCATGTTGCCGGGGCGACAGAATGTCTAATGAGTCTCGTCACCTGACTGCTCCAAGCTCCCAGATCTCCTCGGGAATGGCCTCCCCCAGCATGTTGGCTCGGGGGGCCAGAGCCCTGAATCGCTCCTCCTGAAACCGAGAAAGGGCGTCAGCAATGCCATTCTCCACTTCTGCTACTTGCCTCGCTTGAAACCATATGTTCTGGCGCAGGCAACACAGCACCAAGTGCCGGAGTAGTCTTACCACCGGCACGGACGTTGCTGTGAGGTTGTTCACTGCTTGAACAACCCCCCTACTTTCCGTATGGAACAGAACACGCTGGTCCCTGAACTCTGAACCCCATAAGTGTACCGCTACTACCATGGGGAAAAGTTCGAGGAATGTCAGGTTCTTTGTGAGACCTGCCACCTCCCATTCACCCGGCCATGGTGCAGCGCACCATTTTCCTTGAAAAAAGGCGCCGCATCCCACTCCCACGCCGGTAAAAAGCTTTAGGTCAGTGCTATTAGTACGCCTTTTCTGGATGATCTCAGAACCATTGAACTCAGCCAGAAATACCGACCATACCCGTGCGTCGTCCCGCATGGCCTGTGACACTTTTATGAAATGATGAGGCTTACTAACACCCACCGTAGCAAGCGACAATCTCCTACAGAATACCCTTCCCATGGGGATAATCCTACAAGCAAAGTTTAACTTTCCTATGATGGACTGTAACCTCCGAAGGGTGACCTTACGTGCATGCCCTAGCGCACTAAGTTCCTCTCTGATGTCTACTACTTTCTCCAAGGGGAGACTACATTCCATTGTCTTGGAATCTATCTGTATCCCGAGGAAAATCAATCTTTCCGTGGGGCCCTCAGTTTTTTTATGGGCCAGTGGCACCCCAAAATCCCTACAGATTTTGGTGAATACTTCTAACATAAACCGACAGTTGTCCTGCCCAGCTGGACCAACGAACAGAAAATCGTCCAGGTAATGCGTTATGCTCCTGTACCCGGATTCTTTGCATGCAACCCATTGCAAGAATGAGCTGAACGCCTCGAAATATGCACATGATATGGAGCACCCCATAGGTAAACAAAGGTCAATAAAATATTTTCCATCAACTCGGCAACCGAGGAGCCTGTGGCTCGTTGGATGCACCGGTAATAGTCTAAAGGCCGCTTCCATTTCAACTTTTGCCATGAGCGCGTCCGCGCCGGCCCCCCTGACCATGTCAGTGGCCGGGTCAAACGATTCATAAGACACAGCTGATTCCTCTCTTGCAATGCCTTCATTTACTGACCCGCCCCTCGGGAAAGACAGATGCTGGATCAATCTAAATTTTCCAGCTTCCTTCTTGGGAACGACGCCTAGGGGGGAAACAACAAGATCTCTAATGGGGGGGGGGGGAACGAATGGCCCAGCCATCCTTCCCAGTTGTACCTCATAGAGAACCTTAGCTTCCGCTACCCCTGGAAATTCTCGCACAGAACGTAAGTTGGGGGCCATGGACCCCCACACCTCTGTTGTGCACGGGATCCGAAAACCCTCCTGGAAACCCAATTCAAGGAGACGACCCACCGCACTGTTACCCGCCGACCTACCGTAGCGCCTTAGCCATGGCAGCATGCCGGGGAGGTGTATGGGCGTCTTGCCCTTTGGCAGCGGGCTCCGCCCTGCTGTCCTTTGGCCTAGCACATCTGGCCAGAGGGTGCTCTCCGCCACAGTTGGAGCACACGTGCTTGAACCTGCAGTTGGGCGCCCATTTACATACCCCTTCGTTGTAGGCAAAACAGGACTTGGTATCTGCGGCCGAGTTGGCGGTGGGACTCCTGACCCCACCACCCCCGGCCCGAAAGGGCGGCATGGCACGCATGGGTGTCATAATATTAAGCCAGTGTGCTACCGCTTTATCGCTCCATGCCATGGCTGGCCTAGATGCCAGATACTGGCGAAATTCTTCCTCGTACCGCCACCACGCCGTACACCTTGTGAGCGTTTCGGATCTCATCTATGTACACGAACAGCCCCGGGCATTGTTCCGGGTGGCGCTCGCATAGAACGCAAGCCATGATAGAAAACGTCTGAAGCCACGTATCGAAGGTTCTAGGCAACCTCCTGTAAGAACCCTACCGTGTGCTCCTCTCACTTGGATCCAACTGCCTAGACATGGGCAGCAGGGAAAACAAATCAACAAACTCCCTTCTATAAAATTTTTCTTTGACATCCTGGGTCAGATGTGCTCCCAAGTTGTCCAGCGCGCATAAGACTATCGGTCTCATGGCTGCGTCTGAGGCTACTACCTTGCTCGCCTGCGGCCCCGGACCACCCACAGTGACCGGGGGGGTAACGCCTCTGGCTCTATATTGCCTACGTTACTGGGCTCCTCTTCCTAGGCCCCTTTGGCTAGCCCACCTAACCACGTACCCATTTCCTGCTCACTAACCGCAATGTTATGTGTGGCTAAGAGGGCCTTAAAGGACCCCAAAAATCCCCTTTTAGTGTATGGCAGTATGCATTTATCAGCTTCCTCCACTCCACCAACTGCCTCACTTGCTTCCGGGAGCCTCGGAGTAGATACAGGGGTATGTGTAAATAGCAGCGGGCTGTACCTGCTTGTGTTCTTCCTAGCTCTGGTGGGGCGCGCTGGCCTCGTCACCGTCGCTGCCACGGGTATGTCATCGATCATGACCATGCTGTCCTGGCTGATCATCTCTCTGACCTCTCTGTCCCTTCTCTTCCGTGTGGTACCCATGTCCATCTTCTTGCCGCGGCTGCGTCCCTGCAAAGCACCAGAAGCGCTGTTACTATTGGGATTAGAGGGGACCGCATGGTCGGCACTTTTTATGTCTGTAGGAGCTTTTTTAGGGCTCCTGTCTTTACTTTTACCCCCTGCGCGCCCCTTTTTGGGGTGGTAACGGGGTGTTCTTTGACCTTTTCCGTGGCCGGAGCCCTTTAGGCAAAGTGACTGGTGGTGGCCGGGGTACTAGGCCCTCACCCTCACTGCCCGTGGGCCCGGCACTCTCCTGCCTAAGGGGTAAAAGGTCCTGGCTGACCAGACCCGCATTACCCCTGTCACCCGTGGCCTGGTCCTCCACTGGACGGTGGTCTGTTGGCTCTGACTGAAAAGGGGAGGAGACAGCATCCCCCATATTGGCTAGGCCTCCAGCAACTGCATGCTGAGCCTGTCCAATGTAATGGGAGTCTCCTGCAGAAGGCATGGGAGGACCCAGCCTGTCCTGCACCCATCTGACCCCCTGGCTTAAGGCACGGGCCCTGACATCAGCCAATAAGGCCTCAATAGCTAAAACATCCATACCCCAATGCACAAAAAAAAAAAACAAGACAAACAAAACGGACCGCGAGACACAGGAAAAACAAACAAACACACACACACACTGATAGACACAGTCACGCTGCCCCTTATATGCTTTTAAGCTGGGGTATTCTCAGTTTTAACCTCCTACTTCTATAATTGCTTTCAGTGCAGCAGCCCTCAGACCTCCGTCCGTTTTCCACGGAGACCGCGCCGAACTGACTCCCGGCGCGCGAATGCGGCGGAAGCCCCGCCCCCGCCGCTCCTGATTGGCTGGTGTGCCTACAGGCTCCCCTGTTAATTTTGTTATTCTAGCATCTGAAGCTTTTACCAAATTACAATGGTACTTCTAGAGACTCCATAATATTATCTGAAATTCTGAGGAAACCCAACCTTTTCTGTCTCCTCTCCCCCACCAGAATGGCCAATACAATAAGACAGCATTGTAAATGTGAGACTAGTGATCATAAATGTAGAATATGTGAATATTTCATTTTAATATATTGCTCAATTTTTTGTTTTAAAAAGCAAAATCTTTTGTATTTGGTACAATTTCAAATAACATGAACATAGAGAGTCTCTTAATTAATCTTTGGGTTGAAAAATACTGATACTGTGTTTTATTTTTATTTTTTAACGAAGATCTCTATACTAAATAAATAGTTTTAGATGTATCCCTTTAACTAATTACCAACAGGATGTTTTCCTTGATTATTTTAGGGTGTGCAATTTAAAGAGACAGGAAACTTCTAAATTTTATATCACTCATTATAAAGACAATAATGTATTGAATTTTTTTCTGGCAATTTACAGAACAATTCATCGGCAAAATAACTATTATTTAAAATACTATTTACATAAATGGAAATATATAACTGGACACTATTGATAATTGACATTTTTTTATCATTTATTTTTCACATTGCACTCCAAGCCATTTTAATGGACAACTATGTCTAAGTGTAAGTTGCTTTTATATGGAGATACTTGTGTTTTATGTTGCCACAGGGAACAGCTATGGGAACAGCATATACCACAAGCTACACCTATTTGTAGGTTGGTGGGAGGGAATAAATTGGACTGTTTAGTTAACGTTTGCTGTTTCTTTACATTTTTATTTAAAAAGGTTTGGGTTGTTATGGTTGATGTTTCTTAAAAGTTCATATAAAGCAAACACCATGATATAACACAGACCCAAATTGTACACTCACATGGTGATATGTTGGGCTTACATGGAAGAAATTATCAATACAAAAAAAAAAGGCTTTGCATGAGGTTTTGACTTCCCAGGTTTTTGCTAGGAATCTATAAAAGCATCCTCTTCTTTGAAATCCAACATTATAATCAGTAATCAGTAATATTGCAAGATAAAAGTGTTCTTGATGCATGTGATTTCATCTCTACTCACTACTAGAGAGAGGAACTGAATCAAGGATGCTTTTGGTTTCCTTGAAAGATAACTCATATATTCCACCACTGCTCAATAGTTGAAAGTACTCTCGGACGTGCTTTGTTTTGGCAGGATCAGACTAGAAACCTATGTTGGTACCGCATGTCTGTTGTTATTGCTTCCTCAAAAGGGTCATAAGTCCGCCTCGCAGCTATTTCCTTGTGGAGGATAATAGCATTCTTTATGAGGACACATGTAAGCAACCAAATTAACCTGCAGCTTTTATGGCTATTCACTTCAGAGGTCAGATGAGCCAGGAAAGTCCAGTCCTGAGCTGTTCTGTAGAGCAAAATGAACCAGGAACATATGTGAGTAGTAGCGGTATTCTACCTTTTCAGTTATCTTTATTCTGAGAATGAATAACTGTTCTATATTATACAGCAGTAATTATTATATACAATTCCTGCAAAATGATTTCTGTATTATTGGTGTTGGACTACAAGTATTATTTAATGGTGACTGTTTGTATCTGCTAAGCCACCTTGTTCCATCTGAAAATGTATTTGAAATAGGTTGTCTTCTTTTTTTAAATGAACGATTCAGCCAATAAGCAGTAATAGAACTATATGAGTCATCCACGTCATCCAATAATATAGCAAATTTCAGTTAATACTGGTTAAAAGTTGGTAAATTATTATTATTATTATCCTTATTTGTAAGATGGATATGGTATTGGGCTTTTTGTATTCCCAATTTGGGCTTTAGCGCTTAGTTTACTCAGATAATGTCAGTCCAAGATAATTCTCTCTCGGTTTCTGTAGATAATATGTGGATGTTAGTATATTTCCACACTATTTCTATGGGATCTTGGATGGGTGTTGTTGTTATATTCCTAGGGCTCTGTAGATGCCGCTTCTCCTGGTACACCGGCAAATGTGGTGTATCTGAAGTACTAGATATAAGAAAGAAGGGAGGGTGAGAAAGCGCAATATTCTTCTACAGAGTTGTCTCTCACCTTTGGTGACCTCCAGAATGTGAGGTACCTAAAAGCTGGATGTGATTCTCTCTCCCAGGTAGGTGTCAGAAGGGATGTTTCAAGACCTCTTCGTGGTTTTCGTAGTGCACCCCAATATACAGTGTGTTTCTATGATCTATGAGCTATACTTGAAATTACCTTATTTGTAACACAACAACATATTCCATATTGCTGTACAGGGGTTAAGTACATGGCAAAGACAAAATTAACACCATATAAAGAATAGAGGACCCTGTTTTTTTAGTTTAAAATCAAATGTACATAGTGCTTGTTTCCAATGCACCAACACAAGATTGAAAACTTGCAAACGTACAATCTTAGGGGTTTAGGTGTGATACAAGAGGGTGACAAATGCAAGATGGCAGTGTGAAAGCAATTTGTATAGTCAAGTGGAGGGGTCTGTGTGTTGTAGTGTAAATTGTGGGTGTAAATGTTATTAAGCTGTGGAGTGTGCAGTTTTGCATATTGAGGCTGAAGGTAATTTTAGTGGTGTGTTTTGAGTGATTTTTAAAATATTTTGAGGCAGGAATATAGTCTAATGGAGCGGGGCAAGGAGTTTCAGATAGTAGGGGCAGTACGAGAAAAGTCTTAAAGGCGCGAATAAGAGGAGGTGATAAGAGAGGAGGAAAGAAGAAGGTCGCTAGCAGAACGAAGGGGGCGGTTGGGAGAGTATTTTGAAACAAGTGCAGAGATATAAGGGGGTGCACTGTTGTTGATGGCTTTATATGTTACGGTCATGATTTTAAATTTGTTTCTGGAGGCTTTGCCTTTGCGAAGGCTTAACACTGCGTTGATAACAGGTCTGGGGAACATACAGTATTAGGATTGAACATGTTACAAACAAATGTCTATGCTAATTGCACCTTAGACCATATGTTATATGCCCACTCAGTGCTGTGTCTCGTTCTGTTGCTTTGGATCAGTACATTATCAAGTCATGTCCCCAATATCGTAAAAATACATGTATTTAAATAAACGTTGTACACTGTATTTAGAACAGTATGATATAATTATAAAACTAGTAACTTGTCTGCCATAAATGATGGTATCATATAATTTTATGTTCAATTGTCTGTGCTGTCTCTTTCACTCTCCTTCTCTCTTGCTCTCTTTTGTCTGTCCCCCTCTCTCACTCCCCATGTCTGTCCCCCTCTCTCTCCTGTCTCTTTCTTGCTCCTGTCCCTTTCTCTCCCTATGTATTGTGTCAGTCTTTCTCTCTCTCTCCTATCTCTCCCTCTGATGTCTTTCTCTCATGTCCCTCACCATCTCTCTCTCTCTCTCTCTCTTCCCTCACTCCTTCCCATCCACTCCCTCTCTCTCTTTCTTCCCTCACTCCTCCCCATTCTCCCTTCCCTCACTCCATCCCACCCTCCATTCCCTTACTCCTTCTCATCCTCTCCCTCTCTCTCTCTTTCTTCCCTCACTTGTGCCCATCCTCTCCCTTCCCTCACGCCATCTCACCCTCCATTCCCTCCCTCCTTCACATCCTCTCCCTCTCTTTCTTCCCTCACTCCTCCCCATCCTCCCTTACCTCACTCCTTCCCATCCTCTCCCTCTCTCACCCTTCCCTCACTCCATCCCACCTTCCATTCCCTCTCTCCTTCCCATCCTCATCCTTGCTCTCTCTCTCCTCTCACTTCTTCCCATCTTCTCCCTCTCTCTCTCTCTTCCCTCACTCCATCCCACCCTCATTCCATTACCCCTTCCCATCCTCTCCCTTTGCACACTCCTTCACATCCTCTTCTTCCCTCTCCCTTCTCTTACTCCTTCCCATCTTCTCCCCCACCCGCCCGCACCCCCGCTCTGTGCGATTAATCTTCTTTTTAGCTTGTGTGTGAGAATTCTGCTCACCTGCGTATGCGCAACTTTAGCACGCATGCTCAATTATGACATATCTGTGCATACGAAAGTACTGCATAACTGCGCATGCACAATTGCTGGATATTTAGTGATAGTAACGCAAGTTGTAAACTATTATAGTGGAGTATGATTTCTATTCTTTAACTGTGTTACATTTTCTATTAGAAGAGACCTTCATTACAAGCTCCCACATTCCCAAATGGTTAGGAAACACTTTAAGAGGTCAGAGCTGATATAACAAAAGGCGAGATTACTTGATTTGTTTTCTTACATTGTCCGGAAATCCTGTTTCAGGAAACTCCCAGGCTGTTCCTAGGAGTTAGAATGGATAGGAATACTGCAACATAAAATCTGAGATAAGAATTATGAACCTTGGTATATGTAATCTCCCCTTTACATTATTTTATATTTTTGTTCCCCCTTCTTTACTAGAAATAGCCTTAAAGGACCTGGTAGTTTGGGGAAAACCTCATATATTTGTGAAGTATTTACCACACTTACAACGTTAGAAGATGCGTAAGACATGGTCATTTTAGAGAATCTTACATTTCTCAGACTCTGCTTGTGCAATGGGTGTGCTGTCTATTATTTTATTTTTTTATCATAATAATTTAAATTTATATTGCTCTTAATGTGCTTTACAAAACTACAAAAACAGAACATAGTTCAAAATTGCAAAAAAAGAGTACAATTAGACAAAATACAGAAAATGACAAAAGTAAAAAAGTAAGTTGTAGTGCAGGTGATTTAAAAGACCACTGAAGTCACCACATGTGCTCTCCACCATCACCCGGAGATCACGTGGAAAAATGTTTTTTTTAATATTTTTTAAATTGATGAAGAATTTACTTTTCATTTTAGTCTATTTTTGTTTGTATAGCTCTTTAATCCGTTCCACAACAATCTGTATAATTTTGGAATCTGTAACAGTTACACTTAGATTAACTTTATACACTGGCATAGTAGGCTGGTGTAAGTCATACATGTGCCCCTTCAAGTATTTGTTTTTTGTAGGTAAATCATGGATTTGAATCTACCTACCATTATTTTTTGTTTTACTGGTGTATTTATTTACAAATATATTAATAATTGTCTATATATGTGAGTTAATACATGTATGTTTACATTGTTCAGACATGTCCGACTCTCTGTGTCATGCCATGCTGATCCACTTGGTACTCATGGTAGAGTGGGTTGCCAGCTCCTTCTCCAGTGGGCCCCAGCATACAGCTCCTGGTATTTCTAGGTTGTCTCCCTTTCAAGTACTGACCAGGCCCAAACCTGCATTACTTCAGGGTGGTATGACCTCTTGGTTCCCTGACTGAAATCGAACCCAGGTAGCAGTAGTGAAAGCACCAAATCCTAACCACTGGACCACCAGGGAACCCATGTGTTAATAAATACAGTACATAAGTCAATTTAAAAAAATACAACTGTAAGGCTTAATAATAAAAAAAAGAAGATAAAACATTTATCACTACAACATAATAATATGCCTACAGAACATGCAAAAAAAGTTAAAATATATGGAATAGAATATATGTTCTTTATGGATATTTGTATGTATATTAGTTGTGTGAATAGCACAGTAAGCTAAGATATAGTCTCTAGAGCTGAGGGTTCCTGGTTTAAGGCTTTATAAGCCTATTTTGCGTTGTGGTTATTTGAATAAAAGCAATATGTTATTTAAGTTAAATAATAAGTTAAAGTAATTAAATTATTTTAGCTATATGTATATATACAAATACTTACAGTATACATATGAGCACTTGAAACAGGGAACTTCAGCTTCACAGTCTACAGCTTAACCTGCTAGGCTATTACTTAAATCGGTACACTAGATGCTGAGATTTAATCTAGCACTGGGTTATATATTCTTCATGGTTTTGTATTCAAATGATTTGACCACATGCGGAAGGCTCTGTTGTTACTATTAGAATGAGGTTGGGATTGTGATAGTTTGGAAATAGAACAATGGAGGGTGATGCATATAGTCCGCTCCAATAATAAGGGGGGCAGTGGCATGTTTATTTATGAAATATGAGAGACTGGTCCAAAATGGTACAACTACCAATATTCACTTGGAATTTGACCATCAATATCTTATGGAGAAGGTCAGATAACTTTCACAGCTACATCTGTGGAGCATTATTGATTGTGCACGACAATGATATATGGATATGTGTTTTGGCAGCCTGGAAACTAACATTATCAGCCTTATTAAATTGCGATTCGGCAAATTTAAAAGGGCTCTATATAAGCACATAGCATATTTTTTTTACAGAAGTTTTTAGTTAGTAACCTTCTATCCAAAAGCAAGGTCTTCACTAGCTAAAAACTTCTGTAAAAAAATATGCTATGTGCTTAAATAGAGCCCTTTTAAAGTCATTGTGGTTTTTAAAAGGAGTGCCAGTAAACAATAGCACTTGGTAACATAATTAATATTACTCCTACATTGGCCTTTGCAAACAATAATTTGGTTACACCTCCATAGACCGGGTCATACAGTTCACTCTCTATTGCCTGACATATAAATATATATACCACTATAGCAATTTGTTAGTTACACATCCAAATTACCTAGTACTGCAGTGCAGTAAAACAGCCACCTCTGTTGCACAATGAATATACCAAAAGCTGAACCAGAGAGCCCAGAGAGCCAGTGCAAAGAGATTACTTCACACAGCCCTAACTGACATATGGAGGGTTGTGACAGTGAGTTTTTCATTCAAAGTTTGCTCATATAATGCACTCTTCGGATACATAGTTGTGTATGACCATTAGACAGGGTATCTTTGCCAGATCCATTCCCATCCCCTCATCACCTCTTAGATTTAACAAAAGGCTGAGAAATTGGTTTTAAATATTGAATCACATATACTGTATAGTTCTCAGCAGCACGAGGTTGCCAAAAAACGTTGGCAACGCAATGTTAAAATTGTGGGCTTGCTGTGCAACTGCGGCACTGGCAAAGCAAGGGCCGCGGTTGCGGGCAGGCAATGAACGCCAAAGGCGCTCATTGCGCTGGTGGATATGATCGCCATAGGTGCTCATCCCTACGACCCGCGGGACTGCACATCAATAGAAATCCCAATTACACAAATCACAATGCGAGACCCGTAGCACTTTGAAAAAAGGAAAGCAGGACCCAGAAAAAAAAATGACCAAACCGAGCACATACAAAAACAACAAAAACACCACGGGGGGACAGCCAGGACGTCTGGGAGTGAGGTTGCACAATAATTTCGTCTAAGCAACAAACAAAAATGGCGGCCGAAAAAAACGAAAACGGGGCTACACGACCCCTAACCACGCAAAACACCGCTGGGCTCATAAGACTTTTACCCAGGAACGTACGAGGTACAAAATACACTATTCGGAAACACAGAAAATGTTCCAGACCCGCGCAACACATACACAATCACAGCCATTTTACAACATTAACTTGCAACGAATAACAATACCATTCTAAAATGCCGCTTTACACAACTAAACTAACGGTTTGCCCTTGCGCACACAGCTTATTTACACTGCACACTTGCCACATTGCTGACACTTACACCTCAGGTCAGTAACAGTCCAAATGTACATTGTATGCTGCAGGAAAAATTATTGTTAGCTCTTCAGGATATTGATTGCTGCACATATTAATTACAAATAGGTAAATATATTCATTTATTATTTAATTCATTAATTATTATAAAAAAATATAGTTATATAAAAAAAGAGCAGGGGCGAGGCTCACAATGAGCACCCGAGGGTGCTCAGAGGAGCAAAAGCACACAAGGGGAGAGGCTTGCAATGAGCGCCGAAGGTGCTCAGACAACCAAAAGTACATCAGGGGAGAGGCTTGCAATAAACGCTGGAGGAAAACAGCATTACCTGCCTTACAATTTTATTGCCGTAATTTTTGGACGGGCAAGTCGCTAGTAATTAATACGGACTGATAATACTGATCATTGATCAGGACCTGTATTGGTGAAGAATATTTAATTAACATAGCTATCCCCTGCAAGTGCTTTGTTGTGGTTCAGTTATGTCCGACTCTCCATGACTATATGAACAGCAGCACATCCGGCACAACCATTATGTCTCTGGTAGTGCTTATCCATATGGTTTTCGTAGTAAGGATACTGGAGTGGGTTGCCAGTTCCTTCTCCAATGGACTGAGATTTGTCTGACCTCTATGCTATGACCATCTTGGGTGAACTTACATGGTATAGCTCACAGCTTCATTGAGGTACACAAGCCCCATTCACCATGACAAGGTAGTGATCCATTTTAAGGCATTACAGTAGTCCTTTAATAGTCCCCAAAATTAGTTTTGCAGAGAGTCCCAACAAAAGATGGTGTAAAAATAAAAACATTTTTTAACTTTTTAGAGACTATATTTTTTTGCAAAACTGTACAAATAGCTCTATTATTCCTTGAATTCTGTAAGAGCACTAACAAGAGGCCTTGTATCTTTAGCTCAGACAAACCATTGAAACAGCTGATTCCTGTAACAGGTGCTGTAGAGAGCAGACACTGACTGGATCTTATAGGGACATGGAACACAACTGTCTTTTTCTAAAAACAGGAAAGATCCAAAATACTTTCCACGTTTCTTTAGACTAGTCTGTTCCAATATTATATATATATATATATATATATAAAAATCTTTCCTGCTATGTACCTGTCAGCGCAGTGGCGTGCAGTGGCAAGTAGGTGGTGCAGAGACTTTTTTGAATTTGTTCTTAAGGTGAGGGCTAGTTAGTTGAAAGTAAAACGCCTTTCAAATCTAGTTCATCGTATTTACTATGAAACTATAAAGCTCACATTTGACTGCAAAATAGCTATATAGCTTCACTGTCATAAAGATAGTCAAGTGAGTATTGCCCTGGTTATATATAACAGTTTTATGTTCAACTTTATTAATATAATACAAACCAATGGCAAATGTTGCTTAATTATATTCACTATGTGATTTAGAGTGTTCTTAAAGCTGTTAAAATTGCTTAATTTGGCCCTCTAAAGCAGCACAGGACTATATATATATATATAATTTTTTGTGTTAAATTCCATAATGATGCTTGGAAAATGTCACGAACTGCGAATCTATCCCTCTTCACCTTCACATTTCGTCAGCAGCACTGACAGCTGCAGTTACAGGAGCCATCCGGCAGAGGGCGCTTTCAATTTTCGGGCGCCATCATGTTTGTTGTAAGGCAAAGAATTATTCTCCCCTCCGATGTGGCGCAACTCGGCGGCGCTGAGTCGACAGCGAGGCCATCGCTATGATCGGCGCAGGCACTCTGCCCCCCAGAGACTCGGGCGCGCCTCTCATCACTCAAGGCCTCTTCTGTCTGCGCGCCTTATATAAAAATCTGCAGCGCCATCTGTCGGTGGGCGGTCGGGATTGCAGCTGTCAGGTTTTGCGAAGATGAAGAGGGAAAGGACCCAAACGGCTAGTTTTTAAGGTTGTGTGTCTGAGTGTTGGAAGGTCAAATTCAGAAAAAAACTGTTATACAACAGATCCCTCTTCACTGTCACTGTTACTTTATCCCCACCCATCTCTCTTTCTTCCTCATCGCCTCTTAGGCTCCAAGCCATCAGTAAGTATGATCTCGTATAAGATGGGTCAAGCTATATACAAACTGAGTCTTCAAAAAAATTTTTCTTTAAAATGGTTTTATGCTCACAGCTTATTCTGCTGCAAATGCTTTACTTTGTTACATCCTTCACAAATAGGATGCACTTTTTCCTGAACTAAAGTGGCCCTTTAACTCTGATACCGAATAAAGCACATCACCCACATTTTGTATATGCCAGTTGGACAACAAACAATATGAGCTGACATTCAGTAGTATTTTATTTGGCATGACATTTGTACATCATGGCCTGCCAAAGTAATATAATACATGGATACCAACACAAAACAATAAAATGAATTAAAGGACAGGTGACTATTTGTCAGCAGCGCTCTGATAGCGTTCACATTGGCATTTCTGTCTTATATACATAATCTGATGGGAGCTGTCAAATTCAGTAAAAAAACAAAAAACAATACACACTTAGAAGACTGGAATGCAAAATGGTAAAAATATATTTATCACTTTATTATATCTACCTTCAGTGTATGATTTCAATACATTAAATGGATATGCAAGTGATTAGTAGAAAGATATGCATTACTGTATTTATCGGCGTATAACACTCACCGGCGTATAACACGCACCTCATTTTAAGAAGGAAATTTCAGAAAAAAAAAAAAAATTCAAATAAAGAACTTTGAAGAAAAATCCTCAACCTCAAACACCCTCCTCATCCTCAACCCCCTCCTCAACCTCCCTCCTCAAACCTCGGCACCCGGTATATGCTAATGACGTGGCGCACATGTGACGTCACATGCGCGCTGGGTCAAGGAGCAGAGCGGAGGCTGGAGCAGAAGCAGGTAAGTGAGGGGGAGGTATTTAGGGGGGTTTAGGTTGAGGAGGGGGGTTTAGGTTGAGGAGGGGGGTTTAGAAAGCGGAGGGGGGATTTGAATGCGGAGGGGGGTTTAGAATGAGGAGGGGGGGTTGAGGATGAGGAGGAGGGAGGGAATATCGGCGTATAACACGCACACATCATTTGCCCCCTATTTTCAGGAAGAAAAAGTGCGTGTTATTCGCCGATAAATACGGTATATTGAAAAGTTGAATGTAATTACATATTTATATGCTAGATACTAATGTGTGGATGTGCACACCCCTAGGAAGCTTAGATAAAGTGTACCCTTCAGGGTACAGTGTGTGACCTTTAAAGAAAATGAAGGTTGGTGGGTTTACAGGTGAAATTGCCCATAAGGAGACAGGCAGAGGAAAAAAAAATAGACATCAACTGCCAGATTGTGATACAAATGTTCCAGTCTTTACTTCCTCCTGATTGGCCAAAACTATATTTCAAATTGTATCCTAGTATAGTTTTTTGAGGGTGTTAACCCCAGGTTTCAATTGACAGAAATTAAAATATATTTTGCTAACTTCAAGGTAAGTGTTTAAATGCTTATTTGGGTATTTTTTCATGGATTTTTTTTTTCATTCACTACTAATTCTCCACAGATGCACTCATAAACCAGCTTATTTACATATCCCTTTAAATAAAAAATCAGCAGTTTTAAAATGTGCAATATGCAATACAATAATTAAAGTATTCATAACATTTTATTCACAGCTTCCATTGAATTTAATTATGAAAATACTCACTTTACAAGCCTAGCTTCTACAAAACTATAATTGCCCTTCTCATAAATGCATCTTTCACCAAAGTATCATGGATGCCTAAAGGGCCCAGCAGAGGTATAATTTTTTTCTAATAAAAAAAACTTGCTTTTTCATTTTTTTCTGCCTAATTATACTCTTAATGACACTCACATTTTTGTAACATATTTATTTGCATCATACACAGGTCCTTCAAAACACTTTAGATGTCAAAATGCAGTGGCGTGTGTTACTTTTTCTCCCTGGACATCAGATTATTTCATCCGCTGTGTATCACTGGAACCAAGGGGTAGTGAGGTCAGTGTCATGGTGAATGCATGGGAAAAGCATACAGCATTATACAGGGGCGTAGGAACTGGGGGAATGTAGAGGGCAACCCCAGGCATCCCCCTCCCCCCAGATTAAATGAATAGGGGACACGAAAAATAGCAAAATTAAACTTAATCATGCATTACCAGGTTTGGAACCCCTCCCATTGCACTGGGTGCACCAGCAGTAGATCCACCCCTGCTTCCTGTCCTGGGAGTAGAGTTGAATTACCCCCCCCCCCCCCAGATTTTTTAGGCTCCTATGCTCATGTCATTAGGGTTATTTTTTGTAGGTGGATACAAATGGCAAATTACATAGGCCTACTGTTCAGGACTGACACAGTGATATCCTACCACACATTACCAGATTTCCTCTTATATATGGACCTGAAGGAGTAGTGGGAATGGTTTTCTTGATCTCAAACAGCTGCATGTTAGCTAAACCTTGTACTAATAATTCTGCATTATTCATACATTTTTCAGCACAATGTGTTAATAATTATTTTTTATGATGACAACAGATCATCTGTTAAATGATTGTGTCAGGGGGCTTTAAACTAAACTTCAGCGACATGTTGCTCTATACTAGGCGTTCTCTACCTCCCACCCATTTTTTATGGTAAAATGACCTTACTGCCCACTGGTGCAGCAGTAACTCAATTTACCCTCTCTTTTTTCTGGTTACATAAATCATATGACCCTAGCTATGTACTACCCTGCACTTACTATTATTATTATTATCGTTTATTTGTAACGCGCCAACATATTCTTTAGCGCTATACATAAGTTTAGTTACAGGCAATGACAAGTTCAAGATTCACACATTGCAAAGACTGGAGGGCCCTGTCTTTGAGCTTGGAATCCGGTGTCCATAGCACTTTCCCTAAAGCACTGCGCAGGATTGAAACTCGCAGACTTACAATCTAAAGGTTGACGTTTGTATGTGGTACAGTAGGGAGAGAGTAGTGCTGAGCATGTTAGGGAGGAAGATTATAGGCTTCTTTAAAGAGGTGTGTTTTTATTGAAGTTTTGCAGGAGGATAGCCTGGTGAAGTGAGGCAAGGAGTTCCAGAGAATAGGGGCAGTGCGAGAAAAGTCCTGAGAGGAGGTGAGAAGAGTGGTAGAAAGAAGAAGGTCGATAATAGATAGTGAACAGTCCTCACTGCTGTCCCTGTGCTCTCTCACGAGCTCTCCAATGAGCTAAGCGTGGTTCTGCAGGTCTCTGGCGAGTGATGTCACTATTCAGCGCTGCCACCTAGCGATTACCCTTCTGCTCACCACAAAGCTTGAATCGCCCTCTAGTGAGCAGTAGGTAACAGGCTGACTACCACTGCTATATACCATACATGTGCACAAGCTATTTTGTTGCACTGCATTGGTAACTTTAGGCAGTCTGTTGTCCCTTAAAATATGCTGCCCTAGGCCTGGTCTTTGTGTACCTAGACAGAAACACACCTCTGTACTCTAATTATATGGTAGTACATGATAATAGTGTGGAGTATATTGAACATGATAAGTATCTAAAAGCCTACAAGTCTTACAGCCCTATTAAATTCCCCCAATGTAATAACCCGTAGCTCGTAACGGAGCCCGCTAGACTTATGGCTATTAAATTGGCTATTAAATGACAGGATTGACAGATCAAAGGTTTTGTGGCAACGGAGTTACGATTTCGACAGCCCATAGGGTTTTTCAACATGTAACCCGCAAACGAACTGCGGGTTACATGCGGAAAAAACTTACGGGCTATTGAAATCGGAACTCCATTGCCGCAAAGCCTTTGATCTGTCAATCCTGCAAATGCTATGTTCGCAATTCGCTAATTAAATTGCTACGAATCCACTGGCGTTCAAATCCGTAGCCTGCAAATGGAGCCAAAAAGCCTACTGGTACTAGAGAGGACCCACAAGGGGTTAAAGTCCTATCCGTAGCACTGTAAATGCAAATATACCCACACTACTGTACTAAAAATTAAGGTGAAAGTGATGTTAGGTATTAATATTAATAGCACAACATTCTCGCAAATCTGCAATATAAAATACTTTTTTTAATGTTTAATTTCCGTGTTATATCGATCCCGGCAATCAATGTGTTAATACATGTAATGGAACTTGCATGGACTAGAATATCATATTTACTGATTTATTAATATTGCATTATTTCTGGAATGCGGGTGCGATCGTAACTCGTAAATTCAAACCCGTAAGAGATTGAAATCTAACCTCCATTTTTCAGTGACGTAACGATCTCTTTTACCATTGGCTGATCATGTTCATGGCCGCACATGCAACGTGCGCAATTACGGTTTAGCAGTTTGGATGTCGGCCATGTCTGTTGCGGGCTTGGCTAATGTAATAACTCTGTAAATTCTATAGATTTCAAGCCCGCCTGCTTTGCAGCTGTACCGGTGCTGCTACGGGCTTCAAATGTAATATGGCCTTAGCCTTATAACTTACCAACTGTTTTATTCAGTGGGCATGATAAAAGTCCTGAGGGGCTAGGTGTACCACCGCCATTATCCTGTGTTACAGTATATTGCACACTGCGCAGTTTATGGGAATAGTTACTAAGCGTTATTTAGATCACTATCTGCAGTAGCCATTATGATTCACATGTTTATTATTGCAAAGGTGACACTCCAGACTCCAGAAACCTTTGCAGGCATGTTCTTGGTAGATAATACTTCAAATAATCAAATAAGTGTTTTATTCCTTAAATTAATTGAACAATTAAAGCCATATTAATCTATCCTTGGTTTTCTCAACTCTTGTAGTCATGGATGTTGTAAAGGATAATCATTTGCGAGTTATTTATACAAATTAAAGGACCAATGCAGATCAATAAGAAGGGCAATTTTTGGCAACTATGTACCAAACTAACAAAATTAGCAGCTATGTAAGCCAAGGGCATAAAACATTTTTGTGGAAAATCAAAAATTTTAAAGACCTTTTTTACGAAGGGCTACAATGCATGATTGCTATGCATTTCGGACCATTATGACCCATGCAATGCCTTAGTAAATATCCCTCTTTTTTAATATAAGATATTTGTAAAATGTAAATTTTTTAGGAAAAATATATCCACCAAAAGTTCCTTATTTCAGAAACTTTGTGGATGTTGTTTTGGAGACATGAATCCTTTTATATTGTCTGTATGGGACCTTCCCTGTTTTCTGCCCGCCAGCAGTGGCGGCTAGTGGCCACTAGGTTGCGCGGCTGAGATTCTTGTCAATTTCCTAGGGTTAGGATTCGGGGTTAGGATTAGATTTTGGTATTAGGGGTTACGGTTAGATTTAGTAGTTAGGAGTTAAGGTTAGATTTAGGGGCTAGGGATTGGGGTTAGGGTTAAGGTTAGGGTAGTGGCAGATGATAAGCTTTCCACTAACGAGAAATTTAAGAAAATATTGCCCGAGCCACCTAGTAGCCGCAGGCCACCACTGTTGGCGGGAGGCTAAAGCACAAAATTACACAAATCTTTTATATTCTCAACTCCTTTAGATTGTAAGTCTGCAAGTTTTCAATCCTGCACGGTGCTTTGGGAAATCACTTAGACACTGGATTCTAAGCTCAAAGACAGAATATGTTGGTGCCTAAATAATAATAATAATAACAACTCCTGATAGCAAGACTCAGGAGATCCGATAGATAAGGAAAAACTTGTTTTGTTACTAGTATAACCAGATCTGTAACATCATTAAGTAGTCTCTTCCAGTTACTTTAGAGAATGGAAGGTTGTGTCTTCAGATTGTAAATTTCATTAAAAAAATTCTACCACAAGGAATAACCATCAGAGAACAGTTTGTTTGGCTACAAAAATATACTTAGTAATGAGGTAAGAAGTACAAGTGCACAAACTTGTGATTTAAGGTATAGCTATATATTTAGATCATTTATCTCTGTTTGCTATAATTTTATCATCTGTCTCTGTAACCTGGGCCCCTGCTTCCTATCCTGGGAGTAGAGTTGAATTATCCTCCCCCCAGATGTTTTGGGGCTCCTATGCCAATGATTATAGTATTCTAGTATACAATACACATCTGTAATGACATTCATATATTGGCTGTACATACAGTATATTTACTAAAGTGAGAGCTTGGTGAGACATGTCAGTTTTCCCGGTGGACCGGATGTACCAAGGTCAGAGATGTGGATTACCAATTCTCTGGGGTAGATTTACTAAGATGTGACATTACACAAGTTCTGCAAGAACATTAAGGATATTACATTTGGATTTGGTCCCATGTATTCTCTGGAATCCAGTTTAGTCCAACCAGGGGTAGTTAAAGGACCACTACAATACCCCAACAAGAGGAGCTATTTGTTTTAATTATGCATTGATCATTAATGCATTTCCTGTTCAATGATTTATAATTGCAATGTTTGATTTTAATCTCATTAATAAGGTTTAACCCACCAGTTCAGCTTTTTTTCCTCACACTCATTAAGTTACCAAGGGGGTGAATGGGGCATAAGCAGACAGACAGGGCTTTAAGAACAATGTGATTTGATAGGAGGCCAAAAACACTTTAATAGGTTGCCCTCACAGCAAAAGCATGCTGTCAAAGGAGATGACTTTAACCATCAAATTTCCAGTCAATGGAGACCACTTTTTTGGTTACATTTTGTGCCTGAAAATTTTGTACTGCTTGTTACAGGAAGCCACCTACCATTATTGGACTTATCATGGGTGGATACCTACAGCATCTGAGTCCGATCTTTGAAAACAAGTTTAGTATTCAAATTTTTATTTTTATTAATGAACATAAATGTAATTAACAATTAACGCCTATTAAAAAAAAGATGTAGCTCATGTTAGGGCATTACAGTAGTCCTCAATGATGCCATTGATCTTTTCAGTGATGTCATACAGTACAATGAACCACATTTCTGATACTAAAGCAACTGGTCTGTTACTGTAAAAATAGGGTGAATTTCTATATAGCATTGGTGGGGAAGCTAGAATGCTACACCACCGAAATGTGCCAAATGTAATAACATGAGAATAGAATTACCTACAAACACCCTGTGTGCCTTATGGGTTTGGTGCCATATTTGTTTTAGAGCCTGTAAACATTTTTTATCATTCTATTGACCTTCTAGTAGTTTATGTGTTCTTTGTGACATAAATGTGTTGTATTTGTAATGGAATGTTAAAAGATAAGATTCTCATTAAAGATTTTGGACAAAGTACATTAGGTTTCATGGGTCAGTGAAAGGCTCCAATGCTTCAAATAAGTATCTTTACCTCTTTTTCCCCTTCATGATATTCTCTAGTAACCTCTCATCTCATTGCAAGCCTTTACCAGTGGAGCGTTAGCAGTGTGATGTATTTAAAACACTATCAGCAATTACCATCATAGTATTCACTAAGGCCCTCATTAAATTGCAATGTAGCCAATTGAATAGGGGTCTAAATAAGCACATCACATATATTTTTTAAAGAAGTTTTTAGTTATTAAGCATCTATCCAAAAGCACGGTTTTCACTAACTAAAAACTTCTTTAAAAAATATATATTATGTGCTTATTTAGAGCCGTATTCAATTTGCAAAATCGCAATTGAATGAGGGCCTAAGAATGTGTCTCCTCTAATCCCACAACGAAGCAGCTACCTAAAATCACACTCTGAAGGATGGAGTGGC
Source organism: Discoglossus pictus (assembly GCA_027410445.1). Lineage (NCBI taxonomy): Eukaryota > Metazoa > Chordata > Amphibia > Anura > Alytidae > Discoglossus > Discoglossus pictus. The sequence goes on from CM050169.1 coordinate 195,111,941, forward strand.
AAAATCAGAACTAATTTAATAAAACTATATATTCAGTGCAAGTTATAATACAAATCTTATGAGCATGTTTATTCATGTAATACACTGTCCATTCAGCTGCTGATTTCTATTTTAATTGACACAGTGAATTAAAATATATTTTTTTATTTTTTTTTAGGCACAGATCCATTGATCACAGTCTTTATTGTGAATTATCTCTTTTGTTACAAGCTGTCATCATTTATTTAAATATAAATATGCATATATGTATGCATTTGTGTAAATAAAATAATTTCAGGTTGCAGAATAAGTACTGTAATTGGTTGTTTTGCCCCTCCTTATACTTAAAAATATATTATATTGCTCAGTTTTTGTGCAATATGTCTGCCATGGATAAGCACAACCCGAAACAAAGCAACAAATGTGTCTGGTGTGCTGCTGTCCATAGGGCCCAGGAGTCAAACACAACTGAACAAGAACAACAACAACTCCTAGGAGCTCCTAACATTTTTAAAACACACATTTGCATGGGAAAAATAAGTCAAATTCCAGACTTTATATTAATATTATTATGCAAGGAAAGTGGAATATTTTAAAGTGTGAAAGATCATTTGGCATTTCAGGACCACTTTCACAATCTCAGCTCACACCAGGGGCATGAGGGATGGGGGGACAAGCAACCTCAGATTAAATGAATAGGGGTCACAAAAATAGCAAAATTAAACATAATCATGCATTGCCAGATTACCATCACTATGCAGCAGTATGTCTTTCCCATGAAAGCGATTGGGGGGTCCAGGGGCATTGAGAATTTAAGCAAAGAAATAAAGAAGTGCACTGCATTGCACCTGGTTCACCGGCGGTAACTTCCAGTCCTGGGAATTGGGTTGAATTATCCCCCACACACACATATTTTTGGGGGCTTCTACGCCCATGGCTCACACCCAGTAAGCTTCATACCTTATATATCAATACCAACACCTATATTTTTTATCAACCCTGTATTTGCATCTACTTTGTCTGGTCAGAGTGTTGAGAGCTCTTGGAGCTGAAACCAAAATAATAAAACAGTTCTAAAAAGAAATATAAACACAGTAAGACATAGACATACAGTACAAAGCATGTATCCTAGTTCACAACATAGTACTTTATTGTTGTAATACAGAGTTTTTATGGAGAAATGAATTCTGAAATGCAAATATATTACAGGCTCCCTAACAGAAACCCTTCTAAATTGCTACATTGTCGTGGTGAAGGGGCTTGTGTACTTCAATGAAGCTGTCAGCTATATCACATAGGGTCACCCAAGATGGGCATGTCATAGTAGAGAGGTCAGATAAATCACTGTCCAATGGAGAAGGAAGGGGCAACCCACTCCTGTATATTTGCCAAGAATACCATATGGATGAGCACAACCAGACACAAAAGTGCCTTGCGTGCTGTATCCATATGGTCACCAAGACTCGGACATGGCTGAAGGACTGAACAACAGCAACAAAACAGAACAGCTTATATTAAAAACATAGATAATAATTAGCAATACATGGATGACGGCTGATGTCTGTACAGTTTTTACTAGGGGGTCATCTACTGTTTACTCAATATAATGAAAAATTAGTCCAGGCATAATCTACCAGTCTCATACAGTTTGCGATCACTCTTGTTGTCGCTGACACCAGGTGAAAATAAGTAAATATAATGTTTTACCTGTTCCACTAACTGTATAAAACAGTCCTCCTATGTCCTCCAATGACCTTCTTGGTGGTATGTACTAGGCATGAAAAAGAGCTGCCATAAATCCGTGTTCTGTTCATCAACATGACAGCAAACATGTGAGATGATAAATGGTCAAAACTCTCAGTAAGTTTTTTTTATATATTACAGAGCAAACATATAAATAGGAAATTGCACAATTATAATTTGTGGTCGGGACCCTCTCATGCGTACAAGGGGTAGCTGAAGTGTAGCCAGATGTTATCGAACTTCTGGCCTGCTTAGAGGGCCTGAAGATCCTTGGCATGAAGGTGCTTAGCGAAAGCCAAATGGCTTACCTTGAAACGTAGACAATGACTAGGTAGAAAATGAACAAATTTATGATGAGGGCTTGTTGAAAGCCACAAAATAGTGAATAGTGAAAGAGCATGTTCTTGGGAACAGGCCAAAAGGACTCGGATGAGCCAAAAATGATTGAAGTTGTGCCTAGTGAAGCCTTATGGAAAGCCAAAGGCTTGGCAGCCAAGTAGTGATGAGGCAGAAATCTGTTGAGAGTGACTGATTTAGGACTTATGGAAAGCCAAAGGTTTGTAAGCCAAGTAGTGATGAAGAAGAAAGCTGTTGAGCGTGCTTGCAAAAACTGAAAACCATTGGTTGCTGAGTAAATTTGGACCAAAAATCTGAATGATTAACAGAAAGCCAAGTAACGGTGAAAAAGGGCAAGTGACGGTTACATAGGGGCATGTCCGTGAGCATGGGCAAAGATACCAATTAGACCAATTGACGTCAATGAAGGCAGATTTAGGGCTCCAGTTTAGTAGATTTGGGCCAAAATCCACCAGACAGGCTTGCGAAAGCCAGAAGCGTTACCCTGGACATGGACAAGGATGCTGCTCAGTGGATGAGGGTCGAAATCTGTTATTACGAGGCAGGGGTGGCTATTTATTCGATTTAGGACGGAATCTACCATGTGACCTAGCAATAGCCTAAAAAGCATTACTTTGTACTTGGTCAAGGCCGCTGCACAGTGGATAGGAGCCAAAATCTGCTATGAGGGCTTGCTGAAGCTAAAACCTTACCATGGCCAAAAATGATAGAATAAATTTTCTTGTGGGAAGGCTTTCACAGGACATTTGGAACCATTGCTCACCAGAGATGTAAATGGACATAAAGGCAAAGGTCCAAATGCAACAAGCAAAGGCTGAATTCAAGAGCGCAGGGTACCGACTGAGGTGTGCAATAAGGAAGTAAATAGGAAGAAGGCTGAATATGCGGGTGAGAGAGGGCTCCTCCCACAATCCCAGGTAAATAACCTGGTCATTTATCATAATGCAAACCACACTATAGGAAACTGTCCAGATGCAGATCAATGCCTTAAAAGGATATGGAAGTTTTCTGGATTTTACTAGGTATTTAATGTATTTATTTACTTTTATGAACTTGTTTTACTAAAATAAACATTAAAAACTCTGTTTCTAGTGCCAAAAATAGACCACACAGTCCCTCTATAGTAATGGCTATTGCAGAGTATGCTGACTCTGTAGGGCTGGATTGACAGTATAGTGTCCCAACCAATCAGGGACCACACCTCCGGAGCATGCTGAAGCATGCTTTCTGAGACATGGTCCGTCATAAGCAAGTACACTACACTGCACATCTGCACCTGGAAATACTGCAGTGGGCAGTCCCATACTGGGACTATTTGTATGAATTTTGGCAGCAAAAATAGAGTTTGAACTGTTACTAAAACAAATACAGTAAAAGTAAAGTAAATACAGTACTAGTAAATAAATACATACTGTAGGTATATTACATATCTATACAGCCAATTTGGAGCTATTGTGGATGGTAGCATCTTCAAATGGTGGCATCTGTTAGCCTGTGGAGAATGATGGAGACCTCAACGGGCAAGTAAGGTAAGTAGAGTCACCATGACAAAAATTAAACCAATAGTCTTACAGCCCTATTAAATTCCCCTAACGTATTAAACAGTAGCCGTAATGTAGACTTGTCACTATTAAATTGGCCCCGTAAAGCAAGGCGCTGCCGATCTGCGAGTTTGGAGTGAAAAAAGTCTATTGGACGTGGAGCTTTGCTCCCGCAAATCCTTTGTTCTCTCAGGCCTGTAACTGCTACATTCCAATTTCACTATTAAATTGCAACGAATTTCCAAAGACGACATAGCGGTCAAGCACGTAACCCGCAAATGGAAGCCAAAACATTATGGGCTCCAAATAGAAACCGCAATGGGTTTACAGACAACTTTTAAACACTGTAAAGGCCAAAATAAACACACCAGTGCACTTTAAAACATGGGGAAAGCATGGAAAGGTATTACAATTACTTGCACAGTAATTCCCCAAAAATAAAAATGCATTTAAAAAATATTTTTTTTTTTTCATATGCTCGAATGGTCATGCATATGCCAATATGAAAAGCCATGCTGCAACATGCAGAAAGCTATTAAAGGCACACAACCTGATTAAATAGCAACACAAAAACATGAAATTCATGCCATATTAGCATTTTCTTACTCACAGAGGCTCTATTGTGGACCCTAAAATCATATATATATTTGTCGTAATTATGATTTATCGGTCACGCTTTGCTAAAAGTTACGGGGTAGTTGCAATGACTTTGCTCCATAGGCGCTGATCGCGAGGCCAGCACGGCTTTGTGAAAGAAATGGCCTTTCAGGGTCCCTCCTCTCGAGGCAGGAAAATGGCGCGTTGCCTGCGACCTGCAATGAGCAGCGAAGCCACTCATCGAAAGGCCCGTAAAGTAGACGTAGGGGGAGGCTTGCAATGAGCGCCGGAGGTGCTCATTGCGAGGCATGAAAGTGGCGGGTGGTCGAGGCCTGCAATGGGTGGCAAAGCAACTCATTGCAGGGCTCGCAATGATCGCCGAAGTCGTTCATCGCAAGAACCGCAAAGTAGACGGTGGGAGAGGCTCGCAATGAGCGCCAAAGGCCGGAGAGCCTTGCATTGTGTGGCAAACAGCATTGCCAGCCGTCAATTTTTTTTGCCGTCATATTTGATGGGCAAGTCGCTAGTATAAATATAATTACATATACATCTCGCTCATCGCATCTACATTTGGGAACACAAATAGTGGCCATATTTCCCCGCCACGTGGCATATATCAAGTACCCAGTGAATATTTTATTATTTGTTGTTCAGTCCTTCAGTCGTGTCTGACTTTCTGTGACTCTATGGACTGCAGCACATTTAGCTTGGTCTCTGCCTGTGCTGTTCTTCAAGATTTGCATGCCAAAGATACTGGAGTGGGTTGCCAGTTCCTTCTCTAGTGGACTGGGATTTGTCTGACCTCTCTACAATGTCTGACCTCTCTACAATTAACCCTTTATTATTAATATTATGATTGATATTTAGTATTATATGATATCTAATGCTATTATGACTATTATTCTTTTTTATATGTATTGATCTATTGCATGTTAACTAGGGCTCATTATTTTACATACCGTATATAGGAATGTGACATTAATGTGATGCATGTGGATTGAAAACACACTGACACGGTTAGAACAGTACCACTGTTATACCTTTATTAATTGGCACATTTTATACAATTTTCTGGCGCACAGGCTGGCGAATCAGTAAGCCCCATCCGTAAATAATAGGCTGCCCCTTGCTTACTAAGAAAACCCTGAACCTCTGATGAGATCAGATCTTAATCTCTTCCTGTTGATTATATTTAGGTAGGCTGAGTGTGTTATCCCAGATAACAACATTGTAACATATTAGGCTGCCCCCCACTTACTGGGAACCCCTGAACCTCTGTTGATATCAGATCTTAATCTCATCCTGTTGATTATATTTAGGTGGGCTAAGCGAGTTATCACCAGATAACAACATTGTAACATAACAGGATGGTGCAATAGCCTGCAGACTAGCTCATATGTTTCTTAACAACAATTCCTATAACGTGAAACATAATATATAAACCAACATACCTACAGTATACCAGTGTAATCATATTTTAACCATCAGCACTAAAAAATACATAACTTTAACCCTAAACAGGATAACTTATTCCCAGTCCAGGCCTAAGCCATAGTCCAAAACAGTCCAGTCAGGCCCTGGGCATGACAGGTACAACAAAGCTTAATTTTTGCACAGACCACAATCAGAAACGGTCAAGACTGTCCATTAATTTCATGAGTGTAGTGTGGGCGGGTCCCGAGAAAGCAAGGCTTTTATTGGGAAAAAGGGGACACCTACAGGGGGTAATGTCATAGTCTAGAATAAGCATGATGCATAGCACCTACCAAAGTCACATGTGGTCACTACACCACTGCAATCGGAATCTGATGAAAAAAGGATCATCATAAATCACTCAATTTAATTGAAGAAACCATTCATTTAAATAGCACTTACAACTTGTCTAGATCTGCTCAATGAAACAGATGATTCAACTTCTAGACTGTGTAATCCAATCCAGTTTCACACATACAGTGTGGTGACAAAAAAACAAAAAACAAAAAAGTGGTCAACTAATAAAAGGCGTAGGAGTATAAAAAAAAACTAATCAACATGCATGTACAGTACAGTGCTAAATACTGTAACTGTAACAATATACCAACTCATCTTATCTCACCTATTAGCTAGGACTCTGGGTAATCAGCAATATGAAAATACCCATTAATACGGAGAGGACACAAAGGTCAGCAGCCAGATTCACTGTTACTTACATCAGACCCAAGGATCTGTTCTCAGACTGATATTGAGGTCAGGATCACATGCTTCACTAGTGCATATATTAATGCTGGCTGTCATCAACATGCCATTGTGAGACTTTACAAATCCACAGCCATAGCGGTATTAGTTTACATTTAAGCTAACAACAATCATGTCTGAGATATATATTATAGGTTTAAGATTGTGAGAGCTACATGTTAAGTGGGGGGGGGGGGGCTGTCATAGAAGGAATGTCTACCTGAGAGGCACTGGGAACACCTTACACCTCATACATTTCCTCTACAATGCTTGCAGTTGCAGAAGAATGCCATCATGGACCTGAATTGTATCTAAAACTAAAAAAGAGAAGAAAAAAAAAAAACATACAAAATAAGGCCTGAAAAAATCATAGGGACTGCAGCATCTCTTCTCAACAGCATTCCCCAGTGACCATCAATTGGTGACATGTAAAACAGAACCCTGCGTGTACACAGAGAATAGGATCATGGACCATGTGATGGGAGGTAGCCATCTGCATACAAAATATCATCATCACATAGGCCAAGATCCAAGACTCTGTATCCAGACTAGATTAGGTTAACATTGTGACCAATAGATTGTTACTGAGAAGTGCTATTGAGAAGGCACAAACATGTCTGCAGCCCTTATGTCCTCCTCCGCCTAGCCACATGGCCCACATGCTCCTCGCCTATCCACCGTCTCAATTTTGGTGATGGAGGGGGGGAGGCAACCCCCCATGAGGCAGAGGTACCGCGAGTGGTGGGGGGAGGAGGCATGGTGGGAGGAGAGGAGTGGCCGGGCTGCTGGTGATTGGGGGATGCCTCCGGGATAGAGGAGGCTGGGCTGGGGACCAGTCCTAAACGTAGCAGCCCGGCCACGTAGATCTCAGTCATAAGATGATGACTCCTCTCCTCCCTATTGTGCCTTGCCAGGCTGCGCATGAGCTCCGCATGATTGGCGGAGATGCTGACCTGGATCCCCCAAAGTAAGTCCAGTTGCTGGTGCATGAGGTCCAGCATCTCCGCCTGCGCAGCCTGGCTTGGTGGTGGTGGGGATGGAGGTCTGTGGGGCGTTGGTGGGTGAGGAGGTGGCGGTGATAGAGTGGTGAGGGTCTGGAGCCCGGCTGGAGCCTGTGGTAATGCAGGTGGTGGTGTTGATGTGCCCTGTGGTGGTGGCGGCCAGGCCAGTGCACTCATGTGTGGGGAAGGAGGTGGTGGCTGGCTGTAGGTCACGTTGGAGGGCCCAGGCAAAATCCTCAGTCTTTTGAGGAGGGGGATAGTGGGGTCAAATACCAGCGGTGAGGCCCGAGGTCCGGTGGGTGACCCAACCACCCAATTAACCTCCCCGTTCTCCGAGCCAGGACCCTAAGATCCTCTTCCTTCCTCCTCCCCCTGCACTGGTTCCTGCTGGGCAGGGGCTTGCTCCTCCACATCTTGTTTGTGTGGTTTGACCTAACTATATATGTCTCTATGTGTGTTCTTTAACCTATGCGTATTGCAAACATGTGTAATCTGCAAATATGTGTAAGTATTAATTGTAAATATGTATGAAATAGAATATAAATCAATAAAAACACACTACCTCTCTCAACTAGCTCCTACTCTCACTCCAAAAGACTCTAATCTCCAACCCCTGGACCTGTGTGCTACTTCGAATGAAAAATACAACAAAGTCAATGCATGGGAGTGTGGAAATCTAATTTATAAGCTCCCACTGTCAATCATATTCGTCTAGACCACTTTTGATTGGCTTATAGGCCTGTGTCGCACTGCGTTATTCCGCAATTGGATGGATATGAGCGATGGTTGAGGTTTGTCCGTCCCCTTAACAGCTTGCGTGCGCGGAAAGGATTTACAGGCTTGAGATGCAAGCCCGTAACTCGTGCCCTGCTCAAATTGAATTGCTCTGTAACTCAGCCAAGTTTCAAGCCTGCAGCCGTTCAGGTCTCACGTTGCACTTAGGGGCTTGGACTTTAATGTGGCTGTTAGTCCAATGTCAAAGAGAAGTAATCCAGTGAGAGATGGGAGTTTCTTGTATATATTGTGTAATATCTTTGGATGTGACTATGAAAGATATTTGACACAGTGATGGTAGGGTAGTGATATTGTTAGGAAGACAGCAGAAAGTGTAGATGTCACTAAGTGAAAAGAATAATAATGAATTTTGAGAATTCCCTGAAACTAATAGTCCTGCAGTTAGTCTCAAGCTGTGATATCTCTGGGTTTATTGCTGTTCTATTCTTGTATCTGAAACAGGAAGATACGCAACCAAATGCAGAAAAAGCTTTTATAAATATGTATCAGTATGCTCAGTTTTAACTGAAATAGGAACCCCACTGTCACTGATCTTTTGTCATCTTCTCAGAGCGGTTTTATGTCTTCCTCAATTTGCTGTTCCGGGTTTTTAGTTGGAGTGTCCAGTTGTGTATTACCTTCTCACAATTCATCTATAATTTTAGTGACCTCACCATGAAAGGACTTTTTAAAGGCAAACATTAGTCTTTAAAAGTTATTTCAATGGTTTAAAGGAGGTCTCTGGGGGTTTGTTTGGGCATTCAGGAGCAGCTAAACTATTTTTTCATAATCCAGATATCAGCAATTTATAATTATAATTAATTAATAATTAATATAGGTTATTCTCTTTTGAAAAAAATTACGTTTTTTCATAGATGGTATCATTCAAAACTATAGGTAATAACAAGTACTTTATACATTTAATGCTATTTAAAATTGCATTTTCCTATAGTAAACTAACATTGAAGTATGCAATATTTAGATGTCAGTGAGCAGTTCTGGTCCATTTTGGGAATTTCTAATTACCCGATTAGCCTTTCTCTAAGCATGCCTAGTCTTTCTCCATTCAGCTGAGTGCACTGAGGACAATAGCAGACAATAGGGCAATTCACAAATATTACTATCTTGAGGCCCTATGCTAATTCCAGCAAAGGCAATTACCAGTGCCTTAGTAGCACAAAAAAATCTACCTAGCTATGTTAATCACCCACCCTAAACATTGCAAGAGAACTTCAACTGTTACAAGTCCTTACGGCACACTTTTACATTGCCTTTTGACACTGACTATAAATGTTCACACCCAAACTGTATGCTAATAAGGTTTTTCAGATCACTCACAAATGAGGGTAGTGCCATAACAGTGAAAAAAATAAGAAAATATTACGGGTGCCAAACAGCACTCTCAGTGGCTTTTAAAACCTTTGCAGTATAGCACCAAAAAAAACAAAAAAATTACGAAATTTCAATATTATTTGATACTTTAGAGTCCAATTTCAACATATGTGTAATTTAAAAATATGATATGTTATTATTACGCCCCATTTTATTATACAACATCCACGGTAACACACAACCTCAAGGGGTAAATACATGTCACAAAACCACATTGCCTTCGAACAAACGCTCTAATGCATTGTCGTTAAATAAATAATGTTTAAACACAAAATAAACACATATTTATCTATTGAAGCTATAAATACAATTGTCACATATTTTTAATATCAAAATATTTTATTAAATAAAAGAAAATTAGTATATACAGTATATATATATATATATATATATATATATATATATATATATATATATATATATATAGTTGTGCTCAAAAGTTTGCAAAGTTTTAAAATGTTGGCATTTATTTTGAAAATATGACTGATCATGCAAAAAATGTATTTTATTGAAGGATAGTGCTCATATGAAGCCAATTATTATCACATAGTTGTTTGGCTCCTTCTTAAATCATAATGATAACAGAAATCACCCAAATGGCCCTGATCAAAAGTTTACATACACTTGAATGTTTGGCCTTGTTACAGACACATAAGTTGACACACACAGGTTAAAATGGCAATTAAAGGTTAATTTCCCACACCTGTGGCTTTTTAAATTGCAATTAGTGTCTGTGTATAGATAGTCAATGAGTTTGTTAGTTTTTAGATGGATGCACTGAGCAGGCTAGATACTGAGCCATGGAGAGCAGAAAAGAACTGTCAAAATACCTGCGTAACAAGGTAATGGAACTACATAAAGATAGAAAAGGATATAAAAAGACACCCAAAGCCTTGAAAATGCCAATAATTACTAATTAATCATTTATTAAGAAGTGGAAAATTCGGGAATTTCTTGATACCAAGCCAAGGTCAGGTAGACCAAGAAAGATTTCAGCCACAACTGCCAGAAGAATTGTTCGGAATACAAAGAAAAATCCACAGGTAACCTCAGGAGAAATACAGGCTGCTCTGGAAAAAGATGGTGTGGTTGTTTCAGGGAGCACAATACGACGATACTTGAACAGAAATGAGCTGCTTGTTCGAGTTGCCAGAAAGAAGCCTTTATTGCGTCATGCCACAAAAGAGCCCGTTACAATATGCCCAGCAACACCTTGACACGGCACCCCGTCTACTACGTTGAGAATGCGTGCCGGCGTAAGCAAGCCCACAATCGCACATCCCACAAATTTGCACTGTTGTAAAAGAGCGCACACCTAAAGCGCGCGCACGAGACTGTCACTAATTGAAAAATACTGCACTTTAATGTCTGCATTGCAGGCCGGGCCCTGCTAGCTGTGAGGAGCCTCTGTCCCTATGACCTGTACGGGCTGCAGTCAGTACACTGACTGACCAGGGACACTGACAGATCAAGGATATGGACCGACCAGGGACACTGACACAACTAATGGGGGGACAGACAGATGGAACACAGTAAAGACAGTCATCATCAAGTGGAGAAAATATGGCACAACAGTGACATTACCAAGAACTGGAGCTCCCTCCAAAATTGATATAAAAAGACGAGAATAAAACTGGTCTGGGAGGCTACCAAGAGGCCTACAACAACATTAAAGGAGCTGCAGGAATTTCTGGCAAGTACTGGCTGTGCGGTACATGTGACAACAATCTCCCGTATTCTTCATATGTCTGGGCTATGGGGTAGAGTGGCAAGACGAAAGCCTTTTCTTACGAAGAAAAACATCCAAGCCAGGCTACATTTTGCTAATACACATCTGAAGTCTCCCAAAAGCATGTGGGAAAAGGTGTTATGGTCTGATGAAACCAAGGTTGAACTTTTTGGCCATAATTCCAAAAGATATGTTTGGCGCAAAAACAACACTGCTTTGGGGCTGTTTTTCTTCAGCTGGAACTGGGGCCTTAGTTAAGATAGAGGGAATTATGAACAGTTCCAAATACCAGTCAATATTGGCACAAAACCTTCAGGCTTCTGCTAGAAAGCTGAACATGAAAAGGAACTTCATCTTTCAGCATGACAACAACCCAAAGCATACATCCAAATCAACAAAGGAATGGCTTCACCAGAAGAAGATTAAAGTTTTGGAATGGCCCAGCCAGAGCCCAGACCTGAATCCGATTAAAAATCTGTGGGGTGATCTGAAGAGGGCTGTGCACAGGAGATGCCCTCGCAATCTGACAGATTTGGAGTGTTTTTGCAAAGAGGAGTGGGCAAATCTTGCCAAGTCAAAATGTGTCATGCTGATAGACTCAAACCCAAAAAGAGAGTGCTGTAATAAAATCAAAAGGTGCTCCAACAAAGTATTAGTTTAAGGGTGTGCATACTTATGCAACCATATTATTTTATTTTTATATTTTTTCTTCCCTCTACCTAAAAGATTTCAGTTTGTTTTTCGATTGAGTTGTACAGTTTATAGGTCACATTAAAGGTGGAAAAAGTTCTGAAATGATTTATCTTTGTCTCATTTTTTTACAGCACAGAAACCTGACATTTTATCAGAGGTGTGTAGACTTTTTATATCCACTTATTAAGTTGTTCAGGAAATCTAGGGATCTACAGGCTCTTACATATGTGGAATATTTCCTTGCATAGGGAAGATTGCAAAATATGATCAAATCTTATAACTTAATTCAAATAATATGCCACCACATCCCTGTACGTTGTCAGTGGACATTAGGTAATTCGCAACACCTTGCTTCAATTACTCAACTCAATACATTTTCCAGTATGTTTCTACAGCTGCTCTCAGGGCCTATGACATTCACTGGCCTATGCTATTCAACATAAAGTATAGTGGCTTAAGGCCTGAGGCTACCAAAAAGGCAAAGTTCTATGTCCAATAGAATATATCACATATATAGTTGTCAGCAGGTGGGCTTGGCTAGGCAAGGAGCTCCGAAAGCACTCATCCCTATGACCCCGTACCACGAGGGGCTGCATTTGCGGATGTGGAGGCTCCCACGTCGCCTGCAATGAGCCCAAGACTCATTGCACACTACAAATGCACACAAAACACCCAATTATTAAATACAGACTTACACTACAAATATGAGCTGTGGGACTTACAGAAAAAAAAATACGACCCGCGGGACTTAGAAAAAATCCATTACGGACTCGCAAAAATACGACCTTAACGGACAATCCGCGCACAGCCGAAAACATTAAAAAAGCACAAAATACACACCAAAAACAAAAAAGAAATTACCCACACCAAGGGGGGACACCCAGAACGTCTGCAAGATAGGTTACACCTTGATTTGAGTAGAATTAAAAATGTTTAGACACCCGAAAATCCCCTAAGCAACAGAAAAAATGGTCGCCGACAAAAACGCAGCCTATTTACATTACACACTTCACACACTGCTGACACTTGCACCTCAGCTCAACAACAGTGCAAATCTACATTGGATGCTGCAGGAATATCAAACACATTGTTAGCTCTTGACACCATTGTTTGATGCATATATTAATTACAAATAGGTAAGGTATATTCTCAAAACACTTAATTTGTGCACCAAACACCATTCCTTGATTTACAATTCTATTGCCGTCATTTTGTGATGGGCAATTCGCTTCTTGGAATATATTAGTTGTTTTTGTTTAGTCGTTCAGTCACGTCCGACTCTTAGTGGCTCTATGGACCACATCATGCCAGGTGCATCACTCACTCATTGCCCCTCTGAGCTCCATCAAGTTCATGTTCATGGTTTCAGTTACCTCATCTATTCATCTCTGTCTCTGTTGTCCCCTTCTTGTGCCTCCAATCCTTCCCAAAATAAGAGTCTTTTCGAGGGAATCCTGCTGTCTCATGATATGGCCAAAATATTTGATTTTCAGCCTCATGATCATATCTTCTAGTGAACAGTTTGTCTTGATTTCCTGAAGCATTGATTTATTGGATCTTCATGCAATCCAAGGGATTCTAAGCAGTATTCTCCAACACCACAATTCAAAGGCGTCAATGTTACTACTGGGAATACCATAGTCTGAACTATTCTGACCTTTGTTGATAGTTTAATATATTTAACTTTTACTAGCTAGTCCAAGCTTGCCATAGCTTTCCTTCCCAGAAGCAAACGTCTTTTAATTTCATGACCAGAGTCACCATCTGCAGAGATCTTGGATCCAAGGAAAATAAAATCTACCAATGCCTCCACTTCTTCCCCGTCTATTTGCCAGGAAGTTAAACTGCTGTTTGCCATGATCTTTCTTTCTAACATTGAGCAGCAGGCCAGCTTTTGCACTCTCTTCTTTTATCCTCGTCAATAAGTCCTTTAGTTCCTCCTCACTCACTCGCCATCAGAGTAGTATCATCAGCGTATCTGAGGTTGATGATATTCCTTCCAGCAATATTGATTCCAGTATTAGAGTCATCCAGCCCGTCTTTACGCATGATGTATTCTGCATATAAGTTGAATAAATAAGGTGACAATAAAAAACCTTGTCGTACTCCTTTTCTGATCTTGAACCATATATTAGTAGTAATCACTTAATATTGAAGCAAAAAAAAACATTGTTCTCACAAATTTGTTTTTTAAGGAATAATTAAAAAGTTTGGAAACAGAACAACTAGAAGTCCATTTTATATCTTAAGAAATAATATAATATTTTTAAAAGACCACTGCAGTTCAAGACAAAAGACACATGTATAAAACATGTTATATCTTCAATACTCAATAATATAGCAGTGACGGAGCTAGAGAATGGAGGGCCCTGGTGCAAAAAAACATTTTGGGCCCCCTGGCGGTTTGTAAAAAATGTTTTGCGCTGGACTCAGCCAGGGTTAAATAACCCAGTGCTCCTCCCTCAGACCTCTTCCAATAACTGCTCCCCTACCCTTATCTTCTGCCTGTGAGAAGAGTGAAGATATGAAGAGTGAGGTAGCCGTGAATGTCCAGTAATCCAGGTGAATAATCAGAGTATTGCAGTGAATAGTGATACCTTTTTTATTGGAGAAACGTATTCATAATAAAGCGACAAGCTTTCGAGAGATAATGCCTCTCTTTATCAAGTCAAAAAGTGATACTGATACAAGTATGAGCTATGAACAGCAAACAGAAAGAGATGGGGGAAAAAATTGGAAAAAACAAGAAAGACAATATTCATTGTGCAGAGTTAAGTGAGAAACAGACCAGCATTGTGAATAATGTCCTGATAGGTCAGTAAGTCTATAGATAAGAACACAGCAGAGTAAAATAAAGAGCAATACATTTCAGCATAGCATGTAGCTTACAAAAACAGCAATAGAAGGGGGGGAGGTAAGTGGAATGTGTTAGCTATAAGACATTAAGATAGTGGGCCAGAAAGCCTAAGTCGATGTTAATGCCCAAATCCTGTGTATTAAAACATTTGATCATTTTTAATTCAAAAGTTTTCCGCTGTTGAATACTTCTGAAGTTCCCTCTGAGTACTTTAATTTTGAGGTTCTGGATGGAGTGATTCTTTTGGGTGAAATGGTGTCCAACTGGAGTACAATAGCTGTCTTCATGGTGTTTTTTGATGGAGCTTCGGTGGAGGTTCATTCGCATGTGTAGTTTCTGGCTGGTTTCCCCAATGTAGCACCCCCTTTTACATACAATACATTGTATCATGTACACTACATTTGATGATGTACATGAATATGAGCCTCTGATGTTGTGGGTCTTGTTGTTGTGCGTGGCTGTGTCCTCTTTGCAGATGTGTTGGCATAGTTTGCAGCGACTTTTATTGCAGGGTTTGGTGCCATTTTCTCTGTTATGCTGTTCATTTGGCAATCTTCTGTTCATCAATGTTTGTCTTAAATTTGGTGGCTGCCTAAATGCAAGAATGGGGGGTTTGGGGAATATATGTTTCAATTATTTCTCCTCTGTGAGTTGTGGTTGTAAATCCTTAAATATTTTGCGTATTCCTTCTAGAGGTGGAAGGTATGTGGTTACCAGAGGTGTACGTGAGGTTGTTTCTTTGGTTTTGTATTGCAGCAGGTGTTCCCGGGGTGTTCTGATGGCAGAGGTTACTTTCTGAGTGATAATATGGGGTTTGTAACCCTTCTGTCTGAAGGAGGCAGACAGTGTTTTTAAGTGTTTATCACGATCCTCTGTGTTTAAACATATGCAGTGGTATCTGATGGCTTGACTATGAATTATCCCTTGTTTAGTGTGGGAGGCGTGGAAGCTAGAGTTGTGGTGGTAACTACATCTGTCTGTATGTTTCCTATAGATAGATGAATTCAGTTTGCCATGTGTAATGGAAATGGTGGTATCCAGAAAGTTAACCTGTTCTGTGGAATAATCCATTTTAAATTGAATGGATGGGTGAAAGGTATTGAACGAATTATGGAAGTCTTTGATTTTTCCTTCCCCTTCTGTCCATATGATGAATAGGTCATCTATGTAATGGTAGTATCTGTAAGGTTTGTGAACATATGTGGACAGGAATCTCTTTTCCAGGTCGGCCATAAATAGGTTAGCATATTGTGGTGCCATTTTCGTGCCCATTGAGGTCCCCATTATTTGTAAGTAAACATGCTGGTTGAAGGTGAAGTAGTTGTGGGTCAGGTGTATTCTAGTAGTTTGACAATGGTATCAGGGTTATATTTGTGATTCTGATTGTGTGTAGAAAGAAACTTCATGCATGCCTCAATGCCATCTTTATGTGGGTTGTTGCTGTAAAGGGATTCAACATCCATAGTTACGAGTAGTGTGTTGGCAGGTAGAGTTTGTTAAGGAAGTCAGTGGTGTCCTGTATATAGCTGTCAGTGTTTTTAACTAGTGGCTTAAGGATGTTTTCAACAAATCCAGATATCTGTTCAGTCAGTGTGTCCATACCTGTAACAATAGATCTCCCTGGGTTGCCTGGTTTGTGGATCTTTGGCAGCATGTAGAAAGTCCCAGTTGTATGATGGGTGGGTATGAGTTGCTCCAAATCTGGTTGCACATTCTTAGGGAATGTTTGAATTAGTTTTCATAGTTGGATGGTGTATTCCTCGGTCAATTTTTTGTAGTAGGTATTGTCTGTCAGTTGTCTGTTTCCTTCTTATTATGAATACGTTTGTCCAATAAAAAAGGTATCACTATTTACTGCAATACTCTTATAAATATATATATATATATATATATATATATATATATATATATACAGGGAGTGCAGAATTATTAGGCAAATGAGTATTTTGACCACATCATCCTCTTTATGCATGTTGTCTTACTCCAAGCTGTATAGGCTCAAAAGCCTACTACCAATTAAGCATATTAGGTGATGTGCATCTCTGTAATGAGAAGGGGTGTGGTCTAATGACATCAACACCCTATATCAGGTGTGCATAATTATTAGGCAACTTCCTTTCCTTTGGCAAAATGGGTCAAAAGAAGGACTTGACAGGCTCAGAAAAGTCAAAAATAGTGAAATATCTTGCAGAGGGATGCAGCACTCTTAAAATTGCAAAGCTTCTGAAGCGTCATCATCGAACAATCAAGCGTTTCATTCAAAATAGTCAACAGGGTCGCAAGAAGCGTGTGGAAAAACCAAGGCACAAAATAACTGCCCATGAACTGAGAAAAGTCAAGCGTGCAGCTGCCACGATGCCACATTTCAGAGCTGCAACATCACTGGAGTGCCCAAAAGCACAAGGTGTGCAATACTCAGAGACATGACCAAGGTAAGAAAGGCTGAAAGACGACCAGCACTGAACAAGACACACAAGCTGAAACCTCAAGACTGGGCCAAGAAATATCTCAAGACTGATTTTTCTAAGGTTTTATGGACTGATGAAATGAGAGTCTTGATGGGCCAGATGGATGGGCCCGTGGCTGGATTGGTAAAGGGCAGAGAGCTCCAGTCAGACGCCAGCAAGGTGGAGGTGGAGTACTGGTTTGGGCTGGTATCATCAAAGATGAGCTTGTGGGGCCTTTTCGGGTTGAGGATGGAGTCAAGCTCAACTCCCAGTCCTACTGCCAGTTCCTGGAAGACACCTTCTTCAAGCAGTGGTACAGGAAGAAGTCTGCATCCTTCAAGAAAAACATGATTTTCATGCAGGACAATGCTCCATCACACGCGTCCAAGTACTCCACAGCGTGGCTGGCAAGAAAGGGTATAAAAGAAGAAAATCTAATGACATGGCCTCCTTGTTCACCTGATCTGAACCCCATTGAGAACCTGTGGTCCATCATCAAATGTGAGATTTACAAGGAGGGAAAACAGTACACCTCTCTGAACAGTGTCTGGGAGGCTGTGGTTGCTGCTGCACACAATGTTGATGGTGAACAGATCAAAACACTGACAGAATCCATGGATGGCAGGCTTTTGAGTGTCCTTGCAAAGAAAGGTGGCTATATTGGTCACTGATTTGTTTTTGTTTTGTTTTTGAATGTCAGAAATGTATATTTGTGAATATTGAGATGTTATATTGGTTTCACTGGTAAAAATAAATAATTGAAATGGGTATATATTTGTTTTTTGTTAAGTTGCCTAATAATTATGCACAGTAATAGTCACCTGCACACACAGATATCCCCCTAAAATAGCTAAAACTAAAAACAAACTAAAAACTACTTCCAAAAATATTCAGCTTTGATATTAATGAGTTTTTTGGGTTCATTGAGAACATGGTTGTTGTTCAATAATAAAATTAATCCTCAAAAATACAACTTGCCTAAAAAATTCTGCACTCCCTGTATATATATATATATATATACATCACCCCCACACAGCACCCACCCCTCTTAGCATCCATACCTACATACCACCCAGTTCTTGGCAGCAGCCATCCCCTCTCAGCATCCATCATGATAGCACCCAAACCCTCTCAGCATCCCACCAATATCTTCTTTGCTCCTACCTTACATAACCCATCCCCCTGTACTTTTGGACCCAGGGTGGTACCAGGGAAACTGTGGCAGGTCTACAGAAAATAGAAATAAATGCAACAAAAAAAAAGTACTCAGCACCAGCCTCCTTCAGTAGAGGACCCTGGTGCACTGCACCACCTGCACCACTAGTAGATCCACCCCTGGATTTATTATTAAGCAGCTATCTAGGGCAGAATTTCCCAAACTGGGGTCAGCTGACTCCAATCAGGTTACAAATGGGATTAAAAATGTGTAAATACTAATTAGAAAATAAAAGTGCCTAGATATTAGATTTTATGGTTTGTGATCGCACAGGCTATATTGCCGTATAGCACAAAGGGTATAATTGTTAAGAAGCATAAAAATTCATTAGATAGACCCTCAAGTATTCCACCAAAACCCTGGGTGACATTTAATTGGTGCATCAAAAATTGGGAGAGGCCAATTCATTCGCAGGTCCTGGCCAGTCACATGATGCAGCTTTACAATCCTCTTTACTACAATTTTTTGCGCTGCATTAGATTTTGCCAACTGTTATACAAAGTTATAATATTGAGTAGGCGTAAGGATATTGCCGTGTAAAAATAAGGTGAAAGGGAGATAGGTAGCGTACAAGAAACCTTTGTTAAGGGATGCCAAAGATGTATAATTGAGCTATGCTTATAGCAGAAAAATATGTAAACTTGCTGCATGTAAAGAAGGGTACACATTCTCATAAATGTCTTATAAATGTACTACTCAGTGACTGCATCATCAAATTCATTAAACTGCTTAAACGATGAATTTACAATAAGTCGTAGAACAGGATGGGCCACACCAGTCTGTAAGCAGGATAAACTCATTCTTATGCATTAACACAACTTCATTGTTCTTAGAACAAACCATGCGCATAAAATGTAATTATTTGTGATTTTTTTGTCTGACTCCACTGCTGCCTTACAGCCCCCTCTTCCTCTCCCACACAATGAAACTCTACAGATCCTGACAGACACTGCTCGTATCTTGTTCAGCAGGTTCTGTACAGGTGTGCATACTAAAGGAGGGAAAAGGGTGGGACCAGGGACGTGTTTCCTTTAGCTTCTACTTGTAGGTGTGGTGTTTACTCGTGCAGTGTAAGTGAACACCAGCCGTACAGTCTCAGGATTTAACTTCCTTAGTTTCCAAAACCAACATCAGGGAAACACAGAAGCCGAGAACTGGAGAGGGACTGGAAATAGGCTGTGGTCACCTGCACCTAAAGGACTGGAGTCATGGGTGACACCATACCGAAGGATCTGGTATGTCCTGTACTTAGTAGATATGCTAGTCTGATAGTTACTGGTATGTGTCTGTCAATCCTTAGAAAAAACTTACAGTTCAGGTGTAGACTTGCACAAATATTGTGCTTGAGGTATTTTTACAAAACTTTATATATGGACATTATGGACACCTACTGACGATATATTACTGGTGTGTAATATGTATATATATATATATATATATATATATATATATACTTATATATGTCCATCAATCAGTTGCATACGGCATGATAACTACTTTCAGAAAAGGATATGCAAAATATTGTGCTATTTGGCTCAATCGTTTTTGCGCTGGGAGTTTGTCCTTGACAAATCTGATGTTGGTATTTTGAATATTTGTCTCTCAAAACAGCAATTAGTCCTATGCAAATATATCAGTCCTACTGTGCATGACAGAAACTAAAATATGTAACATGTTTACTTATAAACCTAGGTATTTCAGTGTTGTGTAAAATGCATGTTAAGATTGAGAACTTCATTCTGTTTCAAGTTCTTGCACATCGATAAGTGGTGGTAATTATGTCAATGTGTAAAACCTAGAGGGCTTGTTAACAATTACAACATATTGATACCGGGAACACTTACGAAATCCTAAGAGCTGTATTGATAGCAGCCTAGCAACACCATCAAATAAAATAAATAGTGACCTAGATCAAATAGATTCACTACTCATCATATAATGGCTAGTTGACTTTAATGTAGAGAATTGATAGATGATAAATGACAATAATAATATTAAATAGAGCAGGATAAGCAGTTGATGTCTTTGCTTCAGAGACCTTATATTCTAAGGAAGAGATACAAAAACTGCTGATGGTCTTATTGGACTACTGGTCGGAGACAACCAGGGGTCTCTGAGTTGAGTGGTCTATAGAACAACTTCAATTACAAAAACTATGAAACAAAATGTAAAGAAAATTATTAAAATTGTATAAATACCAGTGATATGCACCAATAATACAAAATATACATTGCTTTGTTAAAAGGTAGGCTGCAAGATCCACCAAGACCCTCCGCAATCTTCAAGCAGTCCAATAAGATTATCAGCAGTGTTTCAGTGGTGTTTCAAAAAAAGTATCAGAGCCTCTGATATAGAGGAAATCACTTAGCTGCTGAGACAAGGGTGGGATAGAGTTGTATGGTGGATGTTGGATGAGTCAGCAGTTTATATATACTGGAGGTGATAACATTAATTTATCATTTATATTAACCAACTTGACATATAGGGGCAAGTGTACCAAGGTGAGAAGGTTAGAGTATCTCTCCCACTCCTATGTGAGCATACAGGGCAGATTTACTATCTTACCCGGTCCTACATCTCACTAGGGTGTGCACATTGTAAGTATGATGAGATTTCTGTGATAGGCTTCTGAGAAAAGTTATTTTGTATGACTTCATTTGGAAGCCATGGACAATCCCTAAAATGTAAATTCTCAGTGCAATTGTTTCACAGGATAAGAGTGGGATGGAGAAGATCTCCAATCCATCACTCTTTTCCTTATTATAGACATACAGCTTATTATTTTGTCTAAAATATGTAACTTAATACAACCCATAGTTAAGATATATTTGTTTTTAAAAAAATGAGTGCATTCTAGATGTACATGGATTAAAACTTAATAAGCAAACAGAAGTCACTTTGCACCCATGTTTATTGTTGAGTAGCAAGATCTGTAGGTGCTGTGTTATTCCCATACAACATCTTGAGTTACTACTTTGCTATTCCTAGAAATAAAATAATATTAACAAATATGATTTTTTTATGATAAATCTTAGTAATTGTGCAAAAAAATAATAATATATAAATATAAATATATATATATATATATATATATATATATATATATATATATATATATATATATATATATATATATATATAGGTATGTAGAATGGCTGAATTATTAAGATTTCATTAAATAGTTTCTCGAAATCTCTGGAAAAATATTTATAAATGTAGATTTTATAGCTCAGTGTAATAAAAATGATTGTGCATATGAATGTGCTTCCAATTTAATGGCCTTTATGGCCATGTGAGGTTTGCTTAAAGTGTGTACTTGGCCATTAAAAAGCTTCTTGACAATGATCCCATAAGTATGCAAACGGCATGCACCATTTTCACAAAATTCATAAAGAAACTTACATGGCAAATTTTAATCACTATTAACAGAAAAGCAACTACTAAAGTGCAAATTTAGGGAGAAAAGCACAATTTACAGTTTGCAGTTATAACCACAAATATTGACAAATGTGAATAAAGTATAAAAGCAAATACCAGAGTTCATGCACTATCAATACAAAAGCCAAGGTGAACCTACAATGCAAGAGGAAATATGTTTTTAAATGTATGTGGTTTTGCCTATATGTTTTGGAGATTTTTATCTTAACTGAGGAAGCCACAGAATGAGTGACGAAACGCGTCTTATCTTTTTATGACATTTTCTATTGCTTACTTTGCATTAATTTGGAATAAAGACCATTTCTACATGGAATATATTATAATCCGAGAAGAATTTTTGCGGGGAAATTCAACACATGAATATGTACATACAGTGGTAGTATATTTGTATACTACACTATCTGATTATTATAATCAGCAGGTCGTCACAAGTTATGATCAGGAGATTATCAAGCATTTGCAATTATAATACCTCAGAAATATTGAGGTATATAAAGGTGAGAGTTCAAACAATTAATTTCCAAGATTTTCCAGCATTTTATGAAGTGACCTGCGCAAGGTTCTTGTGCACTTTCTCTCCCACAAGAAAGATCTGCCAAAACTGCATCTATACCATATGAAAACATAAGCATATTACTACAAAAATAATCTGATTATTCAAAATACTACCTTAGAGACATTGTTTGGAAAAATAAGGTGAGTTGGCTGCTAAGATTTTGTTTAAATCTCAATTGAAATATGTCAGTCATTGAATTGAGACAATATATTAGCTCATAAGCACTCTAGGATTTTACTTCTTTATACATTGTTTTAGTCAGTTTTTTATTTGGATCATTGCTGAGAAATTCAGTATTATTCATGCTACATATTGTATGCAAATGAACAGCTCTTGAAAACCAATTTGCTGCTTTGATGTGCTAATTGTCTGCTTGTCTGTCCCTATGTTGGCCAAAATAATGACCTCAATGTTGTCATGCAAGTACACTGAGTCACAAATTAGCATATTGAGCCACACATTAGCTACAAAAGCTGTGCTTTTCAAGAATACTTTATGGTACAGATAAAGTCACCTGGTGTAAAGACAGTTTTAATGCTCTTTAAGATGAGATCAACTTCCTGATAGGGTGACATAATTCCTTTAATAATCTATGCATTAGTATAGTTAATTGCAACATAATTGTAGTGAATTCATTGCTTCAAGAAGAACACGTATAAAGGTGCACAGCAGTAGATGCAACAGGAGGACCATTAGGGTCATTGTCACGCTGGAAAGTCCAAGAGCATCCCATGCGCAGCCTTCGTGCAGAAGAATGCAAATTGTCTGCCAGTAATGTCTGATAACATGCTGCATTCATCTTGCCATCAATTTTCACAAGATCCCCTGTGCCTTTAGAGCTCACACACCCCCAAAACATCAGTGGGCCACCACCATGTTTCCCAGTGGGGATGGTATTCTTTTCACTATAGGCCTTGTTGACCCCTCTCCAAACATAGTTCTTATGGTTGTGTCACTCCAAATTACAGTGTGCCAGAAGCTGTGAGGTGTGTCAAGGTATTGTCAGGCATATTGTAACCATGTTTTTTTGTGGATTTGCCGCAGTAAAGGCTTCTTTCTGGGAACTTGACAATGCAGCTAATTTTTGTTCAAGTATCGTTGTATTGTGCTCCCTGAAACAACCGCACCATTTTTTTCCAGAGCAGCCTGAATTTCTCTTGAGGTTACCTGTGGGTTTTTCTTTCTCAATTCTTCTGGCAGTTGTGGCTGAAATCTTTCTTGGTCTACCTGACCTTGGCTTGGTATCAAGAGATCCCCGAATTTCCACTTCTTAATAAGTGATTGAACAGTACTGACTGGCATTTTCAAGGCTTTGGATATCTTTTTATATCCTTTTCCATCTTTATGAAGTTCCTTTACCTTGTTACGCAGGTCTTTTGACAGTATCTAGCCAGTTCATCCACGTGAAAGCTAACAAACTCATTAACTATTTATGTACAGACACTAATTGCAATTTAAAAAGCCACAGGTTTGGGAAATTAACCTTTAATTGACATTTTGACCTGTGTGTGTCACCTTATGTGTCTGTAACAAGGCCAAACATTCAACTTTTGACCAGGGCCATTGGGGTGATTTATGTTATCATTGTGATTTAAAAAGGAGCCAAACAACTATGTGATGATAAATGGCTTCATA
Source organism: Discoglossus pictus (assembly GCA_027410445.1). Lineage (NCBI taxonomy): Eukaryota > Metazoa > Chordata > Amphibia > Anura > Alytidae > Discoglossus > Discoglossus pictus. The sequence continues at coordinate 195,136,110 of CM050169.1, forward strand.
TGAGCACTATCCTTCAATAAAATATATTTTTTTGCATAATCAGTCATATTTTCAAAATAGATGCCAAAATGTAACAATTTCTACCAGAGTATGCAAACTTTTGAGCACAACTCTATATAACGACTCAGATATGCCTAATAACAGTATCGGCTCTTTCAGTGGCGCTGAATCATTAAGTTACTTTTAATTTTTAATAGCAATGAGAAAACAAAAACACACGCATATACAGGAGGCTTTCATGGCCCAGCTCGTGTAAGTTTGCAATAAATAAGGTTTTGTTTATCTTCCTCTGTAAATAAGAGGAAATTCAAAACAGTTGGGCCTGAAAAACTTATGGGTGTGTTTTAACTTACATTAATAGTTGCTGTGCACAATATGTTTGTTGTTGGGCAAGAAAGATCTGGATAGAGAGAGAGAGAGAGACTGATAGAAATAAAGATAGAGAGATATATAGATGGACAATCATACAAATCTATCTTTCATTAAGGAAAGAGACATTGAGATAACATTTTTGGTTATCCCATAATTCTTTATATACAGTATCTATATAAGTGCGCACATTTAAATATCAGATAGCTAAAGGTACATTTTGTTATCTTAGTTGTGTAAATGCAGTAGTCCGCCATTAGCTAAAGTTTGCTTCATGGATGTTTGGAGTTTTCTGTGAGCCAGCATTCCATAAGAAATTGATCTAAAATATCTACCTTCGCTATCTATGGAAAGCTATGTAGAGGGAGCAAGCATGAAGTATTGGGGTACTGTGGAGGGTTTTGGAGACGAATTGCAGTTTTCTTGAAAAGGGGTAGTCAATAAATATTTATTAACATATCCAAGCTCCAAATGTCTTTAATAGAATGAGGTCAAATCCTAAAATCCATATTTATAATATAGCTGCAGTTGTTCAGTCCTTCAGTCGGGTCTGACTCTCAGTGACCATTTGGACTCAGGGCAGACAGCAATAAACATGTGTGAGATTGTTTATGCATATATGAAATAAATGAATGCAAAATGTATTTATATAAACTATATACTACTATTGCAATTTGGCCAATTGAATAGGGCTCTAAATAAGCACATAACATATTTTTTTTTAAGAAGTTTTTAGTTAGTGAGCATCTATCCAAAAGCAAAGTTTTTACTAACTAAAAACTTCTTTAAAAAAAATATGTTATGTGCTTATTTAGAGCCCTATTCAACTGGCCAAATCGCAATTGAATGAGGCCCAAGGTCATTAACCACTCCCTGGGTGCACAATCACATGTGCATCTCTTCCACCATGTTGCTCCGCCAACAGCTACAGATCTACAGCCTTATTAAATTGTGATTCAGCAAATTTAAAATGGCTCTATTTAAGCACACAGCCTTTTTTTTACAGAAGTTTTTAGTTAGTGAACTTCTATCCAAAAGCAAGGTCTTCACTAACTAAAAACGTCTGTAAAAAAATATGCTATGTGTTTATATAGAGCCCTTTTAAATTTGCTGAATCACAATTAAATAAGGCTTCTAATATATATATCCGGTTCTGGTCCCCACTCGTATTGCGATGTACAGGTTCTACTGAGAAGAAAGAAGATTTGGACAAAATACTTCAGTGAAAGATATCAAAATATTATTAGATTACATGTAATTTTTGTTTTACATATGTACTTTAAGAAAATATCATAATGGTGAAAAATGTAGTGATATTTGATATTGTTAAATAGTATTAATACTTTAGTTAAACAGTGATAGATTAATATTTTTTCTTCTAATCTAGAGGAAATCCTCTTTGCTTTCATGAGCTCAGCATGCCAATGTTTGCTCACCAAGGAGATCTTGGAAATGCTTTCGAAGGATGTAGCTAATTATATGAAAATAGGAATCAGTTAATTCCCACAGTGGTTTAATCGTGCGTCTTGTTGTTCAGTAGATGAGCTGGCAGAGAAAGTAGACAAGAAGAACTGGTTCATCATGAAACGTCTTTAATTACTATAAATCTCTTTCTCCTCTAAGTTAAACACATAAAACCTCACCTTGGTTTTTCCATGATGACCACTTCCTAAAATATGTGCAATGTCAGTATGTCTGACTTGGTTTCCATTAACTGGGTATCAGCCTTTAATACACTTTCTCTAAATATGTGCAAATATGTAATTTTATGTCTGATGCTTACCATCCAATACTGTCCGTAGTTCATTATTAATGCTAGAGCCCTCGCCTCTGTTCCTTCTCTCTTCCTCTAAATGAAAAACCTTTCTAACTTTCACTTCTCTTCTGACCCTTTTTATTCCTTATCTGTTTAATCTTTCCCTGATTTCTGCGCCTTCCATTCCCTTTAGATTGTAAGTGGCAAGTTTTCAGTCTTCTAGGATGCTTTGGGAAAAAGCACTTTCTGCAAAGATCCTAAGCTCAAAACAGGGTCCTCCATTTTTGGAAGGTTGCTAATGCTGTATTTTTCCTTGTTTTTTCCCCTGTATTGCGCTACGGAATATATTGGCACGTTACAAATAAAAGTTAATAATAATAATAAAAAATCAGTGGCTATCAATATATATTTAATATTTATGTTGATTAATAACTTCATTGTATATATTTCCAATGATACCTCACTCTTATTGCATATTTCTTTGATTACTAATCGTCATTGTTTGTATTTGCATTGTCCACCAAATATCATTCCGCATATTTTCACTTTCATTGCACTCATTTTAATTGACATCTAAAAATGTATTCCATGTATTTCTATTGTTTACTGAATATCACTGCACATATTTAATGAAGTAATAATTTCTACTGATTACTAATCTTCTTTGCATTTACTTCCACTGAACACTGATCTTTAGTGAACATAGCTGCATTGATGACAAAATACTTCTGTTCATGGATAGGCAACAGATCTACGTACAGCATTTTATCTGATCTCAAATACACACATAATTTATGTATTTTTTAATTACTATGAAACTTAAATAACCAATAAAGTGTCATATCTATAGTATGCTATAAAAAAATAACTACAGCCCATTCAATTCTGCTTAATGATGATGATAGTGAGTTTATGTTTGTTTCCTAAAAGAATTAGAAACCTGGGAGGAATGAAGGAACCGTGGATTGAAAATACCAAAATAACAAACCTGATAGTAGAATTTAATAGAAAAGCAAGGTCTATATGATAAACCTCTTTCTCAAGCTACAGATAAACTAGCAATCCACAGCCTTATTAAATTGTGATTCGGCCAATTGAAAAGGGCTCTATATAAGCTCAGAGGATATTTTTTTACAATTGTTTTTAGTTAGTGAACTTCTATCCATAAGCAAGGTCTTCACTAACTAAAAACTTCTGTAAAAAATATGCTCTGTGCTTATATAGAGCCCTATTCAATTGGCCGAATCGCAATTAATAAGGCTGCTAATATGGAATACCCCATGACATAATCAGAATCCAAATATAAGATTTTCTCTAAAATGTTTTATGTTACTCTTTTAAATACCCACTAATGTTATTTTCTTTCTTTTTTCTTTTTTGTTACGTACTTCACAAGTGCATGAAGTTTTTACCAAGCTACATTATATAGTAATTTAACCAAAAATTGGATATTAACTTTGTGAAATGAAACTAATGAGAGATGTAGGTCCTATGAAGATTATCTCATTGGGATGGTGTTTAGGTAAGAATACTCCTAGCAGATTATATTGACATTGTAATCCGATATTACTCAAACAATAGGTGCAGTATCATTGTCATGCTTTCTGCACAGATGTAGATTTTTCCATTTGATTATACACATTTTATATTTATTCATTACTTACCAGCACAGTTCTGTAGTCCATACACCTGTCGTCATGACAAATGAGAGACATTTTCTCTCTATTTTACTTTAGTGTATGAGTCACCAAGCCGTTAAACACTTTATCCTATAACAGAAGACCCTACTAATGTTACTACCTTTTGTAAATAGGCAAGAAAACAAGGGATAGGGCTGGAAATTGTGACTGATTGAAAACTGGTTTAAGCTACATTTACATAAGTGACACTCCTTTCCTAGAGGTGGTTTGGGTCTTATGCCTATAGGGGTTAGTCTTAACTAAATGGTTAATTAATCTAGACATCTAAATGTAAGTATCTATTACAAGGAATGTGAGAGATGATGTTAATGGGCACACCTACCTGCATATATACTGACAAATCCCACATTGCTTTTGCATAAAATAAGGGTTAAAATAATACAGATTATGGCCCTCATTCAATTGCAATTTGGCCAATTGAATAGGCCTCTAAATAAGCACATAACATATTTTTTTAAAGAAGTTTTTAGTTAGTGAAAACCTTGCTTTTGGATAGATGCTTACTAACTGAAAACTTCTTTAAAAAAAATATGTTATGTGCTTATTTAGAGCCCTATTCAATTGGCCAAATTGCAATTGAATGAGGGCCATAGTGTCCTGGAGGTAAAAACAAGATAGAACTATATGCAATTACGTGGAACACAGGGTTTTTTTTTCAAGCATCTAGAAGCGCATGTTTTATACAGTACATAAGTTAATTTTTTGCAAGGGCGTAAATAAAACTTGTTTAAACTTAATTGAAACCAACAGGAAACAAAGAGAGCAAAATGTACAGCCTTATTAAATTGCAATTCGGTTAATTGAATAGGGCTCTATTTAAGCGCATATCATATTTTTTTACAGAAGTTTTTAGTTAGTGAAGACCTTGCTTTTGGATATAAGTTCACTAACTAAAAACTTCTGTAAAAAATATATGCAATGTGCTTATATAGAGCCCTATTCAATTGGACGAATTGCAATTTAATAAGGCTGTTAGTCTGTAGAACTCATTAATTAACAGACAGCAAGAGCAATTAAACATCTTAATATTATGTGCTTTGAGACTTTTATTTGAAAAAAGAAAACACACTTGGACACATCATAAAATACTCTCTTTCTGATCCAACAAGGAAAACAATTATTTCCATTTCCCTTTAAGAGATTCAGCAATGTAGGGGAAAGAAAGTGTAGTTCAAGGAAAACTGCACTTGTTTGAGAAGTATGTAACAAACTAACATTAGCCCGTGTGTAAACTATAAACCTTAACACAAGTCAGAATTCTTGAAGATTTTGTTTATCTATAGAAGAGTCCATCTTGTCTTTGTTTCTCTTTCTGATAGCTGGAGCATGAGGGGTGTTTACTTATCTATTAGTGGAGGAATTGGTGGGGAGAACAAAAGAGGGAGTGATGAGAAGTATTTGTTACAAAATTGAATCTCATTGAATTTGAAACGTACCCCCTTTCCCCCACACAAGCCAAAACTGGTATCATGAATTAATAAATGCACTTTGCTCATCCAGAAATATAAGTGCCCCTCTCATACGCACCACAACCTTCACCAAAGTATCATGGATGCCTCTAGGGTCATGAACTATACAACTGATGCTAAGTGAATCTGATGCTGATTAAACAAACCTGTTCCTTGAGATATCATCAAGGCCATTCAGCTACATTTGAAAATATGCTATAAACTCACTAACGTATACAAAAATAAACCAAGAACAGAAGCTCACCGAGTATGACTAATGCTAAGGAAAAGCCGTTTTCATTGTACAATTTCAGGCATTAGATTTACTTTTTGCTAATAACTACAAACTGCAAATGTACTTATTTAAACTTGTATTTTACAGTGCTGCAACAACTGGGACATGTTCTGTGCCCTATTAACAGTAAAATAAGTTATATTTATTAGTTTGGGTTCTCACAATGTTGTTGGAAGTCTTTATCGGGAGCAGTAACCTTTAAAGCACCACTTTAGTGGTCTTATAAACTTTTCTCCAAAGAATAGTTAGGTAGGGATTGCTAAAAAAAAAACTTTATTAAACTTTTACTGTGCATTTAACCTGTGAATTACTTTTTATATCATGCCCCAGGCTGTATAAGCTTTAGATCTCTCCACCCTCTGAATGATGTATTGTCGCTTGAGTGGGGCACACCCAGGGGGAAGTACCAAATTGAAAATCTTTGCAGACCACTCTATAAATCACACATTAGTAACAGGCATTAGTGTAAAATGTACTAGCCATGTACACAAGTACTATTTATTTTAAACTATCACTATAATACTGAAAGTACGTGTTTGGAGACGTTTGTGGGTGGCTCCCACTCCAGAGGCAATACATCATTCAGAGATAATAAGCTTATACGGCCTGGTGGCATAATTAAACATAGTAATTCATTTGTTTAAATGTGCAGTAAAATGTTAATAAAGGTGTTTTTATCAGCCCCTAACTATTCCTAAGAAAGCTCTTTATAAGAACGCTAATGTGGCACTTTAAGGTAAATAACATCACCCTTCAAGCTACTCTTGAAGGGCCCAACCCATGTACAGTATGTATATTTTATATATAAAAAATGATTGTTAGTAACAAGTACTATCTCAATAAATTGATATTTTCTTGAAATCAGCTTTCTTGATCCTTTAATTTTCTTTGCTAATCTTTTGTGTATGAAACATATCACTGTTATTCATTGCTAATTATACCCTGGGATTTGAACATGCTCTGAGTATTTTTTTGAATATATGGGGATTAAAATGATGGGCATTGTTCCTAGTCCCCCCTTTGCTAGAATAAATTTGAGTGTCTTCCTCCCCCCTCATTCTATATACATACAGATTTATTTAATTTAAAAATAAAACTTGTTTTCCACACCCTCAGAGCTGCTTACAATGGCATAGTGTACCTACCAATAGAAACACTGCATTCAAGAACAAATTTTTAACCCTTTACTAACCTTCAAGCCAGCAGCTGCTCAGTGCAGAGATCTACAGATCAGTGTCTGACTCCTCATACTTCCTTCTGCAAGGTAGAATACACATCCCATGCTTCCTTCCTGCACAAACTGTTAACACTGATTGTTACTATGTATTAAAATGTATTAGCTGTCTGTAAATGACAAAAATGAATTATGAATGGTATGCTAATATTAGCAGGGATTTTCAGTGGTGTTAACGAACAAAAGCTACTGCTTGCAAACTCAAGAGATTTCACAAACATCAGGGTTGTTTTTTTAATGTTTATTTTCGTATTCTTTCATGCACAAAAATGTTTGCATACACTACTGATCCATAATCCAGGAAATGTATATATTCCTTTAAATTCTATTGAATAGCCGACAGAATATTTTGAACTCAACTATAGTATTAAATTGTGCAAATACTATGTTAGAGCCAGTCTTTCAGGTGCCAAATAATGAACTAAATAAAGTAATGACAACCAGATACCAGTTATCAAATGAAATGCTGTATTTATTTTTTTGTGCATTCTGTATTTAAGAATAGCTCTTCAAATGAGCATTCTTAAAAATAGGAATTTAGTGGACATTTGAACAACTGTGAACTCCCAATATATTTTCTTACAATTGGTGTAAATGTGACAAATCGGTTTTATGGAGTGGAAATTATTGCTTTGCTAAAATGGCAAAGTATATATGGGATTTTTTTTTTTTTTAAATCCCCGTTAAGGCAAATGCTACATAACACAAAAGAAAAATAATTTAGTGAATTCCTGTGCAGTCTGCCTGCAAGTATAGCAAGAACTGAAGTCGCTAAAGGTTCAAGTCTACTTGTAATAAAAAAATAAAAAAGTGGTGTAAAAGTAATCAGTTTATGTTTTAGCAGAGAGGGAAGGTATTGTAAACTTTAAGAACTTTATAATTTTTAAAGCAAATGTTTTCCAGTTAATCTAACAAAGGATCAACCTGCAATTCCAACTTTAAAAACCATGGCCTAAATCTTGGGCAACTTAATGGACAACTGAGATGCCATATTAATACAATAAACCTCCCACTCAAGCTACATACACATTTTTCATTTTTCTCTGCAATACTTTTATGTTTCTATCTTGCATACCAAGACTCTTTTTGAGTATAGATACAGATAATGGGTTAAAGCCCAAATTATTAGGTATGATGTGTCAGCTTTCCCAGAAAAAGTCTGAATTGTGCTTTGAATTTAAATTATAGGTTAAAGTATTTTTCATTTAAATAATCACTAGGGGCCTCATTCAATTGCGATTTGGCCAATTGAATAGGGCTCTAAATAAACACATAACATATCTTTTTTATAAAAGGTTTTAGTTAGTGAAAACCTTGCTTTTGGATAGATGTTTACTAACTAAAAACGTCTTTAAAAAAATATGTTATGTGCTTATATAGAGCCCTATTCAATTGGCCAAATTGCAATTGAATGAGGGCCTAGATGTATAAAACTATGGGCCTCATTCAATTGAGCCCTCAGAAGATGCGGGCGTCCGTGAGGGAGCCCGTAAGTTATTTTGCTATTCAATTGGCGTCTTTTTGCAAGCTGCGATCGGGTTACGGGCTCCGGCCTCTGGCCTCCAATTCCTTGCGATGGTTAACATCGCAAGTTACAGCCCCTCGAAGCCTTTGATCTTTCACAGCCGCAAGAGTTCTGAATGCTAAAATCGCAAATCGCTATTCAATTACACAGTTTCCCCAAGTCCGAAAATGTTTTCATACCCATAAACGGCAAATGTAGAACATTATCCTAGAGGACTCGCAAAGGGGTTAAAGACATATCCGTAGCACTGTAAAAAGCAAATAAAAAAGCAATAAGGCATTGTAAATAACGGGGAACGCGATGAAAGACAGTAGAATTATTTGCCCAACAGTCTCAAGTATCATTTATTTTTATGTTTCAACAGGGTTAAAAAGATCTCGGGTATCAATGAGTTAATACATATCAGGCCACCAATATGAACTAGAACAGTATTGGCACTGATTTTCATAATTCTGTATTTTGCGGGTTTGTCAGTCTGATCGCATATCGGACCCCCAAATCTAATTGAATGACATGTAACCGCCATGTTTTACTGCCGTAATAATGACGATCTCATTTTCTATTGGCTGATTCTAAATCGGGAGTTACAGCCTTGCTTAATTGATCATGTGTCCAGCCCTGAAATGCTACGTACGAGTGCATGGTTTACGGTCTCGGCTTTCGGGCTTGTTCAATTGAATAGCACCGTAACTCGAGCACGCTGCCGGCCCACAGCAGGCTCACAGACATACGGCCTACATCCCGGGACTTGCGGCCTTGCAATTGAGTGAATGAGGCCCTATGTTTTTTTGTAATCCTGTCCACAGGACCTCCGCCTACCATACCATATTATCTCTAATCTATTTACCTTAAATCAAAGGGGCCACAAACACTTACAAACCCAGGGACGCTTAATATGCAAAGGCTGCACATAGGATTCTCAGTCTAGCTGACAAAAATAGAAGAGTTAGTCATTATTTTACATTAAGTTTTTTTATGTGTAGAATTTTATTGTATTTTATTGTACCTAGTGGATTAAGGGGCCACTGTATTCCCATTGTTAATGTGCTCTTGGAAAAACTGCTTTTGATATTGAGCAAACATGTTAGAAAATAAAAAAAATATATAAAAATAAAGCAATACAGACTTAAAAAATGCATTAACTAATGTATGCAACAACCCTGTAGTGGGAGCTACCATTTTTGTTTATCTGCTTCTAGAAGTTGGGTGACATTGAATGCAAAAAAAGTGTTTTAGCTTTAAATGTGTCATTTGTGAATACTAGTGTTTTCAGAAGCACTAATGGAAATCTAAACAGTCTACAAGGTCCCCTTAGCTTAATCAAACAGTTCTAACAAGGCAATGGCTGGTAATAGTAATTAATATTAGCATAAATTAGTTAATTAATTGTATTTATTTGTTTATATATTCATGAGAAGAGTTGGGAGGAAAAAAATAATAATAAATAGTAAGATGATGATGTTGATAAAGCATACTAAAATTGTAATGTTTTTTATTTCCTTGCAGAGCTGGATTCCCAGGCTATTTAAAAAGAAGACATGTACCACATACATAGAAGATACCAAGGCTGGACTGTGAGTCGTTTTGCCAAATATTACCTTTCTGTGTTTGTGACACCGTCACTTTATTTATGCCTCAGGCCTTGCCCTGTTTGTCTCTGGGACTCGATCATGTCTATAATAGAGGCCATAAAACAGGTCCAAACTGTACTATGACAATACGTTCCACAGGTCAGAATTAATATAACTGCAAATGACTGACATAAATGGCAATCTGATTAAATACCTCAGAGTCATTAGAAAGCTGCTTTGCTTCTATTGTTTTAATTGTTTTGCTTAGTATTTGCTGGTAAGTTTTTGTCTGTTGAATGCCTGATTTGCTAAATGGTTAGACGAAAATATTTTTAGCTTAGTTAAGCACGCACTATCTTCATGGGAAATAGCAACAGGAAATCCATTCATATCATGGAGTTTAAATAAGCATAAACATTACATTTTGTGCATTACTATTTGCTTTTTAAAGTATTTATAGTGATAAGTTAAATATAAAAACGATCATGTGATAAGAAGCATAGTCTTTATCGAATTTGGCCTCTTTCCCAAACTGCAATTAAACTTTGCTATTTTTATACTCTTTATTGCCTTGTGTCTATCCGAGAGATGTTTGAAATAATCAGTAGTTATATGTTTCTTCTATAAGTCAGACTCCTTAGAGTGTATTAATTCAAATATGTAAAAAGTAACAAAAGGGAGTTAAAGTGACACATAACACATCGGTTGTTTTCTGCATCATCAGATAGAGAACTGATAACATGTGTAAAAAGTGTTTTTCTTTTTGAAATTGCTACAGAATTAACAAGTTAGAGGCAGTTTATTTAGGAATTAGGAGAAGTGTTTGCATTCTTCCAAGAAATATCTGTGTATATAATTACGCTGAATCAGGGCTGTGTGATGGTGTGAGTGATAGTGCAGGGCTGTGTCATAGTGTGAGTGATAGTGCAGGGCTGTGTGATGGTGTGAGTGATAGTGCAGGGCTGTGTCATAGTGTGAGTGATAGTGCAGGGCTGTGTGATGGTGTGAGTGATAGTGCAGGGCTGTGTGATGGTGTGAGTGATAGTGCAGGGCTGTGTGATAGTGTGAGTGATAGTGCAGGGCTGTGTGATGGTGTGAGTGATAGTGCAGGGCTGTGTCATAGTGTGAGTGATAGTGCAGGGCTGTGTGATTGCGTGAGTGATAGTGCAGGGCTGTGTGATGGTGTGACTGATAGTGCAGGGTTGTGTGATTGCGTGAGTGATAGTGCAGGGCTGTGTGATGGTGTGAGTGATAGTGCAGGGCTGTGTGATGGTGTGAGTGATAGTGCAGGGCTGTGTCATAGTGTGAGTGATAGTGCAGGGCTGTGTGATTTTGTGAGTGATAGTACGGGGCTGTGTGATGGTGTGAGTGATAGTGCAGGGCTGTGTGATGGTGTGACTGATAGTGCAGGGTTGTGTGATTGCGTGAGTGATAGTGCAGGGCTGTGTGATGGTGTGAGTGATAGTGCAGGGTTGTGTGATAGTGTGAGTGATAGTGCAGGGCTGTGTGATGGTGTGAATGATAGTGCAGGGCTGTGTGATGGTGTGAGTGATAGTGCAGGGCTGTGTGATGGTGTGAGTGATAGTGCAGGGCTGTGTGATGGTGTGAGTGATAGTGCAGGGCTGTGTGATGGTGTGAGTGATAGTGCAGGGTTGTGTGATGGTGTGAGTGATAGTGCAGGGTTGTGTGATGGTGTGAGTGATAGTGCAGGGTTGTGTGATGGTGTGAGTGATAGTGCAGGGTTGTGTGATTGCGTGAGTGATAGTGCAGGGCTGTGTGATGGTGTGAGTGATAGTGCAGGGCTGTGTGATGGTGTGAGTGATAGTGCAGGGCTGTGTGATAGTGTGAGTGATAGTGCAGGGCTGTGTGATGGTGTGAGTGATAGTGCAGGGTTGTGTGATGGTGTGAGTGATAGTGCAGGGTTGTGTGATTGCGTGAGTGATAGTGCAGGGCTGTGTGATGGTGTGAGTGATAGTGCAGGGCTGTGTGATTGTGTGAATGATAGTGCAGGGCTGTGTGATAGTGTGAGTGATAGTGCAGGGCTGTGTGATGGTGTGAGTGATAGTGCAGGGCTGTGTGATAGTGTGAGTGATAGTGCAGGGCTGTGTGATGGTGTGAGTGATAGTGCAGGGCTGTGTGATAGTGTGAGTGATAGTGCAGGGCTGTGTGATGGTGTGAGTGATAGTGCAGGGCTGTGTGATAGTGTGAGTGATAGTGCAGGGCTGTGTGATTGTGTGAGTGATAGTGCAGGTCTGAGTGATAGTGTGAGTGATAGTGCAGGGCTGTGTGATAGTGTGAGTGATAGTGCAGGGCTGTGTCATAGTGTGACTGATAGTGCAGGGCTGTGTGATAGTGTGAGTGATAGTGCAGGGCTGTGTGATGGTGTGAGTGATAGTGCAGGGTTGTGTGATAGTGTGAGTGATAGTGCAGGGCTGTGTGATGGTGTGAGTGATAGTGCAGGGCTGTGTCATAGTGTGAGTGATAGTGCCGGGCTGTGTGATTGCGTGAGTGATAGTGCAGGGCTGTGTGATGGTGTGAGTGATAGTGCAGGGCTGTGTGATGGTGTGAGTGATAGTGCAGGGCTGTGTGATGGTGTGAGTGATAGTGCAGGGCTGTGTGATGGTGTGACTGATAGTGCAGGGCTGTGTGATGGTGTGACTGATAGTGCAGGGCTGTGTGATGGTGTGAGTGATAGTGCAGGGTTGTGTGATGGTGTGAGTGATAGTGCAGGGTTGTGTGATGGTGTGACTGATAGTGCAGGGTTGTGTGATGTTGTGAGTGATAGTGCAGGGCTGTGTGATGGTGTGAGTGATAGTGCAGGGCTGTGTGATAGTGTGAGTGATAGTGCAGGGCTGTGTGATGGTGTGAGTGATAGTGCAGGGCTGTGTGATAGTGTGAGTGATAGTGCAGGGTTGTGTGATGGTGTGACTGATAGTGCAGGGCTGAGTGATTGTGTGAGTGATAGTGCAGGGCTGTGTTATTGTGTGAGTGATAGTGCAGGGCTGTGTGATGGTGTGAGTGATAGTGCAGGGCTGTGTGATAGTGTGAGTGATAGTGCAGGGCTGTGTGATGGTGTGAGTGATAGTGCAGGGCTGTGTGATGGTGTGAGTGATAGTGCAGGGTTGTGTGATGTTGTGAGTGATAGTGCAGGGCTGTGTGATGGTGTGAGTGATAGTGCAGGGTTGTGTGATGTTGTGAGTGATAGTGCAGGGTTGTGTGATGGTGTGACTGATAGTGCAGGGCTGTGTGATGGTGTGAATGATAGTGCAGGGCTGTGTGATGGTGTGAGTGATAGTGCAGGGCTGTGTGATGGTGTGAGTGATAGTGCAGGGCTGTGTGATGGTGTGACTGATAGTGCAGGGCTGTGTGATGGTGTGAGTGATAGTGCAGGGCTGTGTGATGGTGTGAGTGATAGTGCAGGGTTGTGTGATGGTGTGAGTGATAGTGCAGGGTTGTGTGATGGTGTGACTGATAGTGCAGGGTTGTGTGATGTTGTGAGTGATAGTGCAGGGCTGTGTGATGGTGTGAGTGATAGTGCAGGGCTGTGTGATAGTGTGAGTGATAGTGCAGGGCTGTGTGATGGTGTGAGTGATAGTGCAGGGCTGTGTGATAGTGTGAGTGATAGTGCAGGGTTGTGTGATGGTGTGACTGATAGTGCAGGGCTGAGTGATTGTGTGAGTGATAGTGCAGGGCTGTGTGATGGTGTGAGTGATAGTGCAGGGCTGTGTGATAGTGTGAGTGATAGTGCAGGGCTGTGTGATGGTGTGAGTGATAGTGCAGGGCTGTGTGATGGTGTGAGTGATAGTGCAGGGTTGTGTGATGTTGTGAGTGATAGTGCAGGGCTGTGTGATGGTGTGAGTGATAGTGCAGGGTTGTGTGATGTTGTGAGTGATAGTGCAGGGTTGTGTGATGGTGTGACTGATAGTGCAGGGCTGTGTGTTGGTTTGAGTGATAGTGCGGGGCAGAGTGATGGTGTGAGTGATAGTGCAGGGCTGTGTGATGGTGTGAGTGATAGTGCAGGGTTGTGTGTTGGTTTGAGTGATAGTGCAGGGCTGTGTGATGGTGTGAGTGATAGTGCAGGGCTGTGTGATGTTGTGAGTGATAGTGCAGGGCTGTGTGATGTTGTGAGTGATAGTGCAGGGCTGTGTGATGGTGTGAGTGATAGTGCAGGGTTGTGTGATGTTGTGAGTGATAGTGCAGGGTTGTGTGATGGTGTGACTGATAGTGCAGGGCTGTGTGATGGTGTGAATGATAGTGCAGGGCTGTGTGATGGTGTGAGTGATAGTGCAGGGCTGTGTGATGGTGTGAGTGATAGTGCAGGGCTGTGTGATGGTGTGAGTGATAGTGCAGGGCTGTGTGATGGTGTGACTGATAGTGCAGGGCTGTGTGATGGTGTGAGTGATAGTGCAGGGCTGTGTGATGGTGTGAGTGATAGTGCAGGGTTGTGTGATGGTGTGAGTGATAGTGCAGGGTTGTGTGATGGTGTGACTGATAGTGCAGGGTTGTGTGATGTTGTGAGTGATAGTGCAGGGCTGTGTGATGGTGTGAGTGATAGTGCAGGGCTGTGTGATAGTGTGAGTGATAGTGCAGGGCTGTGTGATGGTGTGAGTGATAGTGCAGGGCTGTGTGATAGTGTGAGTGATAGTGCAGGGTTGTGTGATGGTGTGACTGATAGTGCAGGGCTGAGTGATTGTGTGAGTGATAGTGCAGGGCTGTGTTATTGTGTGAGTGATAGTGCAGGGCTGTGTGATGGTGTGAGTGATAGTGCAGGGCTGTGTGATAGTGTGAGTGATAGTGCAGGGCTGTGTGATGGTGTGAGTGATAGTGCAGGGCTGTGTGATGGTGTGAGTGATAGTGCAGGGTTGTGTGATGTTGTGAGTGATAGTGCAGGGCTGTGTGATGGTGTGAGTGATAGTGCAGGGTTGTGTGATGTTGTGAGTGATAGTGCAGGGTTGTGTGATGGTGTGACTGATAGTGCAGGGCTGTGTGTTGGTTTGAGTGATAGTGCGGGGCAGAGTGATGGTGTGAGTGATAGTGCAGGGCTGTGTGATGGTGTGAGTGATAGTGCAGGGTTGTGTGTTGGTTTGAGTGATAGTGCGGGGCAGAGTGATGGTGTGAGTGATAGTGCAGGGCTGTGTGATGTTGTGAGTGATAGTGCAGGGCTGTGTGATGGTGTGAGTGATAGTGCAGGGTTGTGTGATGGTGTGAGTGATAGTGCAGGGTTGTGTGATGGTGTGACTGATAGTTAACAAATAATATTACTTAAGCTCAACAAATATTATTAAAGGGTGTGAAAGAGCACAAGATAAGTTAAAATTATCTATTTTGTAATTACACTAATAACAGCTAAATAATCTAAAGCTTAAAGTATGTTTACAAACACAGTCAACATTTTTTTTTCTTTTGCTCACTACACAGAGCTGACACTGCATGTCTATGAGTGGGCAGTCAGTGACACATGTAAACAGGCATTACTTTATTGAATTTTCAGTGAAAAATGCATGTATTTCAAAAATTCAAAACGTAGTTAAACATGCTTTTAGGAGAATTTTACAGTGATGTGCTCCACATTTTGCTGAACTAAGTGGCCATTTAAGGTTAAAAAAAGAAAAGAAAAGGAAGAAAGAGGAGTTGAATCCTTAATCTTCTAAAAGAGATATTTTTAGTCTGCATCACATGTCCATATGATACACATTTACAGCCTTATTAAATTGCAATTCGGCCAATTGAATAGGGCTCTATTTAAGCACATAGCATATTTTTTTTGTTTGTGAACTTCTATCCAAAAGCAAGGTCTTCAGTAACTAAAAACTTCTGTTAAAAAAAATATGTGCTTAAATAGAGCCCTATTCAATTGGCCGAATCACAATTTAATAAGGCTGTAAGTATATAAATCCATAAAATAAAAAAATAATAACAAATTCCTTCATATAGTATTTGAATCTCTAAGTTTTGGGTTTATTAATGTTTTTTGTTTTAGGCCAATTCAGATTTTAGCACCCCAAGGCCTCATTTATTACTCTTCCTTTCACCTTGATATATGCCATCCTAGGATTGCCACACACATCTATATATAAAATCATAAGTGTATTTGTGATTATGTACTGTATATTCGTGTCAGAAAATGGCAATTATAGGCAAACAATAAGTGTTTCTTTATCTGTGTGTTATAATACAGCTCTACACCACACTGCCAGTGTGGGATGCCCAGGGACAAACATGTCCATGTGGCCATGGAGGATAATTTTGGGGCTGCCATAGTCAGCAAGTGGACGTCTGCTGAACACACCACAGAAGAGCCTACGGATGCCTATGGAGACATAGAATTTGTGGGGGCCGGGAAGAAGCACAGCAAAGTAAGAACATGAATGTATAAAATGAGAGGGGTATCAAGGTCTAATTGAGCTCTGAGAATATTATTGAACATTTGGGAGTTTCATATCTAATTTTCTCCCCTATCATTGCTTAACATTATAATGTGTGATTTAGGTATCATAATTAAAAGGTAGCCCATTTCTTGTCCATAAATAGACAAAGCACAATGCTGCAGCCCCTCTTGCAGGAAAAAATACTAAAGGAACATCAAAGTGTTTGGGAAATGTTGGAAGTGAATGTAAATTCTCATTGCTTTGTTTTATAACCATCTGTTTGAATACATAACTGACTAAGCAAACACAGCTAATTGATTATTCATCCATTATTCCCAGCTTTGTTTCCTATAATATTCCTAAGGCGGAGCAAATACTTCCCTCTGCCTTACATTAGTATTATTTTCCAAGCCTTAGATTATTATTATTAGTGCACCACCTTATTCCATAGCACTAGAGGTATAGTAATGCACAGGAATTATATTTAACATTGATTTAACATAGAATATGGTAAAAATATAATGCCGTTACAGTTGTACATATACACTGGTACATAAGGGGTCTGCTTTCGTGAGAGTTTAAAATCTAACCAGCTCTATAGTGTTTCAGACATGCCCTTTTATATGTGTGACTAGTAACTTGCTGGACAAAAATTACGGGATAATATTTGAAGTGTCTCCCTCTCCTCTCCCTCCCCTGTGTCTCTTTCCCCCTCTCCCTCCCCTGTGTCTCGTTCCCCCTCTCCCTCCCCTGTGTCTCTTTCCCCCTCTCCCTCCCTTGTTTTTCTTCCCCCCTTCCTGTGTGTCTTTCCATCCCTCTCCCCTGTCTCTCTCCTACCCTCGCCCTTGCCTCTCCCCCACCCTCTCCCCTGTCACTCTCCACCCTCTCCCCCCCATGTCTCTCTTCCACCCCATGACTCTCTCCCACCCTCTCCATTGTCTCTCCCTCACGCTCTCCCTTGTCTCTCCCCATCCTCTGTATTCGCCAGTTGTGACGCGCTACGCGAAGATGCTCGTAGGGCCACAATTGCAAGCCATGCGAGTGAGGCGAGTCGTTATGGGGCTCAGTGAGGGCCGCAATCCTCCCTCCTTCCCCCTTATCCGAAGGGCCGCAACTGCGAGCCTTGTGAAGTGAGGCAAGCCGTTACGAGCCACAGTCAGGGCTGCAACCCTCTTCCCTTTTCCTCCCTCCTTCCCCCTTATCCCCACTCCTTCCCCCTTATCCTCCCTCCTTCCCCCTCTCCAATAACCTTGTTGTCCCCTTTCCCCTCTCTTACGTTGATCCGCTGAGCTCCTGCTGCCGCAGTGCGTCTTCTGCATGTGTCCGGAACCAGCATATGCTAATGATGTGATGTCACATGCACGTCACGTCATTAGCATATGCCGGTTCCGGACACACGCAGAAGACGCGATGCAGGAGCTCGGCGGATCAACGTAAGAAGAGTGAAAGAGTGGAAAGGGGATAGGGGGGTTATTCGAGAGTGGGGAAGGAGGGAGGATAAGGAGACACAAGGAATAGGAGACATAAGAGAGGGAGAGGTGGGGGGAAAGGAGACATAAGGGAGGGAGAGGTGGGGGAAAATGAGATGCAAGGGAGGGAGAGGTGGGGGAAAAGGAGACACACAAGGGAGGGAGAGGTGGGGAAAAAGAAGACAGAAGGGTGGGAGAGGGGGGGGATGAGACAGAAGGGAGGGAGAGGAGGGGAAAGGAGACACAAAGGAGGGAGAGGAGGGGGAAAGGAGACACAAGGGAGGGAGAAGTGGGGAAAAAGGAGACACAAAGGATGGAGAGATGGGGGAAAAGGAGACATAAGGGATGGAGAGGGGGGAAAAGGAGACACAAGGGAAGGAGGTGGGGAAAAGGAGATACAAGGGAGGGAGTAGAGGGGGGAAGGAGACACAAGGGAGGGAGAGGAGGGGTTAAGGATACACAAGGGAGGGAGAGGAGGGAAAAGGGAGATACAAGGAATGGAGATGTGGGGGAAAAGGAGACATAAGGGATGGGGAGGTGGGGGAAAAGGAGATATAAGGGAGGGAGAGGTGGGGAAAAGGAGACACAAGGGAAGGAGGTGGGGTAAAGGAGATACAAGGGAGGGAGTAGAGGGGGAAAGGAGACACAAGGGAGGGAGAGGAGGGGAAAGGAGACACAAGGGAGGGAGAGGAGGGGAAAGGAGACACAAGTGAGGGAGAGGAGGGAAAAAAGGAGATACGAGGGATGGAGAGGTGGGGGAAAAGGAGACATAAGGGATGGAGAGGTGGGGATAAGGAGATATAAGGGAGGGAGAGGTGGGGAAAAGGAGACACAAGGGAAGGAGGTGGGGAAAAGGTGATACAAGGGAGGGAGTAGAGGGGGAAAGGAGACACAAGGGAGGGAGAGGGGGAAAGGAGACACAAGGGAGGGAGAGGAGGGGAAAAGGAGACCCAAGGGAGGGAGAGGAGGGGGAAATGGAGACACAAGGGAGGGAGAGGAGGGGGGGGAATGAGACACAAGGGAGGGAGAAGGGGTGATGAGACATACGGGAGGGAGAGGTGGGGGGAATGTGCTCAGAGGCCACAGTGCCTCCCAATGTGTGGCAAACAGCATTGCCAGGCTTACAATTTTACTCCCTTCATTTTTGACAGGCAATTTCCTAGTAACATATAATCAGTATGGAGCTACAGTGTTTCTTTAATCTCTTTTTTGAAACACCAAAGGCTATTTATTGTTTCTTGTGTTGAGTGAGATCTTTTTACATACACTTTGCAGATATTTTTAGTCTGTTTGCCACAAGCTGCTTATCATTCATGCACTGGAATGAGTTAGACGTCAGGCATTCAAAGCAGGCTTCCGCAAACCACCCACTTCCCAGCAGCAGACAACACTCCTCTATACAATTGTGGGTTTTGCAAAAGAACACAATGCAAATGGAGCTGGCTTCAAATAAGTCTCTGGTCCATTAACACAGACATCAGGCACAATTATTGTCTTGACATAAACAAGAGAGTAATCCTCTAAGAGGAAGAGGTGGACATAATTCTCTTTGTATTCTATGCACAGCATCCTATGTGAACTGGAAGTACTATATAAACATATGTTGCTGTTGTATGAAAGATTACATTTAAAAGGAACCAAATATTTATGCTACAGACAGTTATACTTCTTGTCTTTTACTGCTGCTCGAAGTATGTGGGTTAGGTTCACTTCATTAAGATTTTTGATATTGATATTTTGATTTTTACCATGATATCTTACAAACCCTTTCAGTACATCTTCCCCTGATAACTCACTTATAAGTAATGCATTAGGAAAGCATTCATACTTTGTATCCCTATCACAGTGATCAGTTGTAAGCAACACGTTTTATTGGACTTCTATCTGCACAGTGTCTCCTGTGATCATTTATTCATGACAATGAAGTCCACACATATTGGATAGTATGGAAAAGATTATGTTTTGTTATTTTAATAAACCAAATGAATTATGTGATTGCAAAGTATTTTTAAATGATACCTTAAGTTGTGAAACATTTTAAAAATTATAATTATACATTATAATATTCATATACTGCTATTTACACATAAATGTGCATAACATGATTGTATAGGAAGCTGTAAATGTAACTATTATTTTTTTTCCTTAATTTCATCAGAAACGTCTAAGGGGTTTAGTGCAATGTGTCCAAAGTGGTTATAGTGGAGAAAGCAGTTGTTTGGCATAGAAATTACTTGTTGACAGAAATGATCAACATACAGGGCCTTGCAAAAAAATTTACCCCCTTGGCTTTTTTTTGTATTTTGTTGCCTCAAAACCTGGAATTAACATGGATTGTTTGAGGATTTGCATCATTTAATTTACAGAACATGCCCACAACTTTGAAGATGTTTTTTTTTTATATTGTGAAGCAAACAACAAAGAGGACAAAATAGCAGAAAAAGTAAATGTGCATAACTATTCACTCACCTAAAGTCAATACTTTGTAGAGCCACCTTTTGCGTCAATCATAGCTCCAAGTCGCTTTGGATAAGTCTCTATGAGCTTGCCACATCTTACCACTGGGATTTTTGCCCATTCCTCCTTGCAAAACTGCTCCAGCTCCTTCAAGCAAGTCTGACCACAGATTTTCTATTGGATTGGGGTCTGGGCTTTGACTAGGCCATTCAAACACATTTACATGTTTCTCCTTAAACCACTCAAGTGTTGCTTTAGCAGTGTGTTTGGGGTCATTGTCCTCCTGGAAGGCGAACCTCCGTCCTAGCCTCAAATCACACACAGAGTGGTACAGGTTTTGCTCAAAAATATCCCTGTATTTAGCACCATCCATCTTTTCCTCAACTCTGACCAGTTTCCCAGTCCCGGCTGCTTTGGGTGATGTGATGTGTTGGGTTTGCACCTGACATAGTGTTTTCTTTGATTGCCGAAAAGTTAAAATTTTAGTCTCATCAGACCAGAGCACCTTCCTCCATACATTTTGGGAGTCTCCCACATGCTTTTTTCGCAAACTCAAAACGTGCCATTTTGTTTTTTTCTGAAAGTAATGGCTTTCTTCTAGCCACTCTGCCACAAAGCCCAACTCTATGGAGCGTACGGCTCATTGTCGTCCTATGTACAGATCTCAAGTCTCTGCTGTGGAACTTTGCAGCTCCTCCAGGGTTATCTTAGGTCTCTGTGCTGCCTCTCTGATTAATGCCCTCCTTGCCCGGTCTGTGAGTTTTGGTTGGCGGCCGTCTCTTGGCAGGTTTGCTGTTGTGCCATATTCTTTCCATTTGGTTATGATAGATATGATGGTGCTCCTGGGGATCATCAAAGATTTGGATATTCTTTTATAACCTATGACTTGTACTTCTCAAGAACATTGTCCCTTACTTGTTTGGAGAGTTCCTTGGTCTTCATGGCAGTGTTTGGTTAGTGGTGCCTCTTGCTTAGGTGTTGCAGCCTCTGGGGCCTTTAAAAAAAGGTGTGTATATGTAATGACAGATCATGTGACACTAAGATTGCACACAGATGGACATCATTTAACTAATTATGTGACTTCTGAATGTAATTGGTTGCACCAGCCAACTGGACCATAAGGCATTGACTGGCAACCTATTTAACATGAAAGGCCATGTATTGGTCTCCAAGTCCCTAAAAGGACCACACATTATGGGAGGAAGGCAGGGGGTGATTAATTTATAGTAGAGGTATAGATAATGTTGATATGCAATCTGGAATGCAAGAGAGAGAGAGAGAGATTTAGTAACTGTGGAAAGATAAAATGCACTCTGTACTGTTGAAGATGGACTTGCCTTTTAAAAACTCTAAAAAGTGTTGACTGCATTGGATGTGTCTGAAGGCTGCCTGAGGCTCTCTGGTTGCCTGCTGCCCTACACTTAGAGTACATTGTGTCACAGAGACTGAATTCTTGTGAATGATGACAGTCTCTGCGATGCTGTAGATAGTGCAGTGTATATAGGTACAAATCAGGAATGTCATTCAGGCTCAAACTTCAAACTGATACTAACACACTTTTGAGCCTTTGTAGTTTTGGGTTCCAGCATTCTCAGCTTTCTCCCACTTTTCTTCTGAGATCTTTGTCTAGCATTTTTGTTCTAAAGTATCATCCACCACCTTGGGAGCGTTTACCAGGGACAGATGTCTGGGTCTGTCCAGGTTTTTTATAGTGGCCTCTTCATGACTCTTACTCTTAAGGTTTCCGCATCAGTTTGGGTTCAAATCTTCCCCAGTATCTTGATCAACATCCTTCATGTTGATGCTGATTTGTACTCAGTGATTGACAACATCTTGTCCTTTACACTTTGACCTCTGCTCACAGCATCAATCACTTTCATATCATAATTTTTCCCCAGGAGAAGGGACAGAGGCTCTTTAGCTGCTTTGGCCGTCTCTTTAGCTGCTTCAACTGTCTCTTTCTCATTCTCAGAGCTGAGCTTGTTGGCTTCCTGAGCTTTTTTTGCCATCACTAGGTCACTAACTCCTGATTATCTTCTGCATTAGGTTCCTAAGCATGCCTCTTGTGTAAAGATAAGCATGCCTTTTTCTTAGGATCTCATACACCAGTATTGTCAAATTTATACAGACGATAGGAAGGTTGCTGTCTAGACTGTGGAAGCTCCTTTGTGTCCAGTAGCTCTTCCTTGGCATAAAAATGCAGTGCCTTACTTCCAAAAAACTTCCTTGAGTGAAATATCTTTACTCTGGTACCTCTAGTAACTCCAAAGTCTGGCAATGATCTCTGCTTTCAGGTCATCATAATCCCTTGCCTTTTCTGCATCCAGGACAATGTACGTTTTCTGAGCTTCGCCAATTAAGTTAGGGGTAATGATACTGACCCAGTGACTTCTGTGCCAAACTTCACTAGTGGCAAATGTTTAATAAATCAGGAGGTATGCTTCTACATAATCTTCTCTAGTCATTTTCTGTAGAATATGACTGACTCAAATTCCTGCAATGGCTTCTCTTTGTTGTTCCAAGGCTTTTTGATACTAATGAACTGTTGTCTTCAACATTGAGGCCTTTATAATCTCCTCCATACTGAGCCTGGGTTGTCTTCAAAACCAAGACTATGCAGCCCATTTCATTCCCAGTGTGACATTTTCCCATTCTCCTCCCTTTTAGAGCAGAACACAACTACACAGGAGGCTTCATTACATTCTCAATTTTACTAAATCTTCAGCCGGTGTCACAAGAGAAAATAAAACAAAACAAAACAATGAAAATAACAGGCCTAGCTCCCATGGAGCACTACCTTTTTACTTGAGTAAGTTTCCTCACTAACCAGGCCCAAACCCAGCTAACCGTTGGTTTAACAAACCACACAAATAGTGCAAATACTTTGTTAACAGTTACTATATTCTTCATAAGTACAGTTTTGCAAAGTGCTACAGATTTATCACCCTCAGCTCCTCACTACAGTCTATCTGTGTCTTTTAAATGTATACCAAAACAGTACTCTCTCTGGGTGACTCCACTTGTTCTCAGTTGCACTGGCTCTCAGCTATATATCCCTTGTCTGTATTGGGATTTCTCTCTCTCTCTCTCTCTCTCTCTCTGCTTGCCTCTGATTTTAGCAACAATGCATAAACAGGCCTGCCACACAGCCCCATCCATTTCTCAGTTCCTGTGTTTAAAGGCTGTGCTCACCTGAGCTAATCACACTCTTTCAGACCTCCCAGAGAAAATATATGGCTCACACAAACCTCTGGGGGCACTCTGTCACAAATATTACATTATAATATGTAAACCTCTAATTGAAAACCATTAAAAGATCTGTTATTTATTACAAACCTATTACATATTCCATTCATTAAAAAAGGCAATGCACCGCATAAATATGAACATTTTCGCTACTGTTGAATTCACATACAACATTTGATCTCAACCTTAGTAACATCACTAACTCACCAAAAAATGCAGCAATCCCCCCAAGCAAGGGCGGCATAGGTTGTAATGAAGCAGCCCTGCATTTGAAAATAGCTCAGTATTTCTTTTTTTTATATATTGGTGATTCATTTTCAAACAATGTTAATTGCAAATTATAATTATATTACCTTGTACTTGCTTAACATTATAAAGTTTTAGAATCTGTTCAGTGGCTTTTTTGAAAAGCACAGACATCAACAATAAATTGGAAAAATAAGTTTGTAAATTGGAAAAATAAGTTTGTAGATGGGTGAGAGAACAGAAGGCATACTGTCCTACTTTTTCTTTCTTCTTTTCCCTTAGCTATCAGTCAGATACATTACTGACTTATCTCCATCAAATATATATCAATGAGATCTGATATTCCTGCCAAGGTAACTTGGCCGTAGAATACAGTGAGTAGACAAAACACATTTGTTGTGCTAATTTCACTTTATCCCCCATCGGTAAACTACACCAGATCTGCATTAATCTGACCTAGATGCCTAATGAGATGCCTTCATCGTTTTGTCTTTATCTGCAAAATCTAATCAAAGCTCGTCTAGGACATTATCAACTAACAAAATGATGTCCTCTTTAAATTCAAGTCTTATTTAGCATCATATAACTCAGAATCAGTGAGAATGCATTGAAATTTGTGAGACTTTTGTTCCACTTACTTATGCTTTAGATTTATAAACTGAGCAAATTATTGCATTGATAGGGCCCTATTCAGTTGCAAGCCTGTAATTAACTGCATACTGAACTTTTGGCTGCATGTTGATTTTTTTCTAAACATGTAGACATATTCAATGGTCGCTAACCCGTAATTACATGCTCACAGCCCCAATACGCAAACCATGAACCCGTAAGTAGCATTTCAGGGCATGATCATGATCAATTAAGCAAGCCCGTAAGTTACATTTTAGACAGAGCCAATAGTAAATGAGACCATCATCATGATGTAAGTAAAACATGGAGTTTAAACTACAATCAATTAGTGTTTATAAATACAATTTGCAATCGGACTTCGCAATCCAGAAATGTAGAAATCAATAAAAATCAATAAAGCAACTGTTCTAGACCATGCAGGTTCCATGATATGTATTAACTCCTTGATTCCCGGGATCAATATAAAAAAGCTTTAGACTGTTGTGCAATTAAATCTAATGCCTTCCCAGTATTTTTAAGTACAGTAGTGTGTGTTTATTTGCTTTTGCAGTTTTACAAACATGTGTGTAACCCACTTGCGAGTACTATCTAGAACATGTATAATTTTTTGATACATTTGCCATTCATGGGTTTGAAGGCAATTGTGGGCTTGTTGAATTGTAATTGAAGAATGATTTTGCATCTTTAGCACTGGTAAGATGTATAGGCTTGAAACAACAAAGGAGAAAATAGGACAGAGTTACATTTTTGACAACCGCAGTGCTTTTGAGCCTATAACTTGCAATTCGAATGCAAGTAGCTAAATGTAGCCAACTGACTATCAGTAACATTTACGAGCTCATGTCATTGCGATTTGGACAATTGAATAGGGCCCATAGTTTGGGACAAGATACCATGGCCCTCATTCAATTGCAATTTGGCCAATTGAATAGGGCTCTCAATAAGCACATAACATATTTTTTTTACAGAAGTTTTTAGTTAGTAAGCATCTATCCAAAAGCAAGGTTTTCACTAACTAAAAACTTCTTTAAAAAAAAATATGCTGTGTGCTTATTTAGAGCCCTATTCAATTGTCCAAATCGCAATTGAATGAGGGCCCATTTGTTTGTTTGAGATACATTTCTCAATGCAGAAAATATAGCAGCCCTAGGCCCTCATTCAATTGCAACTTGGCCAATTGAATAGGGGTCTAAATAAGCACATAACATATTTTTTTGAAAGAAGTTTTTAGTTAGTAAATATCTATCCAAAAGCAAGATTTTCACTAACTAAAAACTTCTTTAAAAAAAATATGCTATGTGCTTATTTAGAGCCCTATTCAATTGGCCAAATCGCAATTGAATGAGGCCCCTAGCATCCGTCTACAGTTACTAATGGAGCTTGGTGTATGTTTGGGTGCAAAACAGGACATTGGTGTCCCTTCTAGCTAGAATTTAGAGTGATATGGAACTTGCAAATATAATAATGTAAATTGAAAATGCATGTTTTCATTGTTATAACAAAGTTGTATGATACATTTGTGATTGGAATTAGAAGGTGATTCCCTCAACTATAGTTTGAAACAAACTTATAATTAAATCCACTAGCTGTGTTTGTTTATCTAATTGTGCATTTTAAAGAGTGGCACTAATTCAACCCATTTGTACTTACAATCCTTTGCTTCCAGTTTCAGTCACTCATTAGGCCAGCACGAACAATAATCTGTGAAGCTTTTCTGTGTCAGATTGAAGGTGCACAGAACAGCCCTAGAGAAGCTAGATATCTTAATTAGATGTTGATCATTAATAAAATGAATATTCAATGATTTAAAAAGCACTTTTCAATATTAAACTTGTTTCCCAAGTTCAGTTGCAGCCTCTGCTAGTATTCATCCACTATAATGTCAATCGGGATGGCTTGGTGTAGCTGATTAGGTGCAAAATTTTCAGGCACAGTGTAATAAAAACGTGGTCTTCATTGGCAGGAGACTTGCTGAGTCTTTAGAAACAAGCTTTTGCTGTGAGGATACCTGTGATAGTCTGTTTGTCCTATTATTGAATTATATTGTCTTTAAAATACCTTAGACCTGTCATTTCCCCTTCTTCCCTTTGATGATCTTATGAGAATGGAATTAATCAGCTGAAGTGGAGGCTAAAAATCTGATTTAAAGAAAATGTAATATTCAATATTGTTTTTATATATTATTGTATAGGAATTTTATTCAAGATTAATGTATAATTAAAACAATAAGCTCCTCTTTTAGGGCATTCCAATGGTCCTCTAATGTAAGTTGTCTAAACTTTAGATTACTCATTTTTCATGCCCACAGAGATCATAATGCTCTTTTAAATTTTAATTAAACAAACTATAGACATTTTATTACTTTATGGTCTCTTTGATTCCTATATGTTTCACTTTTAACACTATAATTAGATTCAATTACCAATACAATCTCAGCTAAGTCAGCTTTTTTTATCCGAGTGTTACCACAAAAAAACAAATGTTATTCACAGTAATATAAATTCTAAATGAAACCCTTCCTTTTTGCAACTGGATGGAAAAAAAACAACAACAATGAACAGATTTAAAAATAAATCAGAAAATTAACAATTAGAAAGAACTAGCGACTTGCCCGTCAAAAATGACAGCAATAAAAATGTAGGCCTCGCAATGCTGTTTGCCACACACTGCGAGGCTCTCCCCTCCTCTAACTTGCAGGCCTCGCGATAAACACCTTTGGCGCTCATCGCGGGCCCCGCAATGAGCAGCTTTGCCGCTCATTGCTCATTGAGCTTTGGCGCTCATTGCATGCAGCGGAATGCGCTATGCACCTGTACAAGCCTGTAACGTTCAGACTCATCGCGGGCCTCACTTGTGTTTCTTTCCCCCATCTCCCTGGCTGTGTCTCTTTCCTCCTTTCTCCCTCCCCTGTGTCTCTTTGCCCCCCTCACCCTCCCTGGTGTCTCTTTTCCCCCTCACTCCATCCCCTGTGTCTCTTTCCCCCCACTCCCTCCCCAGCGTCTCTTTCCCCCCTCTCCCTCCTCTGTGTCTCTTCCCCCCTCTTCCTCCCCTTTGTCTCTTCCCCCTCTCTCCCTCCCCTTATCTCTTTCCCCCCTTTTCCCTCCCCTCTCTCATTTGCAGGCTTGGCGGCAGTTGAACCTGTAATTTTTTTTCAAGCCTGCAAAACTTGAAGCTTAAAGCAGTTTTGTTCCAAGCCTTTCGAGCTTGAAAAACGTTACGTGTTAAACAACGCCATTTTTTTTCAAGGCCGTAACTCGAAAGCCGTTAGGAGGCCACCAAAAGACGCCAATTAAATTACAAATTAGCTTTCAACCTCACTTATGGACTTACTTATGGACTCCCTGCCCCAGTTAACAAGATTAACTGGCTCAGGAGGAAGCAGGGAGCCCATAAGTGAGGTTGATAGGCAACTTTCTAATCGATTGGCGTCTTTTGGCAGCCTCCTAACAGCTTTCGAGTTACCGGCTTGAAAAAAAAATGGCGGCTTATTTTTTTTTCAAGCCCATAACTTGGAATCCAGACGGAGCCTCTTTTGCGAGCCTCTGCGGGCCTCCTGATGAGCACCAAAGGCAATTAGGACAACTATATATATGATAGGGATGACAGAGATCTCAGTCAATGGTATTTCTGTTATAGGATCATTGGCATTGTGAGTACACCTCATTATCTTATTGAATGGCTCACAGACTGTACAAGTAATAAATTAAATGCCTGTATGAAAATGAAGCCTTAATTAGTTTTAAAAATATAAACAGCTTTTCCACATGATTTTCATGTCTATATCTTATAGTACATAGTCATTTTGGTGAATTAATGTCATAATTGACAGCTTGCATTATATCATTTTATAACTAGGTGAAACATGGTGGCAAGTGTCACACCCATTCAGAATATATCATCAATTCTACATTACAGACGAGAAAATAAGCTGTTAGTATAAATGAGCCTGCGTGTTTCACTACCACTGGTCAGGTTAATTGCCCCAGCTATCTTAATACCTCATTTTAGCACCTTATTCATACACACCTTGTCTCTGTTAGTCATTATTTGCAGTGCTATTCTTGTCTGTGTACTTTGATTTATGTGGGATTGGCCACAATTAAATCTTTTATTTCAGTGTACACAATACTCACGGCTTCTGTTCTGCAACTGCCATGTTGTTTTCTTAAGGGTTCAAATGTATATTATGGGCTATATTTATTTATATTATCAATTGAGAGCAATATCTTTAGAATTTCTTTCTTATTGTATACAGAGCTACTCACATCTCCTACTTAAAAAGAGGCCCTGTAGAATTACATAGGCATTTGAATGGTGTTCCCTTGTAATGAGAATTATCTCATTGTGAATTTAACTCTTTGCATATTTAGCTGAAAGTGAATCTGTAGCCATGTTGGTGAAATGCGTTAGGTTTCGATGCTTGATTAAAATTCATTGTAGTCCACAAGGTTAATATCTCAAAAATGATCCACAAAAATGTCTAATGGTCTGCACATTTTGAAATCCATCTCCTTACCCTTTAACATTTAAGGGCTATCATTCAGGGACTTTGTCAAATATTTTGTATTTGGACTGATTTTGCATTGCCGGTGCCATAATGTAAGGAATATGTTTGTTTTGTGACATCCCTCTTCTTTTTTTCTTTTTTTAGTTTATTCGCCTATCCAATGATACAGATTCTGCTGTGGTATATAACCTAATAACTCATCACTGGAAGATCCCCCCTCCGAATCTGGTGGTGTCTGTTGTGGGAGGAGATGGCGACTTTAAGATGCAAACCTGGCTGAAGGATATCCTGAGGAAGGGACTGGTCAAGGCAGCACAGAGCACAGGTCAGAGGTCAAACATCTCATGTCCCAGACTGACCCAGAACTAAATGACATTTATGAAGGAGTCTTTTCATTTATGTTTACAAGAGACAAAAGGTCTAGACTCTGCAGAAGTTTTTTTTTCCAATCCCAGAATGTTTTGCATCAAATATTCTATCATTTAGAGTTTGCTATGGTATAACTGCCCATCACAACTGTTGTGATACTTATCTATAGCCTTATAAGAGGTAAACTCAAGTAAAAGTGTATATCATACTAATGAGAGTTTTGCTATAGGTTAGACTACTTGTCTTACAATGCTGTGTTTAAATTATAAAGAATTCCACACTAAACACCCTTCAATCATGCGTGTAGGAACTGGGGAGGGACAAACTCCCCCCGATATTTAAATGTTTGTATGTATGAATATAGAAGGTATTTTGTGGTTTGTGTATACAATGAGCTGTATCTACCAGAATTATTTTGGCTTCTACACCCCTACAACAATCCTACAATGACCAGCCGCTTACAGGTATTGTTTCAGGTGAATTCCTTAGGAAAGAATATGCCAGTAGCACTAAGTGTATTTTTATGTATATAACTTAAAAGACCATTTATCTCACTATAAGTGTTCTTCATGGTGTGAAAGAGTACAAGATTCTATGTTAAAATTATCTATTGTTTTTTTTTTTTTAAATTAGACTAATAACAGCTACAAAAATCTACAGTCTGTTTACAAACATACTCCTGACTGTTCCATGATTAACAACATCTGCAGACACTGAACGGTGCAAGCTCCGGGAACACAAGATTTATGTTTTTTCTCTGCATTCAGGAATTTAATCAGCCATCAGTTAACTCACAAATAACATATTTAGGAGTTTCCAGATGAATTTGGGAAGGGTTAACCCTCTTTCTGCTTCTGCTCTCTGCATGCAGCTCTTGCTATCAGTCTGCCTGGGGAACTTGCCAGTCTCATGTAAACAAAAACTTAATTTATAATTTTATTTCTGTGAAAAAGGCACCTATTTCAAAACTGTAAAAAGTATTTCAACATGTTTTTAGGAGTACCATGCAGTGGTGTGCTCCAAGTTGTGCTGAATTAACTGGCCATTTAAGTATGTTGTGACCATCTGTAGACACATTAAAACATACATTAACATTCATAAATAATTCAATGAAAATTTGTATCCTCAGCTCAGGGTAGGAGAAATGTGAGTTTGAAATATATTCTATATCAGGTGTTGAATTTTGTTTAAATAAAAAAATACCCATAAGTCTCAAAATCAATATAGTTTGATGTAGAACAAACAAAATGTATATAAATGGTTTTGAACCAAAAATATCTGAATTTTAAAGGACAGCTTGTGAGCTTTTCTAAAACTGGAGAGTAAAATACAAATACATTGCATTCTGTGTTCCTTTAAACTATCAGATGGTTTAAAGGAAAAGGGAATGCACATTTTTTCTATCATGCATTTAAAAGTGCATGTTTTAAACATTATAGTAATGTTTTTTCATAAAAATATATTTAGTAAATATTATTGGAAATTAACAAGGAATGTCCACAGGTAATTCCTTTTGTGTGAGCAGAGTAAGCGCGATTCTAGATCTCATTGGCAGACACTTTGACTCATCATATATATAATTGTGGATCTGCTGGGATGTTCGTAACGTTTGCGGTGTTGCTAGCCTTGCATACCGAGACGAGCCGTTGCTGCGGGACTTGGCTGCGAGCTGTTTGCGGCCCATAGGGCCACAACAGCAAGCCTCGCAAAGCGAGCCGTTGCCGCGAGACTTAGGCTTCAAAGAGCGCCAAAGGCTCTCATTGCACTACGCGTTTCACAAAGCGAGGCGAGCAGTTGAAGCATGCAGGAGTTAGGCTGCAATGAGTGCCGAATGAGGCCAGTAGGACTTAGAGCGGTGCACAAAATTATGGCCCATAAGACTAAGGAACCGAAGCACGTAGATAGACTGTGGGCCTCGAAATATTACGACTTTAACGGCCGAACCACAGAACTCCAAAGACCTGCTAAAACCAACAAATATGCCTCCAATTAACTTACATACTCACACACATGACAGGAGGAGAGCCAGGGAGCCTGTGAGTAAAGTTGCAAGTTAATTGGAGCCATATTTTGCGTTTTATCACATACGAAAATCGC
Organism: Discoglossus pictus; assembly: GCA_027410445.1. Lineage (NCBI taxonomy): Eukaryota > Metazoa > Chordata > Amphibia > Anura > Alytidae > Discoglossus > Discoglossus pictus. The sequence goes on from CM050169.1 coordinate 195,167,397, forward strand.
CTAAGCAAGAACAAAAATGGCGGACGAAAAAACGTAAACAGGACGAAAACGAGGTTAATGGATGTAAAACGAGGACGAAGGCCATAAAAACTAGCTCAAAGAAGTAACACTTAACGCAAAATGGTAATACTTAATCCAAGGCACTAACATTTAACTCAAGGCAGTAAGACTTAACCCAAGGCAGTAACACTTAACCCAACGCACTAACTCTCAACCCAAGGTAGAACACTGGGGAAGAGGCTCGCAATGAACGCTGAAGGAGCTCAGAGGGGCCATATCCTCGCATTGTGTGGCAAACAGCATTGCTAGGTTTACAATTTAACTCCCAGCATTTTTGACGGGCAAGTTCCTAATACAGATATATTACTGCACATAGGCTGATGGGAAGAACCCCCTGAAGGGCAATTATCAATGCAGTATATTCTGCTCCTGGAGCTTTATTTTCAAAAAAGAAACACGCTGTTTAAATGCCCTCTTTCAGATGCAACAAAGACAAAAATGCATTAAATTGCCCTTTAAGCATTGCTGGATACAACATTGCACAACATAGCACTTGCAGAAAGAAAAGCTTGAAATAGTCCTGGAGATATTGCTCTATGCATGGTATGCCCTGGCTGGATTATTCAGTGCTGCGCATTTGCTTGGTGCTGACGGACACTTGAACAGAATGAATCTGTACTTATGAGCAGGTCTTGGTTACACAGAAGTTAAGTTAATTCAGGGGGCTGAATATCTTTCAAATAAAAAGCGTGTAGGCAGTTAGTATGGTACAGATTAATATACTAAAAGTGGTTAGGTCTTAAGAGGACAAAGAAAACATGGCTGCTATCATTCACAATTTTATTAAAAAACAAATAAGTTATTATAATTAGTATTATTTATATAGCTCCAACATATACCCCAAATACTAATTTATTACGCTAAAACTTAGATTGAAGTATCTGTTTTGTTCCATATCAATCCTCTCCTTCTCTGCCACTTTGTGTTATTTATAATTAAAAAGCATTATGTTCTACTCTGGGTTACAGAGTTGGCACATGCTGACTGCAATATAAGCTCATGGCCCTGATAAGCTGAATTCTCAGTCAGTTGCATACATCAATATACAATAGACTCTCAGTTATCCGGCACCCATAGGGTTTGGTAGATGCCGGATAAATGTAGTTTCTGGTTGCTTGAGAGTCACATATAAAAGAGTCCTAGATTAGCTGTACTTAGGATGCACTTCTAAGTATATTTGTCAGAGAGGGCTGTTCTAGCAGCAGCAGCTTTCACTCCTCACACACAGGTACATTCTGCTGGGGGGTGCGGTGCTGAACCTGGGGAAGGTAACACCAACACTGCACTGGCTCAGTCACCCATACCTGTCTGCTTCCAGATATAATTGAATTGGCATCTAGGTGCCTTCAAGCATTTTGTGGCATGACAACCTGGCTCCTGGCATTTGTTGAGCCCTGTAAAATTATTTTTTCGTTTAAAGAACAGTATTCAATTTTTGGTCTGGTTGCTTGAGTTCTAGTTAACTGAGAGTCCACTGTATGTACGATATTAGCCCAGGAACCCCATAAGAAAGTGGTCATACTTGGCTGTAATAGATGCAGTGGCAGGTGTGGGATCAATGAGGTTAATTCATAAACATAAATAACATATTCAATCTAAGTTTTAGCCTGGTATTTTTGATATGTCATTCAGTTGCAAAAGTACTGGTTCTTAAATGTACTTTGCAATGATACCACGGGTGTATTGTAGTGTAGAAGGGTTATATTTTTCCTTTTGACCTAAGTGTGGTTTTGCATGCATCTTATACTTTTGGGCAGCCAATGACTCCCATTAATTGTTAAACCTTACCTTTCCATGCATTGGATGAATGTCTACTTTAGATGGATCACTGGTATTCTTTATTACTGGTTTACTTCTAACTAGATACATAACATTCTGAACCTAAAAATTAGAATGAGCTTAAGGATTTCAAGGTAAGAAACATAAGCCAGCCCTGCTACAGTGACATAGACTAAAAAAAGCTTTCATCTACATGGATTTGCATTACCTAAAAACGATCCATCAGTGCTCTGTGACATGCAAATTCAGACTCTGTGCACCAGAATGTATTTAAAGCATGCATGGATATTTTTATATTTTTGGAGCTCTAGGCACATTTTTGTGAACTCTCCCTGTATAACACTATTGCAATCCTTAAATACCAAGCCCCTCCTAGGTAAAAACACACATAGGGCCTTATTCAATTGCAAGCCCGCAATCATATGGCTTGTATAACATAATCTGCGGGCTTGCAATTGAACAAGCTTGCAACTTACAGGCCGAAAGCTGATGGTAAGCCATGCAATCGGATGTAACATTTCATAGCGTGATCAGGATCAATTTAGCAAGGCCGTAACTACCGATTTAGAAACAGCCAATAGTAAACGAGACCGTCATCATTACGTCAGTAAAACATATGGTAATACGTCAATCAGTTAGCTTTTAGAGGTCACATATGCGATCAGACTTGCAATTTGGCAATGTACAAAATATTAAAAATGAATGGCGATACTGTTTCAGTCCATGTGGATGGCCTGATATGTATTAACTCATTGATTCCTGAGATTGATATAACACTGAAATAAAACATAAAAAACAATAATTTTCTATTGCAGATTTGCGCGCTTGAGACTGTTGTGCAACTAATTCTAATGTCTTACATCGCTTACATCGTCTTTAAAAGTGCGGTATTGACTTTTTTTTTTGCACTTACAGCGTTACAATCAGGTGTTTAACTCCCTTGCGAGTCCCCATAGGATTTTCTTCTGTACTTGCCATTTACAGGTGTGAAAACATTTGCTGGCTTGAGGAATTGTAGTAATAACAATTTGAGATTTTAGTGATTGCAACTTTTGCAGGCTTGAAAGATCAAACGCTTAGATGGGCTGTAAGTTATGATTTTGACAATCACAGTGATTTTCAGCCTGTAACCCGTAGATCGTTTGCTGCTCACTAAAAGACGCCAATTAAGTAGCAAATTAGTCTACGTGCTACATGACGCGCTCCCGTAAACAACAATTGCTCAATTGAATAGGGGTCAAAGGGTGCTTCAATAAAGAATAACTAAATTTCCATTTTGCACAGTAAAACTAAATCTACTAATGGGCAAAATGTTTTTGTAAAATAAAAATAAAAATTCAATTAAAATTATTATTTGGATTATTTTATGGAATTGCTATTAGGATTCCCACTATTTTTCTTAAAATGACTTGCACTCTATACTCTAAAATTTCCTATGAAACAAAGCTTATGAACAGCCATGAACCCTTCCCCAGTGCCTAAGCAGAAAACAAGCACTGTAATTATTGCATTTAATTTTTAACAATTAAAGGCTGTATTTTCTTTCTATCAAGTATTTGAAAGAATATATATCGTAAATATAGGTATTCAGTCGTCTTTTAACAATGCAGTTTATTAGTTTGTTTCACATTTCTTGAACAGGTCCTTTATGCCTTCAGGCTTTAACGTGACCACGTGTCAAACAACTTCTCTATTGCTTGGTCTTTATAAAAGGAAGTTATATTAGGGCTTCTGCTTTTAACAATGAGCTCTAAGACTTCAGGTTTGGGGTTTGCAGCGGTGTGTTTCTGCCTAGCCCCACTAGGCACATGCCTAGGGCAGCACATTTAAGGGGGATGCAGGCTGCCTGAAAATGCAGTGCTGTACATTCAAATATGTTTGGGTATACACAGAAATGCCTATATGTAGTGATATTTCTGTGTGTAAGTTTGCATAAACACACAAAAACTTATGAATTGAGATATAGAAGAGGGGGAAAATGAGCTGCAAGAGGGGTGCACCAATCTGAGTGGCCTAGAACAGCATACAACCTTAATATACCAATGGTGGGTTGGATGTAATTCTGTTGTTTTTAGGTGATGACAGTGTTTTAGATTGGATTATATGTTAGTTTCTTATAATTTTACTCTGTTAAATGTAAAAAATGAATACACACAGTGGTGCATGTTGAGTATGACAGCATATGAACAAGTGAATAAGGCCTCTGTACCAGATGTACTACGGGGAGAAGTAATAGAGATTTCTTTGAGATACCAAATCTCAGCCCCTAAAACAACTACTTTAATGTCTTAACAAGTAATTGTGTATTGATTATTAATAATTAATTAATTGTTCTATCATACAATTCTTTAGTATTCTTTAGTATTACAGTTGAACTGCTTGTCTCCATCCTAATAGGGTCACCAAGAAAAAGAGGAGGGCTGTCATGACAGAAAGACAGCCATAAATAGATTTGAAGAACAATCTGATTTGATAAGAGGCAAAACAAAAATAGAGTCAATGTAGAGCATTTTGCTGATAGAACTTGCCTGAAAATTTAGCCGCCCCACCTTTACCTTATAGTGGGTGGAAATCAGGTGTTGAAACGGGCCTTTGAAAATATCTTAATGTATTTTAAAGTAAGTTTAATATTGAATATTGCTAAAACATCTAGTTCAAGTGGTGCCTTAACAATTGAGTCCATATGACCCTTGGTGTCGTATGGTGTGACCATGGACTAAACTATTTCTGTTTTGGGTACAGTTAGCTAACCATGAATAATGCTGCAAGTTATTGGTCTGAATACTCTCACAATAATTACATCAAAGACCACACCTGTCCCAAGAACTGACACTCTCTAAGACTGTCTGCTGCATACTCTGCATAGTACTGTAATGTAAAGTATGTACAACACTGCAATTATATTAATTCATTTGAACGTACATTGTTTTGTACATAACATGATAATGATCTTTGCTTGTTTGTTATTGAAACATGGGGAACTCCCAGTACAAGAGAAACTGTAGGGCATTTGTGTTTTTTTATGAGCAAACTACAGAACATATGACATTTTTGCATTTTTTGAAATACACTTTTCAAGAGCTGATGATTTGTCCAATGGTGTTTATAGAAACTAACAGACAAATATAATTTGCCTTTAAAAGGTAAGATGCAAAAAGCACATTCATTGGGAATAAGCCCCCTCCTCTTCTCCATCTACACCTCCTCCCTTGGCACCCTTATAAAATCCTTTGGATTTTAGTATCATCTGCATAGAGATGATACTAAAATCTACCTCTCTGCACCCGATCTACCTCCCTCTCTTTTAGCTCAAGTTTCAAACTGCCTCTCTACCATATCCTCCTGGATGTCCTCCGGTCAACTCAAACTCAACATGTCTAAGACTGAACGCCTTATCTTTCCACCCTCTACTACAGCTTCCACTCCTCACATATCTCTCACTGTTGACAACACCATTATCACTCCCACCTCCCAGGCCCGTTGTCTTGGGGTTCTACTGGATCCCTCTCTTTTATTCCTCACATCCAATCGATAACTAAATCTTGTCAGTTTCACCTAAAAAACATCTCCAAAATTCGTCATTATCTTACACAAGACACAGCTAAAATTCTAATACACTCTCATCATATCTCGACTCGACTACTGCAATTCCCTCCTTGCTGGCCTACCCATCTCCCGTCTGTCTCCCCTCCAATCCATAATGAACGCCTCCGCTAGACTCATCTTCAATACCAAACGCTCAGTGTATGCAGCTCCTCTCTGTCAATCACTCCACTGGCTTCCCATAACTTCCTGAATCACTTCTAAAATCATGACCCTAACATATAAAGCTGTCAACAACAGTGCACCCCCTTATATCTCTGCTCTTCTTTCAAAATACTCTCCCAACCGCCCCCTTCATTCTGCTAACGACCTTCTTCTTTCCTCCTCTCTCATCATCTCCTCTCACTCCCGTCTTCAAGACTTCTCTCGTGCTGCCCCTACTTTTTGGAACTCCTTGCCTCGCTCCATTAGATTATCTTCATGCCTCAAAACCTTAAAAAAATACTAAAAACACACCTGTTTAAAAAATCTTATCACCTTCAGCCTTAACATGAACAACTGCACACTCCACAGCTTAAATAACACTTTCACCCACAATCTACACTACAACACACAGACCCCTCCACTTGACTAAACAAATTGCATTAACGTTGCCATTTTGTATTTGTCTTTACACCTAAACCCTTTGATTGTAAGTTTGCGAGTTTTCAATCCTGTGTCAGTGCCTTGGAAACAAGCTCTATGTACATTTGATTTTATGCTCAAAAACAGGGCCCTCCATTCTTTACAAGGTGTTAAGTTTGTTTTTTGCCATGTACGTAACCCCTGTACAGCGCTACGGAATATGCTGGCGCAATATAAATAAAGATAATAATAATAATAATTATAAGCAGTTACCAAGAATTCTAGTTATTGGATTCATTAGACTGTAAGCTTTCACGAGAGCAGGGTCCTCATTTCCTCCTGTACCAATGTACAGTCTTGTCTTAATGTTACTATCTTCAAATGTATGTCAAATGTTATCCATGAATTTACTGAACCTATAGTGCTACAGAATTTGCTGAAACTACTAATAAAATGTACAATAATAGTACTGGATAAATAAGAACCATTGAGATATTTGAAAATGTTTCAAATTATTATTATTATTATTATTATTATTATTATTATTATTATTATTATAAGCCTTTTTTGTGCATATAAAGGCTTAGCGTGATAAACTTTTTTTATGACAGATGAGTTTTTAGTGAATTTTGAAGGTTTTTGAGCCAGTAGGCTTGCGGGGCAAAAAAAGGGGCAACACGAGAAAAGCCCTAAAGGCTGGAGGGAGAGGAGGTGATAAGAGAGGAGGAAAGAATAAGGTTATTAGCAGAATGAAGAAGGCGGGTGGAATAGTATTTTGAGAGAAGAGCAGCGATATGAGGGGGTGCACTATTGTTAAAGACTTTGTAAGTTAGGGTCATGATTTTAAAATGTATTCTGCAGGCGGCGAGAAGCCAATGGAGTGACTGACAGAGAGGTGCTGCAGACACCGAGCGCTGAGTATGATAGATAAGTCTAGTGGAGGCGTTCATTATGTATTGGAGTGTGGACAGACATGTGAAGGCAGGATATGATGAGAGAATAGATTAAAATGTTAATTTTGGAGATGTTTTTAGGTGAAAAAGACAAGACTGTGTTATTGATTTATGTGAGGAATGAAAGAAAATGCAGGGTCCACAAGAATCCTAAGACATCGGGCCTGGGAGGTGGGCGTGATGATGATGGCATTGTCAACATTGAGAGATATTTGAGGAGTGGAAGCTGTAGAAGAGGATGGGAAGATTAGGCCAGTCTTTGACACGTTGAGTTTGAGTTGGCGGGCAGATATCCAGGAGGAAATGTTTTAGAGGCAGTTGGCAACTAGTTGCAGAATTGCATGGTTGACTTAGAAAGGTTAGTTTGAGCTCTTTGGTAATGGAGTTTAAATAGAGTTGTTACAGTTGAAGAGTTAGCCAAACCAATCACCGGGGAACCCCAGGCCAGAATGTATGATAAACCCTGTTTGAATAGAACAGACCTAAATCTTTTTTCAAACAGATTTAGTCTTGCTTGAAGTGGTTCTCTAAGAATTGCTTTAAGAACCAATAATCTAGAGTATATTATGTTTAAATAGAAATAGTGTGCTTATTATAGAAGCAGAACAGATAAATGTGATTTCTTATATATAAATGTAACTTTGTCTTTGCCTATTTAGTACCTAGGTTAATTACATGAACTGATCTGCAGCTCCTCATATGCCAATTTCGATATATGGTTAATCTATTATCTAAGTAACATAAATCCCTCTCTATTGCAGGTGCCTGGATTATGACAGGTGGAATGCAAGCTGGTATTGGAAAATATGTTGGGGAAGCTGTGAGGGATCATGCCACAGCTAATTCCAACTCCAGAACCAAAGTGGTTGCAATGGGCATTGCACCTTGGGGAATTGTAAATAACCGTCAGTCCTTAGTAAATCCTAAGGTAAGACAGGACTTGCAAATGTTGACATTAATAGTTGGACAATTAGTAAAATATCTGAACTGTTCACTTTTAAGCGTGTAGTGCCACAAGTATTAGTAGCGGAGCCATTGTAGTAGATGCTACACTATTTGAATATTTGTAGGACAATTCAGGCTCCTAGTCCAACACAAGTATCTAATTAACAATCATATATAATAGTTGTCAAACTGCGATTCGTAAGCCAAGCATGCACAATGTGCAACGGGCCGCACAGGTGCATTGCGCTGCGGCCCGCGCAGACGCATTGCGCGCCGGAGAGAGAGTGGAGGAGGGGAGACACAGAGGAGAGGGGGGAGAGACACAGGGCAGGGATAGGAGGGGAAGAGACACAGGGGTGGGAGAGGAAGGGGGAGAGACACAGGGGAGGGAGAGGAGGGGGGAAGAGACACAGGGGAGGGGGGAGAGACACAGGAATGGGAGAGGAGGTGGGAAAGACACACAGGGGAGGGGGTAGAGACACAGAGGAGGGAGGGAGACACAGAAGAGGGGGAGAGACACGGGGGAGTGAGAGGTGGGGGAGACACACAGGGGTGGGAGAGGAGATGGGGTAGACACACAGGGGGGGGGGAAAGACACAGAGGAGTGGGGGAGAGACACAGGGGAATGAGAGGGGGAGACACAGAGGACGGGGGGGAGAGACCCTGGGGAGTGAGAGGAGGGGGGAGAGACACCAGGGAGTGAGAGGTGGGGGGTAGACACAAAGGAGTGACATGAGTGGGAGTGACAAAGGGGAGTGAGAGGAGAGGGGAGACACAGGGGAGTGAGAGGAGGGGGGGAGAGACAGAAAGGAGTGAGAGGGGAGAGAGACACAGGGAAGAGATAGGAGGGGTGGGAGCGGAGGGGGGTAGACACACAGGGGAGGGGGAGACACAGAGGAGGGGGAGAGACACAGGGGAGAAGGGATAGACACAGGGGGATGAGAGGGGGGAGAGACACGGAGGGTGGGAGAGACACAGAGGAGTGAGAGGAGGGGGAGAGACATAGGGGAGTGAGAGGAGGGGGAGGAGACTTAGGGGGTGAGAGGAGGGGGGAGAGACACAGGGGAGTGAGAGGAGGGGGAGAGACACAGGGGAGTGAGAGGAGGGGGGAGACACAAAGGAGTTAGAGGAGGGGGAGAGACACAGGGGAGTGAGAGGAGGGGGGAGAGACACAGGGGAGGGGGAGACACACAGGGGAGGGAGAGGAGTGGGAGACACAGGGGAATGAGGGTGGGAGAGACACAGGGTAATGAGAGGGGGGAGAGACACAGGGGAATTAGAGGGGGGAGAGACACAAGGGAATGAGAGGGGGAGAGACATAGAGGAGGGGGGAGAGACACAGGGGAATTAGAGGGTGGGAGAGACACAGGGGAATTAGAGGGTGGGAGAGACACAGGGGAATGAGAGGAGGGAGAGACATAGAGGAGGGGGGAGAGACACAGGGGAGTGAGAGGAGGGGGGAGAGACACAGGGGAGTGAGAGGGTGAGAGACAAAAGGAGTGAGGGGGTGGAGAGAGACAGGGGATTGAGAGGAGGGGGGAGAGAAAAAGGGGAGTGAGAGGAGGGGGAAGAGACACAGGGGAGGAGGGGGGAGACACACAGGGGAGGGAGAGGAGGGGGAAGACACAAAGGTTAGGGGAGAGACACACAGGGGTGGGAGAGGAGGGGGTAGACACACAGGGGAGGGAGAGGAGGGGAAAAAGATACAGGGGAGGGAAATGGGGAGGAACAGACACGAGGCAGGGGGAAGAGACACAGGGGGGGAAGAGACATGGGGGAAAGAAACCAAAGGCGCTCATTGTTAGGCCCGTGATGAGCGCTGAAGGTGCTCTTCGCAAGGCCAGTAAAGTAGATGGGGAGAGGCTCCCATTGTGTGGCAAACAGCATTCCCAAAATTCACATTTTATTGCCGTCATTTTGACGGGCAAGTTAAATAATATTCCTTAACTCTAGTGACTTGTCTGGAGCACAATAACTTTACAGAATAGGATTAATGGTTCTTTCTTTATTTTGCCCTTCACAAAGGGATCTTCTCCAGCCAAATATTATATGGAGAATGTGGATGGTCCAACTTACTCTTTGGACAACAACTATTCGCTCTTCCTCCTGGTAGACGATGGAGCAAATCAGCAGATGGGAGGAGAGACAAACTTCCGTGCCAGGCTGGAGGAGCACATCTCCAGACAGAAAACAGGAGTGGGGGGTGAGTTGTATTAGGATGCACACTAGTCATCTTTCTATTGTTTGAACTGGTAGAGGTAAACACAATGATTATGGTCAAGGAACCAAAAGGTGTCTGCACCCAGTTTTATTGTTAATGACATAATGTTGAAGTAGATCAGAAAGTGGGGAAAAGTTTGTATAATTAAGAGCAGCTACGAAAAATCACTTCATATTGTAAACATGAAAAACAAAACTGGGCTACTATTTATATATTAAGATATGTCTTAATGTAAGCATATATTTAATGTGGTAGCTTATGTTCCAAGCCACTACATAGATAAATGTATGCATGATGCAAATAAAGGTATATTTTAATTTGTGGACGCATTTGTAAATATTTTTTTTTTTAACAGGATTATTAATTGTTTTCTAGGCAAAGGAAGTATTGAAATTCCTGTCCTATGCATGTTGATAGCCGGAGAATCCAATATGCTTCAGGTAAGAGACAACAAATATTTTGAAATTATGATAGTAATAATAGATTAATTTTCTTAATCATTTTACGTAAAATGCATGCTAAATAGCACAAGCTGGAGAAAAAAATATATATCCATATATTAGAAAAACACAAATAAGGCACAAAAAAGTTAACTTATACAAAAAAAAGTATATGACATCACATAGTAGGACAGCTGCTATAACATACAGAGAGCAGACAAGAGAGTCAAATAAATATACATCACATATATAGTTGTGAGCGTACGAGTTGTTGCTAACGCTGCGGACTCGCGTAGCGAGCTGCGGCCCTCGCGAAGCGAGGGCACTGGCCGAGGGTCTCAGTTGCTGGCATGGAGGACCTCGCAAACTTCACGTCGCAACCCAAACAGCACGACACACACATTACGACACTCGCAAACAACATACGACACACGTTCACACACATTACGGCCTCGCAACACTCGGACGCAACTCGCGAACATTACAAAATGTAAAACACAATACATACACACAGCACATACATAAAAACCTTACCTACACCAAGAGGGAGCACCCAGGACCTCAAAAATGCAACTTAGACCTGGATTTTACTCGAAATAAAAGAGTTTAGAGACTAAAAAAAATCTAAGCGACAGAAAAAATGGCCGCCGAACAAAACGAAAACGAGGCTACAGCACTCTAAACTCGCAAAACACCACAAGAAACTCGCAAAACGCCACAAACCACCTACGGATATTCATACCACACAGTGCACACATTCAGCATGCTTACACAGCAGCTCCACACCACTAATGCTGCAGCAACATCAACACAGATTGCCAGCTCTTCATCACAATGCTTCAAAATAGGTACAGTATATTCATTTAGTAATGTATTACATATTTCATTATTATACACCAAACAGCATTAGCTACCTTACAATTTCATTGCCGTCATTTTTTGACGGGCAATTCGCTTCGGCGCTCCATGCCAGCAGCGAGTCCGCAGCGTTAGCAACAACTCGTACGCTCACAACTATATATGTGATGTATATTTATTTGACTCTCTTGTCTGCTCTCTGTATGTTATAGCAGCTGTCCTACTATGTTCAGCACTTTTATAATTTTCATTGTACTACAGATAGTCACAGTGATCATTAATGTAAACATAGACACAGGAGTACATTTATCAAACTGGGAAAAAAATGGGATCAGTGGAGGAAAAGTGTTAAAGAAAAATATTCCAACTTATTATGTTTTCAATGAAGCCCTTTTATTAAATTGTGTGAAAGTGTACCCTAGTTTGATAAACAGGATCCATAAAAAGAAAAGTGACATTGTGATCACTAAAAGCAGTTTTAACCAGGTCTGATAAACATATCACATAGGCTATAAAATAAAATAAAACAAAATTGGACGTAATAGTTATGAATGTCATGTCCAACAATATTAGAGCTATTTTCTACCAATACCAATTCATTTTATTTTAGAGGGTGTATAAGGCTACAAGAAGCACCATCCCTTGCCTTCTGGTGGCAGGCTCTGGGGGAGTCGCTGATTGCCTGGCAGAAATTCTGGAGGAATCACTGACCATGGAGTCAATCCGACCGTTGGTGGAAGAGAAACTAAAACAGCATTTCCCAAAGGAGAACTTGACAAAAATGGTAGAACAGGTCAGTACTACAGGGATATGTCTGTATTGCTCTCACTCAGGCCCAAGTTTAACATTAGGCAAAATAGGCAAGTGTCAAGGGGCACCTTTAAACTTAAAATAATGTAAATGCAGACTTAGAACATACATTGTACTTTACATAGAGTTCCTTGCAGGAAGCTATATGCCTTGGAGTGGAAATAGCAAAGCTCCTATGTGATTGGCTGAGTTGTGTTACTTATAAAGTGACTTCCTGTCTTACTTACAAATCATGCTGGATGGTGTAATCTCAACTACACACAAAACAACAACAACCTCCACAATTTTACCTGCATAGTTCTCAGGGCCGTGTTCTACAGAGTTCACAGAGCTAAGATTTGCCAAGAAAGACAGTGAAACCCAGTAAGTTAATTACAAAGTGCAAGGCAAATAGCAGTTATTTTCTTAAAAAGCTTAATTATAAAGCAAAGTTTTTGAATTGTGAAATAACCCATTATAGAGCAAAATTTGTAATTTATAATGTGTGTATCCTTTTTGCAACTCTAGTGTCCTGTTTGTCTAATTATAGTTAATATTGGCAGCAGTCTACCTCAAAATGATAAAGAAGAAATATTTAATTGTGCTCTTTTCCCCAGGTTGAGAAAATTATTGAAAATCGAGATTTGGTTACAGTTTATTCAAACGCTGATGGTACAGAGGACTTTGAGACTGTGATCCTAAAAGCTCTGGTAAAAGGTAATCATATCTACTTTATCTATGGCATGTGTTAAATATCACTAATAGGAAATAATAAAAACAAATGAACATTATGTTTAACTGTAGTTCTACAGTAATATGAATAAACACGCTTCGTTGAAATGTACATTTTGAAAATATTGCATTCAGTTCTCTCTCCATACTTTTCTAGCCTGCAAGAAACAATCAAGTGATGCCACAGAGTACTTGGATGAACTTAAACTGGCTGTAGCCTGGAATCGAGAGGACATTGCCAAGACAGAGTTATTTCATGGGGAAATCCACTGGAGGGTGAGACAACATAATTACTCTACCCTGATCCAAGACTATATTCTGAGGGCTGCCTGAGAACTGCACAAATAAGCCTATGTAGATCCCATGCTTAGTGGGCTAGAACCATTTTTAACCTAATTTGAGGTTGAGGACATTGGCAAGACAGAGTTATGTCATGGGGAAATCCACTAGAGTGTGAGACAACATGATTACTGTAGCCTAATAGCCTAATGTAGCCCAAGACTATATTCTGAGGGCTGCCTGAGAACTGCATAAATAAGCCTAATTTGTACGACTTTACCCAGAATTTTTAGTTGCAGTGGAAGTTCTTTTCCCTTTGATGTCATGTGGGGAAACATATCTTCTGGTCTGCTTGAGACAATTCTATAAAAAGGAATAGCATGAGCTATTGGATGACTTGGATGGACCACTGTTCAAAGTGGTGGGATGTGATGTAGGTGCGCTGATCATCACTGCCACAAGTGCTAAGAGTTATTATATTGTCAATAGTGAACATTGTTTGCTATGTATTATCATCAATCAATAATCAGTTTTAATTTTTATTTATATGGACTAACTACAGAAAGAATATTATTATTAAATCTATTAAAGTAGACTTAACTTTTTTATACCAAGTTGTGGGTTCTATTTTAATTAATTTTATTCTCATCATAGATAGCACCTATAAATAGGATATTATGGCAATTTAAATGATTATATAAGGAAAATAATTATGTATTATTAGATATGATTTTCCTATGCTCACTTGCTTACATGGCTTAGGACATACAGCAATCACCATACATCAATCTTTAATTCAGGATAAACTATAAACAACAATAAAAAAATAAAAAAAATTAACAATCATTTGTAATTTCCACACTTTCTTGTAGATTTTGAAAAATTCTGTAATTGAGAAATACAGAACAAGATAAGTAAACATTTTAGCCAATATATATATATAAATAGTGGCTTAAAATTTAAATTTAAGAGCTATGCATTAAAAAGTGCAGAATTGTAATAATCATATTACAACATTAATATCCCAGTATATGCTCTCTGAACATATTTTGTAAAACCCCTTATTTGGCAGCAAGTTGTCATTATTATATTTATTAACTAGCGAATTGCCCGTCAAAAAATGACGGCAATGAAATTGTAAGGTAGCAAATGCTGTTTGGTGTATAATAATGAAATATGTAAAACATTACTAAATGAATATACTGTACCTATTTTGAAGCATTGTGATGAAGAGCTGGCAATCTGTGTTGATGTTGCTGCAGCATTAGTGGTGTGGAGCTGCTGTGTAAGCATGCTGAATGTGTGCACTGTGTGGTATGAATATCCGTAGGTGGTTTGTGGCGTTTTGCGAGTTTCTTGTGGTGTTTTGCGAGTTTCTTGTGGTGTTTTGCGAGTTTAGAGTGCTGTAGCCTCGTTTTCGTTTTCTTCGGCGGCCATTTTTTCTGTCGCTTAGATTTTTTTTTAGTCTGAAAACTCTTTTATTTGGAGTAAAATCGAGGTCTAAGTTGCATTTTTGAGGTCCTGGGTGCTCCCTCTTGGTGTAGGTAAGGTTTTTATGTATGTGCTGTGTGTATGTATTGTGTTTTAAATGTTTGTATGTCGGCGTGTTGCGTCCGATGTTTGCGAGGTCGTAATGTGTTATAACGTGTTTCGTAGGTTGTTTGCGTTCCTCGTAAAATGTAGCGAGTGTCGTAATTTGTGTGTCGTGTTTTTTGAGTAGCGACGTGAAGTTTGCGAGGGTTTGAGGCCCTTGCCCAGTGACCTTGCCAGCAACTGAGGCCCTCGCTTCGCGCTCCATGCCAGCAACTGAGGCCCTTGCCCAGTGACCTCGCCAGCAACTGAGGCCCTCGCTTCGCGAGGGGCCTCAGTTGCTGGCATGGAGCGCCTTCGGCGCTCCATGCCAGCAACTGAGGCCCTTGCCCAGTGACCTCGCCAGCAACTGAGGCCCTCGCTTCGCGAGGGGCCTCAGTTGCTGGCATGGAGCACCTTCGGCGCTCCATGCCAGCAACTGAGGCCCTTGCCCAGTGACCTCGCCAGCAACTGAGGCCCTCGCTTTGCGAGGGGCCTCAGTTGCTGGCATGGAGCGCCTTTGGCGCTCCATGCCAGCAACTGAGGCCCTTGCCCAGTGACCTCGCTACGCGAGGGCCGCAGCTCGCTACGCGAGGGCCGCGGCTCGCTTCGCGAGCCACGGCCCTCGCTTCGGGAGGGCCGCGGGCTCGCTACGCGAGCCCGCAAGCGTGAGCAACAACCCGTACGCTCACAACTATATATGTGATATTATACTGTAATGTATTCTAGTATTGGTGTAGTGCGTATTGGTAGTTGACAGAATGTATACATAATCTTCTGTGTATACCTAGTAACTAATCAATTATTCTTGGGCTTGGTCCATTAGATGATACACCACAGAGAACAGTATGATATCAATATCCCCTTCCCAGAAGATTACCTAATTCTACCTGTTTTATCTTGAATTGCACTAATGAGGGTGGAACCAGGAATTCAAATACTGATAAACAATAGTATGAGACACTCCTACTGAACTTTAATCAAATGTCATATAATTATTTGCCTTTTTACTTTCTTTGTGAATTTACCTTCAACAACATAATGAATAGATAATATATTCTATAATTTTTCAAGAATATACTTTCCCCACAATATTGTCCACATTTTATTTTGTTCCTCTAAATATAGATTTTGAGTACATAAAGTTTTTTTTTCCCACTGCGGAGACGGATGCAGTTTTAATATGCATTGAACCAAGATAAATATGTAATTCAGACATACTGCCCTTTCAATCTTTTAAACATGAAACCTTTCCACTGCGATATAATCTTCTATTCTGTCCTATCTTTATTCTCTTGCTTAGATCTGTGATTTGTTTCTTCCGACTTTCAGTTTTTCAACCCACTGTCTCATACTAAAAGCCTTCTGTTCATTGTTTGTTTAGGGCTCCGACCTTGAAGACACAATGACAGATGCCCTGGTGAATGACAAGCCCAGCTTTGTGAAGCTCTTTGTAGACAATGGTTTGAACATTGTGGATTACTTGACTTATGGACAGTTAGAGGAGCTATATAGCTCAGTCCTGGAGAATACAGTTCTGTGCCATATGCTACTGCGCAAACACGAAGAACGCAGAGAGTCCAACAAGGCTCAATGTCAGGATTACATGTTGGTGGACTCCCTCGGAAAAGGGAAAGACTTCAAGCTCTATGAGGTTTCCAGAGTTCTACGGGAGCTGTTTGGGGATGTTTGTACTCCATTCTACACTCACATCCTGGGGAACATCAAAAGCTCAATCAGCAGAAGGAACACGAATGTACGTATTTTGAGGATGAAAATACAAAATGAACACAATGGAGGGAGTGATGCGCTCCATCTCTTCTTCTCTTCTATGACCCTTCTATTCTTCTGATTTGCCATATTTCTCTATTTTGTACAGAATAAAACTCAGCAGGCCAATGCTGCAGATCAGAAATATGAAAGTAAGAAATCAACAAGTCCATGGATTGACCTCTTCATATGGGCAATATTACAAAACCGTGATGAAATGGCCACTTACTTCTGGGAGATGGTAGGTGCTGAATTAGTCTGTGGGCTATTCTGACTTTGAATTCATGTCTGAATATACAATGTTTTCTGTATTCATTTAATATATTTAGTATATCAGAAACAATGCTGAATATCTCAGAAACAACTCACGTTACAATCAAATGGCTATCATAATGTATATGTCGTTTTTCATGCTATTTAAGAATAATTTGATATTGTTGTGACGGACACTCTTTAAGGGCAAATAAACAGAATCAGCTAGAGTTTATAAATGTATATAACTGGTTGAAGTGAGTATTTCTTACACTAGAAAACAATAGGATTTGAGCCTCCATTAAAAAAAATGTTTTGTCAAATTGCACATAAAAAGGGTAATGGAGATATCAAAACATAGTACATATGTCTCATAGGATAACACAGGAATGTGTATTATTTTACTTTTCACTCATTAGTACATGTGAATCCTGTGGACAGGGATTAGTTTTGGACTTTTGAAACTTGAAATTGGTTTTTCACATGCTTCGTCTTTGCTGCAGGGTTCAGAGGCTGTAACCTCCGCTCTTGCTGCCACCAAGATCCTTAAGGAACTTTCTCGATTGGAATCAGAAGCTGAGGAATCTGTATCTATGAAGGAACATGCTTCAAAGTTTGAGCAGCTTGCAATAGGTATGCCCTATCTTTCCATTTAACTTTCTATTATACACAACCTTGTATTAAAGGGAAATGAAGGTTTCAGGATTTCATTAGGTGCATAAAAGCTGTTTTCTCTGCCTAACATCTTACAAATGGTTCCTAATTGGTTTCTCCCCTCTACAGCTCATGAAGACAGTGTACTTTTACATACAGTGTCTCATAGTAATCAATCAGTGGCAGCATTTTGCAAATGCCCCTTGAGATCACGGACAGGCTAATATAAAATACTGCACTTCACATGAGCTGCATGAGATACAGAGTGGAGACCCAAATAGGTACACATTGTATGATATTAGGCCGAAAAAACAGAGCTTATAAGCAATTCTTAATAAAATAAAATACATACAATTAAATAAATGTATTATATTCCTAGTGAAATCCAGAAACCTTCCATGCCCCTTTAGGACTGAATACCCTGTGAATGCTTCATAGTCCTTAGACTGTAACACAAAGCAATTCACAGCCTTATTAAATACCAGCCTCGTAAATACGAGGTTTCTACTTAAACCCTACGTGCTGCAAAGTTTGAAAAGTTACGACCCTATTAAATTAGCCCTGCTGTGAGCAACGTGTGAGCTACGCAGCAGGGCCGTCCGTGTCAACACGGAGAAAATCTACATAAGGAGTGACAGCTTCGAGACGATCTTGCAGGCTCCAGCACCTAATCAATTGCCGCGGGTGTCCTGAACGAGACCTCTGCGGTAGTCCTACATATAAGCCCTGCCGTGGTGGGTACTCCAACTACCCCCCGGCACCTAAAACTAACCCCCCTATATGCTGCGGATCCCCGTCGGGACCCCCGAAGTGACCCGCATTAACCACTTGCTGCAGAGGGCCATAGGGACCCTGCAGAACCCCCCCCCCCCCCCCGGCACACATTAACCCATTGCAGCGGGGGGTCCCGATCGGCATAGATCAGGCCCCCACTGCAAGGGATTAATTTTTACCATATTTCCTTAAGAGACAAAATTGTAATGGTTTTTGATAGATTTGATTTTCCAGAGCACGAGATCTGATGTTTATCCTATTTTGTTAGTGAAATCACATAAAATCATCACAATGAAATATAGTGGAAACTAACCAAAACATTGTGAATCAAGCCCTGCTATAATATAATTAATGGAATATTTTGATAATGACTACACATATGGAACCCTATTTAATACTGACCCAAAACTGCTATCCTAGCATTCACCGAGAATTACCAGCAATGATCAATAATAGTTTAGTTAATTCTTCCCCTTTTCCATCAAGTATGGCTGATTCGTACTGAAATTCCATTGACAATGTGCTCACTATTTCAGGAGTATTTAATGAGTGCTACAGGAACAGTGAAAACCGAGCTTTCAAACTCCTTGTCCGTCGTTCCAATGTCTGGGGAGGAGCCACATGTCTGCAACTTGCATATGAGGCAGATGCTCGCAACTTCTTTGCACAGGATGGTGTTCAGGTGAGTAAATCTAATTAAAAGGTTCTCCATACCTGTAGTTTCCACTTAATTATATAATTATTTTATTATTAGCTAAATCTGTTGTTCATAGTCTCTTTCCTATCACTCACCAAAAAAAGTCCTTTTTACCCTAAGAATATATATTCTATTACATTTACAAATTCAAAGATTTATTAGAAAGGAACAGATTATACCCAATTGAAACTTGAGTTTCACATATAGTAATGTAGATTTCACTGCACTAAACCAGAAAACTCTAATTTTGAGTTATATTGCCCCTTTCATGTACCTATCATAACAACTATGCCTTTTTGATTGTTTTCCAGTCCATGTTAACAGAAAACTGGTGGGGCCAGATGCAACAGAGCACACCTGTTTGGGCAATGGTGCTGACGTTCTTCTGCCCACCGCTGATTTACACCGACCTAATTAATTTTAAGTGAGTGGTGCCATGTATGGGTTGTGATAGCCATCACCAGGGAATTACAGTTGTCATTTCTTTTTTTGGTCTGCTTTTTAAGAATTATAAAGGACATAGGTTATGTTTTTTTTCTCTAGATGTATTGATAATGAGAATGGAATGGAAAACACTCACAGACAGGAAATGGATAGCCTGGATATTGACATTAAGACCACTGTGGCTGAAATAATGGATGGGTAAGTTACTATATAACAAAAATTACTTTGGCCCCTATTTAATTCCAAACCCATAATTACATGTATCTCAATATTTTGGCTCCGGGTTACAAATATTTTACATACATAGATATATTTAATTGACTCAAGCCCGCAATTACATGCTCACAGTCCCAACACGCAAACTATGAACCCATAAGTAGCATTTCAGAGCATGATCAATTAAGCAAGCTCGTAAGTTACATTTTAGACAGAGCCAATAGTAAATGAGACTGTCATCATGACATCAATAAAACATGGCGTATAAACTACAATTAATTAGTGTTTAGAAGTACTGTAGATATCAATAAAGATGTATTAATTCCTTGATTCCCGGGATCGATATAACATGGAAATAAAACATAAAAAAAACAATTTTTATTGCACTTTTGCGAGCTTGAGACTGTTGTGCAATTAATTCTAATGCCTTTAATTGCTTTCCCAGGCCCTCATTCAATTGCAATTTGGCCAATTGAATAGGGGTCTAAATAAGCACATAACATATTTTTTTTAAAGAAGTTTTTAGTTAGCAAGCATCTATCCAAAATCAAGGTTTTTACTAACTAAAAACTTTTTTAAAAAAAATATGCTATGTGCTTATTTAGACCCCTATTCAATTGGCCAAATGGCAATTGAATGAGGGCCCCAGTATTTTTAAGTGCAGTATTGTGTGTTTATTTGCTTTTGCAGTATTACAAACAGGTGTTTAACCCACTTGCAAGACCTATCTAGTACTTGTTTAATTTGTGGATACATTTGCTATTTGCGGATTTGAAGGCAATTGCAGGATTGTTGAATTGTTGTAATTGAATATGGATTTTGCGTCTTTAGCACTGGTAACATTTACGTGCATGAAACATCAAATGAGGAGGTGGCATGGAGGTACGTTTTTGAGAACCGCAGTGCTTTTGAGCCTGTAACTCGCAGTTGGAATGCGAGTAGTTAAAAGTAGCCAATTGAATATCAGTAACATTTATGGGGTCCATTACGGGCTCAAGCAATTGAAACTTGGACAATTAAAAAGGGGCCTTTGTCTTTAGTAAACTATAAATATGTTTAATAAAAATCTTGGTTCACACAATTGTACATGTGTTCATAGATCTCTGTTCAGCTATTATTAATAACACTAGAATATTGCCCGTCAAAAAATGACGGGAATCAAATTGTAAGTGAGCTAATGCTGTTTGGTGTATGGTAATGAACTAAATAATACATTAATAAAGGAATACTTTACCTATTTTGAAGTAATATATGCAGGAAGCATTGTGCTGAAGAGCTGACAATCTGTTTTCATGTTGCTGCAGCATACAATGTGTGTTTTCAGTGCTGTGGAGCTGCTGTGTAAGTGTCAGCAATGTGTGCAGTGCATAGTGTAAATAGTGTGCGTGCGCAAGGGAAAGCCGTTAGGGTAGCTGTGTACTTCCGCATTCTGTAAGTTAGTGTTGTAAAATGGCGCCTAATGTGTGGTATGCGGATGTTCTTGATTTAGCGTCCTTGTTCTTGGAGCTCGTCCGGCTTTTCCGGAAAATCCGTATGTGTTTGGTGGTGTTTTGCGTGTTTAGGGTCCTGTAGCCTCGTTTTCGTTTTTTTCGGCAGTCATTTTTTCTCTTGCTTAGGTGATTTTCTGGTGTCTAAACTCTTCAATTTGAACTTAAATGGAGGTGTAACTTCACTTGCAGAGGTCCTGGGTACTCCCTCTTGCTGTGGGTAAGCTTTTTATGTGTTTGTTGTGTGTATTTATTGTGTTTTGACCGTTTTGAGGTTTGCGCGGGTCGGCCGTTAAAGTCGTAATTTTGCGAGGTCGTGACGTTTTTTTTTTGTAAGTCCCGCGTCTCGTATTTCTTTGTCGTAAGTCCATAAATGTTGCGAGGTCCGCAGTTGCTGGCATGGAGCGCCTCAGGTGGAGGGCCTCAGCGTTAGCAACAACTTTGGACAACCCGCAGTTATGACAATTAAATACGGTATGTGATTCTACACCTTGATAAATTTCAAAAATGGATTTATGCAAAGGTGACACAAATGATTTGTAGAAGTTTTTATTTGCAATAGGTAAAGACATACTTCACAAAAAATGGAATATGTGCAATTGTATAACACATTTATTAGATTGTCATACTCTTTAGAGCAAATAATTAGAAATATATAAAATCCAGCTGAATAAATTTAAAAAAAAAAGTACATTTCTAAAATTTCTTTTTTTAAGGGAGGACAATGAAAGGGAGAAATCCGATGAAATCAAGCTTAAACCAGGAACTGGTGACACATCAGGAATTTCAGATGTCCCTGAGGCTGAAATTACTAAGGAGAAGAGGCGACCAGCCTGGCTAAGTCGATGGAAAAAGTTCTGGAGTGCCCCGGTGACTGCCTTCCTGGGCAATGTAGTCATGTACTTCACATTCCTTTTTCTCTTCTCCTATGTTCTTCTCATGGACTTCAAGCCACCTCCTCCAATTGGCCCGTCGAAGTCCGAGATCATTCTTTATTTTTGGGTTTTTACCATGGTGTGTGAAGAGATACGGCAGAGTTTCTTTGTGGGATCGATGCCTGTGGCCCAAAAGGTCAAACAGTACCTTCAGGACTCATGGAACCACGTTGACATCACAGCACTGCTACTTTTCATCATAGCCCTAATCTGCAGGTATGGCTAATAGTATAAACAATTCTATTTATTGTGTTTTTATTTTGTAGTTTATTTTTAATGAGTCAAATTTGATGGAGAGGAATCCATCTACCAGCCAGGTTCATAGCAAACTCTGCAGGTATATCTTATTCTATATTTGATGTAAAAAATGCTGACCTGGCTTTAGATGATTGGCATCTATGAACATAACATTCATTTTTATTTTCAAAAAATGTATCAGTTTTTTCACTTTAATATGAAAGACATGACTACTGGAACCTACTTCTTGTTGGCATCCCAATTACTCGTCTGTAATGACCACCTCTGGATTCATCTACCACACTCAACATTCTTCAGCACCTCCTCTGCCTTTGCATAGCCTCCATAATAAAATTTAAAATCCTGAGTCTAACACATAAAGCCTTTAACAAGAGTACACCACCTTACATTTCTGTCCTCATCTTCAAATATTCATTCAACCACCCTCTTCACTCTGCTCAACACCTTCTTCTTTCCTTCACTCATCACCTCCTCTCACTCTCCCTGTTAGGACTTTTCACAAGCCGCACCCTCTCTAGGAATTCCTTGCCTTGCTCCTTCAGACTAAATTCTTGCCTCAAAACCTTCAAAAATGTTTTAACTGTTTTAAGAAGCTTATCACCTCTAACCTGCACAATCTGCATATCCTACCCAATTGCTCGCACATAACCTACTTTTTTACAAATCACCACCTCCACTTGCAGCAGCCTATTGCCCTCATCATTTCCATCTTGCATCTGTCCCCCTCCTGTCTTACATTCAAACCCTAACTTCTAGATTGTAAGCTCTTTGGAGTAAGGACCTTGCACAAAACAATCTGTTGCCCTATCTGTTATATAGTGTTCTTATTTCTACTCACTTTGGATTTGTTTATTGGTTTGTAATTTGCTTATTGCACCCTCTGTATTTTATTCTCTTTGTAAATAATACTGCAGAAAATGTAAAAAAAAAAAAAAAATAGAAATGTGTCATTAGTGTCCTAGTATTGCTGCTTTATGAGAGTTTACAGATAGAACGTGTGTCATTGTGATCCCTTTAAGGATTGACTTACAAAAAGGATATTTACTTGCATATACATTGGTTATGTTATTGGTATCATTTTTATTCACTTGTGCATGTTGGCAATTAGTGGCGGAGCTAGGGCATCAAGGCCTGGGTGCAAAAAAATTTTTGCCCCCCCCCCCCCCCAGCATATATACATTTTCTTTATATATATATTTATATATATATATATATATATATATATATATATATATATATATATATATATATATATATATATAGTGGTACCTTGGTTCTTGCCCTTAATGCGTTCCGGATGGTTAGATCAAGGCAGCTTTAGCTAGGGACAACACTGGGCCCCCCTAGAGCAGGGCCCCAGATGCACCGGCGGTAGCTCTGCCTCTGTTAGCAATGGTCTAAGCCCCATTTAGAATATTGATGTGTAACAGGGACAAACAGTTCCATGAATTTATGAATAGAAAATAGTTAACAGAACACAGACATTTAGAGGCACATGCATGACTTCTAAAATGTGATTAATAGTATGTATTTCCTTGCAGGATGTTTGAGGACTTCTATGAGGCTGGACGGACCATTCTCTGTTTTGACTTTATGGTGTTCACGCTAAGATTGATTCATATATTTGCTGTCAACAAACAACTGGGTCCTAAAATTATCATTGTCCGAAAAATGGTGAGTGAAACGATTCAGAAATATAGCAATGTAGCATAATGCCAAGTGGTGATCTCAGTGATTTGATGTAGGAAGGTTTGTCCTCTTCTTCTCTCCTCTCACCTTCTTCTCTGTCCCTCGTCTTATTTGCTGTCTCCCCTCTCTACCACCCTTGCTCCCCTCTACCTTCTGTCCTCCAGTCTCCTTGCCCATCTTCCAGGGACAAAATATTTTTTCATCTATTTCAACTCTAGCTATGTAAACGCTCCGTTCTCATCCCCATAATGCATCCTCTAATGTATTCACGAGTAAGCTAAACATACTAAACTCCTATTTAAAGTCATAATATAGAATGAAATTAATGTACATAACTAAAACTGCTCAATCTTTTATTACATAGTATTTAAGGTTGAAAAAAGTCCATAAAGTTCAACCTTTTAAGATCTCCTCTGATCTGCAATAGGCAGATTAACTATTAATTAATTAGTTGTTAATTCATTATAAATCAATTTTTTTTTTATTAATTAATCCAGAGGAAGGCAAACAGAAAAAAAAAACAAGCGAGACTTAAAGGGAAATAAAATAAAAAATAAAATCAATTCCTTCCTTATCCCAGACACCGGCGACCGGATTCCTCCCTGGATCAATACTGTCTCTCTAATAATCCATGATAACCCTGAATTCCCTTTTTAATTAGAAATAAATCTAGTCCCCTTTTAAAGTTATCTATCGAATCCGCTGTCACCACAGAATTCCACAGATTAACCACCCTTACTGTGAAGAACCCTTTTCTTTCATTAAGGTGGAATCTTTTTACTTCTAACCTCAAGGGATGGCCTCTTGTCAGTTGAAAACCTCTTGGCACAAGGTTATTGTAGGTTATGTTTTGCTCATTATTGCTGACAGCTTTTAGTACAGCTTGAATCTTTATACATAAGTTGCTAATGAAGTTGTCTGCTTCTAGATGAAGGATGTCTTCTTCTTCCTCTTCTTCCTGGGGGTTTGGCTGATTGCCTATGGAGTTGCTACGGAGGGTCTCCTTCATCCCAATGACATGAGACTTTCTTGGATTTTTCGCAGAGTCTTCTACAGGCCGTATCTGCAGATCTTTGGGCAGATCCCACAGGAAGAAATGGATGGTAAGGAACCACAGTATGGATGTGAAGGCAGTAGTTTATTTTTTTATAAACTTATTTAGGTAGAAATCAATACATCAATACATGCTAGTTCTGGGTACAGTATTCCACAAAACCAGAAAAAACAGGATAATATAATACTGCAGGGCCCAGGTCAAATAAAAGTAAATATCACCAAAATAGAGAGCAATTTAAATTATTATTATTATAACTTCACAAATAATTTTCCAAAATGCAGCAAAATCTACTAGTTGTAAGTAAATATCAGCAACAAATAAAATAAAAAAACTACAAATAGTATTATTTTTTCTGAAAAACTATCACAATAAATAAATGATTCTTCAAGCACCACTGTATGATGAATAAATTTGGACAAATTTGGGTCTAAAAACGACCAGGTTCCCTAAAGGCATCCAAGATGCTAGGGTGAAGATTGTATGTGTAAGAGAGAGGGGCACTCACATCTGTGCAGGAATTGTGTTTGCAGTTTACTCTTTGGTTTTGTCCTTCTGAGCTTTTGGGGGTAAGGAGCTAGATGTAAAATAGAAAAGCTCACCCCCTCAGGCTTCAAGTTATCGGGACGCATTAGAGACTGGCCTCAAGGAACCTTCTATACACAGAGTATAACATTAAGATTTTTCTCTAAAAATTATTTTGGGGTACATATCTGCTAATGTTGATAGTTTGTTAGATACTTCACAAACATGTTATTTTTTTCATTAACGACAGTGGTTGTTTCTAAAGGAAAACAAATATTTGATGTGCATTAAGACTGTGGTTATGTTTCTAGGAAACACTGTGTATACAGAAAGATTGTAAAAGTAAACTAAGATTCTTTGGAAAATGGTTTAATATCCAACTCACAAAATTACCCAGTGATCAATTTAATTTAACTGCTACAAATATTATAGCAAAATGCTGACAGAACAATTGTTTATTTTAGTAGAATGGCGTTCAGACAATGGTATTTGCTAAATGTATCTATAATAACACGAGCACGGTTGTTGGTGGTTAAGACAAAAGGAGAAAGGACTGCTTTACATAGTAAACTCATCATAGTCCCACTTGGAAAGGACGTGGGAGTGTGTCCAGTGTGTTTTAGGGGGTTTATGAAAGTTGCTTCTTTTCTGAGAAATAACTATAGGAGCTAATGGATATATGATAGAGAGAGAGTAATATCCACAAAACAGATGTAGCACAGAAGATGGGCAAGTCATAAGTCGTTGACAGACCACAAGTTGCAGGTTGTGAGATGATTGGATAGTGGTGCAGTCACATTGTCTTCTGTAATTGTGGTAAAGTAGCCAAGTATGGCTGTGCGGGCAGAGATAACTGATAGTAATGATACAGCTAATAATATGGAATAAATGATTAAAGTACTTCACATGACCATGAGCTGGAAGTGCTGATGAGTCCAATGGTGAAATGATGAATAAGAAATCAATTTGAGAAATATATTTTATCAGATCCTTTCTTAGTTGAAGTATTTTATAAGGTGATATAGTAGGAGAGGAACTCTGAGTTTGTGATCTCCTCAGAGGACACTTATGGTTGAATGCTGCTATAGAGTTGAATGCTGCTATAGGCCCGTTTGGATGAGGGCACTCCTATCCTACTACAGGCCCATCCTTATGTAATCAGTACACAAGATGGTGATTACTGACTAGGGAAAGAAAGTGTCCAGGACAGACAAACAGATCACTACAACCCTAAGACAGTACAAATTAAACTATCTGCAAAGTGTACTTCCATAGTTTATAGAAAGAACTCATAATATTATTTAATTTCCTATAAGTACATT
This sequence comes from Discoglossus pictus, assembly GCA_027410445.1. Lineage (NCBI taxonomy): Eukaryota > Metazoa > Chordata > Amphibia > Anura > Alytidae > Discoglossus > Discoglossus pictus. The sequence continues at coordinate 195,194,266 of CM050169.1, forward strand.
TTATTTTTTTCACTTCTGCAGAAAGGTTCTTGAGATTAAGCCACATGTAAGTCATAAGAACAGTGACAATTTAATAAGGGTGATAGGACAATAAACACATGGATGTACGTATTTCTCTATTTGTATCACTATACATACAAGACTGCCATCCATACTATTGATTCATGTTTTAGGACCAAGTTCCCATAAATCTAAACGGTTGACAACATTTAACATTTTGCTTTAGAGTGACTGCCGTTCATTTTGTAAGGTAGCTTACTTTTAGCAATGATGATATATACCAGTAGTGGACATTGTGGTCCTACGAGTACCACCAACAAGCCAGTTTATCAGGATCTCTTTGCATGAGCACAGGTCTGAATCACAGTTGTGCTAAAGCAGATAAGAAAGACAGAAATCCTGGACTATTAACTGCCAAGAGGACAGAGTTGCCCACCACTGATCTATGCTGTAAGGTGGCATACACAAGCTCATGAAAAAAGGCAGTTACGTCTGCCTGATCCTGTATATAAACATTCACTTTTTTATTATGTAGTGATAATTATGTATCTTTTTTCTTTTTTATCCAAAGCTTCAAAAATTGAGGCAGCCAACTGCACAGATGACCCTATCGCCATTATGATGGAAATTGCAAAGCCTTGCCCCAACACATATGCCAACTGGCTCGTCATACTGCTGCTTGTGGTATTTCTGCTGGTCGCAAATATCCTTCTATTGAATTTGCTGATTGCCATGTTCAGGTGACTATTTGGGGCAGAATGAGGGAAAGGAGAAATAAGCTAATGATATTCATACCAGTTTGAAGTTGCCATGTCACCAGAACCAATCATGGAAGACCAACGTATTACAATTGGTTCTTATTAGAAAGTAAACTGTTAGAGTGTCTTTGCCCATAATTTCATTATTTTCCTTAAATCGTTATTGTTTATTTTGATTTATTTTAGATTACCAAAATTTAGAATAAGGAATAAGGAAAGTATTTATTCCTGCAGTAAATAGAACACTTGCATTTAGTGATAACTCACTTGCTGATTACCTTCTATCCTTCTTCTGATCAGTTACACATTTTCCAAAGTCCAAGGCAACAGTGATATATATTGGAAATTCCAGCGTTACAACCTGATAGTGGAGTATCACAATCGTCCAGCCCTGGCGCCACCATTCATCATCATCAGCCACATACACACCTTCATCAAACGCAAGATTCGCAAGGTGGAGTCTCAGAAGATTAGACATTTCAGTGAGTATCTGTCTACAGTCACTGGCTGTACAAGCTCTGTATAGATATTTACCAAAAGGACCACTGTAGCCACATATATAAAATATACTAATTATAATTATTTTTAAGAACAATAATTCAAAATAAAGGCAAAATATTTTAGTATGTGATGTTATTTGCAATTATGCTGCAGTGGGATCTACCATTTTGGTCTCTGTTGATCAACCTCCTGAGGTGGGCGGTTCTTTAAATGCAGGGAAATCTTATATCTGCACAGTTGGAACGTACTAGCTACAACTGCCAGTGCTTTCAACAGAAATAATGAAAATTTGTTCTTTACAAGGACACCCACTCCTGAGAAAACAGCAACATAATTAGCTGAGAAGAAGGAAAACTCTTTGTATATCAAGTTTAGTTATTCAAAAAACCATATAGAAAACTTTGACTTAATACTATAAAGGACCATGGAAACATATATTTTCTTTTTTCTGAAAGAGGGTATTTCATCAAGTTTCACAGTGTGTTTCTTATGTAAATTTAAGATTTGAATTTATAATTGCCCTTGGGGAGTTGCCCTTTTAGTCAATATGTAGGAATAAAGCTGTAAGAGTTGTATTGTATGCTATGTACGCAGAAAGGCATTTCCTGTTAGTTTCTAAGGAAATCTACACAAGTTTTGCTTAATATTTTGCATGCATGAAGCATCTTTTGTAATATCTAAAATGTCTTTCTCTGCTGTCTCGCTTCTTTTCCGGTGTCTGCCCATTGTTTTCCATCCAAGTTAACTCTCACCTAGGGTGGCAACAAGACCTGGGCTTGTTATAAAAAAAAGATATCCCTAAATGTTTTCTATCTGTATCGTATCTCTTATTATTTGAAGAACAGTAATCTTCTTAAGGCAAACATGTTCAAAAGGAACAGAATCCATACCTGATAAACTGACAACTTATTTTATTTCACAAAATCTTTGACATTTTTATCTCATTCCAATAGTGCTGGCGCTGAAGGAACCTCTGGACAGCAGGATGCTCACATGGGAGGCTGTGCAAAAGGAGAACTACCTAGTAAATATTTCCAAGCAGAAACGAGACAGTGATAGTGAACGCTTGAGGCGCACCTCGCAAAAGTAAGGATTGGGAGATGTTTGCAGCAAAGATAAGCACTGATAGCTCACTTTGGGCTTCAATTTTCAAAACGTTATCATATCTATTTGTAGAAAATGAAGGCCTCTCTCAGCTCTGTATCTAACTCTGATGTTATTATGCTTTACAGGCTAAAGCACCTTCTTACATATTAAAATACATCTCTACACTTTTTTTTTATTTTATTCATGCAAATTACAAAACATTTTACATAAACAACAAATACATTAATAAAACAAGAAAGTACAGTTTACAAATATACATATGCAAAATCACATACAAACATACAAAGACTGGAAAAGGTTATACCTGTTGAATTGATGGGTAATGATATTTATCCCAAATCACCCAGATATTATCTCTAGAGAGTTCAATACCCAAACCGGATACGTCTCTCTCTAGTTCTCTATTTTTTTCAAGAACTATTATTACTTTGTTTAATTATGGAATCAAGTCTGATTTCCAACGTTTGGCCAATAGCCATTCAACCACCAAAATGTCTTGTATAATAAAGGCCTCCTCTTCCAGGATAAGCCTATCCTCCATAATATGAAGTATAGCCATTTCACATGAAGTGTTAATAATATTACCACAGATCTTGGAAATATAATCAAAAACAGAATTCCACAACTTCCTAATGGGTTCACAGTCCCACCAAATATGTTAATGGGACCCTCGTTGATTAAAAAATCTCTAACATACCCCCAGATTTGTATTTTTAAAAAACATCTCTACACTTTGTCTTTGACCTCCTCTGTCTGTCCTGCACCTCTTCTCCAACTCCACTGGTTTCTTCTCTCTCTGTTGTGTCTTCTTCCCCTCCTTTCTTTAACTTCCTTCGTTTTCCAATGACTACTTCCGTTATCTCTTTATCATGACCATGTCTCTCTTTCCTATCCTTCACCTCTTCTCCCCCCCCCCATGACCAATACTCCTTTCTTCCTTATTTGTCCTATACTATCCCCTATCCCCTTTGTGTCTTATCCACACTGCTCCCTCCTTCCCTGGCATAGTACTGCTTTTTCTCCCTCCCCACAATAAAGTGTCTCGTCTCTTCAACTTTCATTCCTTCCTTCTCATGCATTACCTACATCTTTCTTTCCTGTATCCCCATCTCTTCCACTTCTATATCCTATGTCTGCCTCATTTGGTAGCTTTATCCCATGTTCTTTGTTAGCCAAATACATCTTCTATTTGTGTGCAACCTATACAAAAATCTGAGTGCCTGTGGAAAGTATTCCTGGACTCCACATGGTTTGTGACTGATGGAGAGACGGCCTTACCATGATATGTGTCTCTGATGGAAAGGGCATTGTAGATCCTGACATAATGTTTAAGAGTTAATGTGAACTATACCAAATATCTCTTGGGAAGATGAATACACAGACCACACTGCTTGTAGTAGATATCTTCGCAAAGCTGTTACCTATTTTCATATCTCTGATATATACTGTTTACATTTTTATCATATTAGAAGATTATAAAATCGCTTCAGGGTTTTTCAGTTACATTTCGATCTAGTTTTCTTATAATGATTTATGTTTATAAGTTGTAAATGTCTCCACCTCTTGTTTCTTTAGGGTTGATACAGCTTTAAAGCATTTGTGTGAGATCAAAGAACATGACCGGAGGTTAAAAACATTGGAAACTGAGGTACGGGTTCTATCATACTTTATGTTTTGGATAGAGGAATAATTGGAATACTTGCTTAATTATTAAAGTATTTAAGGTGGAAAACAGTATATTTAATATTAAGTAAATTCTTGAGCTTTTTTGAGATTAGACTATATTCCCCACTTGTGAGCAATGTAATTGATTACATCAGTACACAGCTGCACATCTGACACCAACTGTGACATTAACACCAATCTATCACTCAAATAGCTTGATTACCTGTCTCCTGTAGAACTTCTGTATGGCTGACTCTGCACTACAGGAGTATTTACAAGCAAATTTTCCAAGGTATTACATGGATCTCACAAAAGAGTTATATGTTTGGCCTTGTTACAGTCACAGTCAATGAGTTTGTTAGCTCTCACGTAAATGCACTGAGCAGGTTAGATACTCAGCCATGGGGAGCAGTAAAAAATTGTCAAAAGACCTGAGTAACAAGGAAATGGAACTTCATGAAGCTGGAAAAGGATATCAAAAGATATCCAAAGCCTTGAACATTCTTGTCAGTACTGTTCAATCACTTATTAAGAAGTGGAATATTTGTGGATCTCTTGATACCAAGCCAAGGTCAGGTAGACCAAGAACAACTTCAGCCACAACTGCCAGAAGAATTGTTCGGAATACAAAGAAAAATCCACAGGTAAAATATAGGCTGCTCTGGAAAAAGATGGTGTGGTTGTTTCAAGGAGCACAATACGACTATACTTAAGCAAAAATGAGCTGCTTGGCCGAGTTGCCAGAAAAAAGCCTTTACTGCGCCAATGCCACAAAAAGCCTGGTTACAATATGCCAGACAACACCTTGACACGCGTCACAGATTCTGGCACACTGTAATTTGGAGTGACGAAACCAAAATAGAGCTTTATGGTCACAAACATAAGCGGTCCCCACTGTGAAGAATGGTGGTGGCTCACTGATGTTAGGGTGGGGGGGAGCTCTAAAGGCACAGGGAATCTTGTGAAAATTGATGGCAACATGAATGCTGCATGTTATCAACAAATGCTGGTAGACAATTTGCATTATTCTGCACGAAGGCTGCGCATGGGATGCTCTTGGACTTTCCAGCATGACAATGACCCTAAGCACAAGGCCAAGTTGACCCTTCAGTGGTTACAGCAGAAAAATGGGAAGGTTCTGGAGTGGCCATCACAGTCTCCTGACCTTAATATCATCGAGCCACTCTGGGGAGATCTCAAACGTATGGTTCATGCAAGACGACCAATGACTTTGCATGACCTGGAGGCATTTTGCCAAAACGATTGGGCAGCTATACCACCTGCAAGAATTAGGGGCCTCAAAGACAACTATTACAAAAGAGTGGACGCTGTCATTGATGCTAAATGGGGCAATACACAGTATTAAGAACTAAGGGTATGCAAACTTTTGAACAGGGCCATTTTATTTTTTTCTTTGTTGCCATGTTTTGTTTTATGATTGTATTTTGCCTGCTTACTCATGTTTTCTTTAAAAATGGTACAGATATTACCAATTTGCCAGGGGTATGCAAACTTTTGAGCACAAGTGTATATACATAAACTCTTTCCCATGATAGGGGTGGGGTTAATATATAATAAAAATGAATGTGGGGAGCGGGGATATGAACCCTCAGTTAATTCTCTGCAACTCCTATACAGAAATTGAGCCTGGGTTTCCCTCTAGATCCCTTCAACACCTGGGTGGCATGAGCTCAATTTCCCCACACCCCCTTGTACTTTTTGATTGTGGCCCATTAACCCTTCATTAATCCCCTTACCTACCCTAATTAAAGAAGTCCTCATGGGGGACACAATGGACCTATAGTACCTACCTCTAAGTGGTCCCTATGGCCTCCCAAGTGCCCTATCACTATCTCCATTGGGATATCTATGAATCCCCTTACTATGGGTCCCTAAAGACCTCATGGTACACTAATTGAATACCATAGGGTTCCTTATGGACTACCATGCAACTATAACCCCTACCATATGGGTTCCTATGAAACTCCATGAACCGTTTTCTCCCATGGGGGTCCACAAGGACTCCCATAGTCTTTAACACTTACCTCCTCTAAACTATTTACCCTAAACTAAGTACAAGAAAGAAAAAATAGCACTTATATAAAAAAAATAGAGAAAATCAAAATTATTATTATTATTATTATTAAAATAATAAAAAAATTACAATAAAAAAAAATACAGAAAATAATGAAAGAAATAAACTTGTTGAGGGAGAAAGGGGTTAATTATTAACCCTCCATGGATAAGCTGGCTCATCCAGTGCTGCTTGAAGCCATAAACCCTCTATTCAGTCCACTCATGAAAATAGCCCACAGGAATTTCCGAGAACATATAGCATTTGGCTAGATTTCTTATGAGAGCCATGCTTTAGGTAAAAAAAACACGTAGAGCAGGGAACACTCACACGTAACATTCACTTGTTAGGATTTTCAGGGTACTGTTACTGTCAGCATGTAATAGCTACATTATGACTTACGTTAACTTTTGACTCTCAAGATTTCCTATGAAAGTCAAGTAATCAAGCCCAAAATCATATAAACTCAACTAAGGAATTATAAATCATAATGCTTTGTTCTATCACATGTAGGGTATTGGTTTTCCACTCTAGGTCTCAAATATCCCCAGGAGATCAGGTTAATACAGGATGATACTTAATAAGGAACTCATTAAACAAAATGAGATCTTTGGTGCCATTGCAGAGGACAAATGTGTATGCACATATCATTCTCACCTTCAAAACAGATGGTCCAGCACTAAAATAGAAAGGCAAATCTGCACCAGATTTTAGCAGGAAACCACCAATGCTCATTTTTCCATTGAGTCCCAGTAATGAGCCATATACTTATTTTGTAAAGCACAGAGAGCGACCTTGATGTGGAATTTTAATGCAGGGGACACTTGGCTAACATTTCCGTGCTGGACAACTCTTTTCAGGTGGAATCAGAATGTTATATGTACAGTGCCTTGCAAAAGTATTCACCCCCTTGTCATTTTTCATGTTTTGTTGCCTCACAACCTGGAATTAACATGGATTGTTTGAGGATTTGCATCATTTAATTTACAGAACATGCCCACAACTTTGAAGATATTTTTTTTTTTAATTGTGAAGCAAACAACAAATAGGAAAAAATAACAGAAAAGGTCAATACTTTGTAGACCCACCTTTTGCGGCAATCACAGCTCCAAGTCGCTTTGGATAAGTCTCTATGAGCTTGCCACATCTTACCACTGAAATTTTATCCCATTCCTCCTTGCAAAACTTCTCCAGCTTCTTCAAGTATGATGGTTTGCGCTTGTGAACCGCAATCTTTAAGTCTGACCACAGATTTTCTATTGGATTGGATCTGGGCTTTGACTAGGCCATTCCAACACATTTACATGTTTCCCCTTAACCCACTCAAGTGTTGCTTTAGCAGTGTGTTTGGGGTCATTGTCCTGCTGGAAGGTGAACCTCCGTCCTAGCCTCAAATCACGCACAGAGTGGTACAGGTTTTGCTCAAAAATATCCCTGTATTTAGCACCATCCATCTTTCCATCAACTCTGAGCAGTTTCCCAGTCCCGGCTGCTGAAAAACATCTCACAGCATGATACTGCCACTACCATGTTTCACTGTGGGGATGGTGTTCTTTGGGTGATGTGATATGTTGGATTTTCATTGATGGCCCAAAAATTCAATTTTAGTCTCATCAGACCAGAGCACCTTCCTCCATACATTTTGGGAGTCTCCCACATGCCTTTTCGCAAACTCAAAATGTGCCATTTTGTTTTTTGCTGAAAGTAATGGCTTTCTTCTGGCCACTCTGCCATAAAGCCCAACTCTATGGAGCGTACGGCTTATTGTCGTCCTATGTACAGATACTCCAGTCTCTGCTGTGGAACTCTGCAGCTCCTCCAGGGTTATCTTAGGTCTCTGTGCTGGCTCTCTGATTAATGCTCTCCTTGCCCGGTCCGTGAGTTTTGGTGGGCGGCCATATCTTGGCAGGTTTGCTGTTGTGCCATGTTCTTTCCATTTGGTTATGCTCCTGGGACCATCAAATATTTGGATATTTTTTTATAACCTAACCCTGACTTGTACTTCTCAACAACATTGTCCCTTACTTGTTTGGAGAGTTCCTTGGTCTTCATGGCAGTGTTTGGTTAGTGGTGCCTCTTGCTTAGGTGCTGCAGCCTCTGGGGCCTTTCAAAAAAGGTGTGTATATGTAATGACCGATCGTGTTATATTAGATTGCGCACAGGTGGACATCCTTTCATTGATTATGTGACTTCTGAAGGTAATTGGTTGCACCAGAGCTTTTTATGGGCTTTATAACAAAGGGGGTGAATACATATGCACATGCCAATTTTCTGTTTACTATTTCAAAAAAATAGTTTTATGTATATATTTATCTCATTTCACTTTACCAAATTAGACTATTGTTTTCTGATCCATCACATAAAATTCAGATTAACAAAACATTGAATTTAAGGCTATAATGTAACAAAATAGTTCAGGGGGGTGAATACTTTTGCAAGGCACTGTATGGCAAATTGTTATCTGCAATAATACTAGAGAGCTAGTACTTACTTAAGGGTTTCCTAAGTAGGTACTATCCTACAAAAGTGAGTATTATGCTTAGCATGTTCTTAGTTGCACATCTCTCACAGTGTTGGGTTATGTCACAGATGGTGTCAGATTGTGCTAAGTTATTAATTTAAAATAATAAATATATGTTTGTTCACTCCTGTTTTTTTTAATCAAATAACTTCCTTTCAGATTGTTGAAAAGTCTTTAAACTTGCCTCTTTACCCAGTAAAGCCCCCTATACATAGTATATTCTTCTTAGGAATTTGACTTAATGAAGTGTTTAATTTATAACGTATTTATTTATTAAACTATTACATTCATATGGTTGTTATGTATTTCAACTATTTTTAACACCTTAGATGGGACATTTGATGTAGTATTAGTTATATTGGAAGCTCTGGCAGTAAGGAATGCCACCTTACAATAAAAGCAACTGAAATTGTATCTGCTTCCAAGGTACAATCCCAAATAAACAACTATATTACTGCAGCATAATTGCCTATAAACATTTTGCTCATTATGAAGAAGCATTTTGAAACAAGGGACTTCAGTAGTCTTTTAAAGTGCCACTGTAATGCATAATTATAGTTCATAAAGCTCTCATCCATAAAATACAAGTTTTCTTATGTTCTTTTGGTGGGATGTTAGTTAAAGATAGTAGCAGCAGTGCTATCAGATAAGTATATTTCTACAAAAGTTTCTGTAATTTATACTTTAATTCCCTATTACAAATGATATTTTATAGATGAGTGACTTAAGAACTACAAATAGAGGTTAATTTGCTTATGAAATACTGTGTCTTTTTAAGTTTTTCTGGACTCCGTATCTTAATCTCACTATATCAAATTACGGTAAATAGACTAACATGGGAACAATCTGTCTCTTTAAATAATGTTCCCTAGGATATTATCTACATGAACAAACGAGTAGGCAGAACACTGGAATGAAAAGTGGGTAATGATACCAGGAGTTAATGTCTTGCCTATGTGAGGTAGTAAGAAAAATGAGACCACGTAATCGGTTCACACTAAACAATACATTTTTTGCATATGTACATATTTTATAGTTAAAAGATATGCAATATGTCATAATTTGGGATGTGTTAACAGGTTTTAAATATTGAGACTAATTGTAATTATTTCTTATTTTATAGCTGGAGTACTGCAGTAAGGCCCTGTCCTGGATTGTAGATGCTCTTCAAAAGAGTGATATGGTGAAAACTACTGAACCACCTCCGACTCTTAAATAGACAGGTAATTAAAGGGCCACTGAAGTCATCCATATTACTCATCTGAAACAGATAAGCACTTGAAATAAAGTGCAAATGCACTTAATTTTTTTTTAAATAATGAGTTTTTCACCCATATATCTTGGTGTTTATATGGGATTCTGTTGTTCTATATAGCATAATCCAATGTCCTGCATTAGTATTGAGTAGGGGTGTGTAGCAGATGCAGCCAATAGATTACAATGCATCTGCATTTGAGTCTATTGAGCTGGCTTTGACTAAAAGCTCTGTGAGTTAAACACTTCCAGCATGGTCAAAAGAGTGGTGATGTCACCGCTGAAGATCGTCCTTCTAGGATTCCTCAGAGACTGATTGGAGGAGGCATAGAGCTGGCTGGGAATAACATTTCCATCAGTTATAGCATACTCAGTTGTCATGTCACTCCTGGAGGTGGTCCTAGCCTCTTATTACCTGGAGACTGATTGGAGGAGACAGAATGCTTCCGCTGCTGTGGCTTACAGCATGCTGTCCTGCTGACAAAACACAGACTTATCTTGCTGTATGTCTTTCTTCCTGTGTCCTATACATCAACTTTTGCTGCAGGTAATAGGCAAAGCAAGTGAAATTGATTGAACAGAATAGAATATTTGTATGTACATTTACACAGCACCCTTTATTTAGAGGCCGTGGTCTGAGTAGTAACTGTAGTAATCCACCTTAAATAAACAGGACAGACAGGCAGAAAATACATCTCCATCTGATTGGCTAAAGAGCTACACCCCCTTAAATAGTAGTGAGATGGCAAGAGGGAGGTCTGGAAACATGAAATATTCAAAATAAGATAACTCAGCAAAAAAAGCTTCAATTTCAAAAAATCTAAAATTATATTCGCATCTAAAAGATACTGAAGGACATTTTCAACCAAATTGATGTCCCTTATTGAAATACTAATCCATACACCCACTCAAAATGCCCTGTTTTGTATGTGACTGTCCACCTTTTTTCCACCTTTTTCCATTTTTAACTTAAACATATTTTGGACACAGATCTCCCATTTCCTGTTGGGAATGTAATGCTATGCATCCTCCAGGCTGACCATGTCTTCTATACACCACATCATCATGTATGGGACAACACATGCACTAGCTTAGAAGAAGGTCCCTACCTATCCCTACCAATCAATTATACTACTACGAACTGCGTAAAACACAGCCACAGACGTACGTGTTTGAAAAACAACAAGATAAAGGATGCAGATTAACAGCGCAATGAGTAAAAAGACAGTAGCGAGTACATTTTACGAAACACAATTACAGATTTACGCATTAGCACAGATTTAACGACTTTGTCTCGCGCAACAGCGGATTTCCCGCCTAAACCAACGCATTTGATGTGAAAGATAAGTTGCAAGTTACAAAAAAAAAAAAAAATTGTATTTATTTTAAGAAAAAAAAAAGGGACAAATGTAACGTCATGTTGTGTGGCAAACAAATTTCACAAAATGTAATTTTTATTGACCGTCATTTGACCGTTTTACCATATTTACTGTTAAACCGTAGTACTTTGGCAATGAGCGCCACAGAAAAAATGCCGGTTGAACAAAACGAAAACCAGGCGACACCACTATAACCACGGAAAACACGTACCGATAATCCGCTAAGACGCATACCACACATTATCCGCCATTTTAGGATAATGCGGAAGTACACAGCTACGTTAACGGTTTCGGATCGCGCACGCACACTATTACACTGCACACGTTCATCACGCTTACACAGCACCTCCACACCACTAATGCTGCTGCAACATCAACACAGATTGCCAGCTCTTCAACACAATGCATAAAAATACGTAAATTCATTTGTTAATTTGATTTCTATATTTCAGTAGTACACACAAAACAGCATTAGCTACCTTACAATTCCATATGTATATTAATAACTAAACAACTTTTAAAACATACACATCTGATTGCCGTCATTTTTTGACGGGCAATACGCTAGTTTATATATAAAGGGCCTTATTCTATTATCGGCCGTAAATCTTGCAACCGGCCGTAAGCTCAGAAATCTTTAAATGCAAAAATAAATTCAAGACAGCACTGTAAAGCTCTGTAAATGCTAGGGATCATATTGAAATACTAATCCATACACCCACTCCAAATGCCCTGTTTTTTATGTGACTGTCCACCTTTTTTCCACCTTTTTCCATTTTCAACTAAAACATATTTTGGATGCAGATCTCCCATTTCCTGTTGGGAATGTAATGCTATGCATCCCCCAGACTGGCCATGTCTGCTATACACCACATCATCATGTATTGGACAACACATGCACTAGCTTAGAAGAAGGTCCCTACATATCCCTACCAATCAAATATAACCTATACATATGGAATACATATAAAAATACATCTTAAATGATACAATCTGCCTTAATACCCATAGCGCAAAATAAAGATTTTGTCCCAGGGATTGGAATTAGCCCATTTTTAAGGTAAGAAAAGGGTTTTTCATGCTTATTTCCTACCATAAGAAATGGCAAAATAATAACAAGAAGTCAAAACATATTATGATTGATATAAGTCTGACAGATGGCAATACCTTTTAGATATACAAACATATCTAAAAAAATAATCTTCTTCTACTATTTTTTAAAGTAATTGTTTTCATTGTAGGGGTGCTCCTAGAGATTTATTGCAGCATTATATCATGCTTAGCAATATAAATGCAAATAGTGCATTTATATATACTGTAGACACAAATTGAACTCTATTCTAAATAGAGAAATAGAAAATGAAATAAGGCAAAAATATGACATTAGAACACCAGTATATCAATAAATATTCAGACTAAAAAACAAACTATAAAATATTATACTTTTGGTACAGAATCCCAATCATAATAAATAAGTACAAGCTACATATACCACCAACATCTTTTAGAGGATGTAAAAAATTGGGCATATCCATTCATATATGGTCAGAATACCCTAAAATTCAAACATTCTGGAGAACAGTACAAGAAATGATAAAAAATATATTGACTTATGATATAAAGTTAGACCAAGTAACAATGCTATTTAATGGTTCTTTGAAACGTAGAGGGAGAGATGGACAAAAAAAATATACAAATATTAACTGCAGTTAGAACTATTATGGAGGCACACTGGCCTCAAAGGCAAACACCAACCATTAACTGACTAGAAAATATAAGTTTGGCAAATAATCTGAATGGAGAAAGGTTCTAATGCTAAATTGGAGCACGAAGGCAAATTAGAGTATTATAAACGATGCACAGAATATGATAATCCAGATTTAACAACATTTTAGTAATAATCTCCCCTTATATATAAGGTTAAAAATAATAGATTGAGTCGTGATTTTATAAGTTAATTAAAAACATTTTGTCACGCAAGGCAGCATTTGTAATGTTATCTTTTATGTTTTTGTATTATTATTGGTAACAATAAATGTAACATATAATGAATATATCCTGGTGCCTAACACCTTGTAAAACTTTATTTAAAAATATATTAAAAATGAAAATCACTGCTTGTTGATTGGTATCATTAACACAAAAAATTATTTTATAACAAGCAGCGATTTTTATTTTTAATATATCTTTAAATAAAATTCACAAGATATATGTATATATAATTAACAATGTTATTTTTATATGACGAGATTTAGTATTTTAAACTATTATTAAAATGTACATTTTATTCTCTCTTTTTATAATTGTATATTCTACATAAGGTGTTAAGCACCAGGGACCCGAGCCAAGGGTTCCATACTGAATTTTTAGTATTATTATTGGTTTAGACTTATGTTAAGTATGTATAAAAAATTAAATAAAATATGTTTATGAAAGAGGTCCCCCATAAAGAAAGGGGGGCCCAGTTATTTATACTTAAAGCATTTATATATAAAGTGTGTAAGGCCACAGCCCTTACCCAAGTTGGCACTTGTTGGTAGGAATTAATGTTTTTCGAGAAACTGGAACAAATCAACTTAATCAGGGAGGGATATAGTAAGCCATGATGACTGTGATGGGATGTGAAGGGTTGTGATCGCAGTAAATACAGGGATGCTTAACATAACTATGATGCTTAGTAAATCCTCCCATGGTCTGAACCTCAATATTACTAGCAGTGCAACATATGTAAATATACTGCTGATTTGTAGAGACTTAAAATGGTTCAATTATGGGAATTTCTATCCTCTACAGATCATATGTATAATTGTATAATGCACTGAATTAGAGAAACTCTTCATACCTCTCTGATCTATGATTGTAAGGAAACAATGCCATCTCACCACAAGTAGGCCACTTACTATAGCAAGCCAATAAGTGAGGTTTTGAAGCTAACACAAACTCTAAAGATGCATTTGACAGAAAACCAACTTTCCTCTAAGTTTTTGTTGGATTATTAAGCCCTACTCTCCTAACCTCACACTGTTGTTTTTTTCTCAGATAACGAAGATAATTTTCTATTATAGGACCAAAGCACCGCCATTCTGCTAAGGTTAACTCAACCCCAATTGGACACTGGCCTCCTCTTGGATCTTCACATACTGCAGTTGTTACCAGCCCTGAGTGGACTTGTATGTGCCCTTTTTATTTATCTGTCATAGTTTACTCTTTTGCCTACAACCACATTACCTCTAGGCTCAGAGGCAAAGCCTATATGCAGTCTTTCACTACTCCTTACAGAAGACATAAACCATTTTCCTTCTTTGAGAACATGGCTCCAAGCAAGATATGTCATTTTGGTGAGATATAGTCTCTTCTCAATCTTCAGCTGTGAAGGACACAACTTCATTCCTTATAGAATTACTGTCCTCTGACATTCATGTACCACCATGAACTAAATCACCAAACACCTCAGAACTGACTGACTGTAGTGGGAATGTTTTTTCACTAGTACTATTATTATTTTTATCAGTCTATTGTAGGGGGGCCCACATTTTACAAACTTGCAATCTACTTTTTGTCAGTCAGCTAACCGTTATAATCAAACATGTTGGACCACGTGTATCCTTCATCATTCTCAATGCTAGATTTACCATAAGACAAAACATGGCATTTCCTATAGGCTTTTGTGGCTTACACAGAGCTTCACCAGGAAATACAATGCTTTTGGGGACTGGATAGCAAATTATATCTTTGGTTAGTTTAATTGTCCTGCCAAACTAGGCAGCTCCTCTCTTCTCTTAGCATGTTCAGAAGTGTTGCCTTGTTTTAATATCATCAACTACTATAGCAGATCATATATGTGTATGTATAATTATGTTTCCATTGCACACTGGGAATTTTAGGTTCTGAAATGCAAGTGGATATATAATTATATTCACAAATTCATTATCATTTATATAGACAGATTTCATTGCATATACATAGTTTGCCTACAGGTCCCATTTAACATTTTCTGGGCTAATTTCTAAACATTAGTATTAAAAAACATATGTTTGTCTGTGGTGTGTATCAGAGTTGGGGGCACATGGAAAACTGCAAGATCTTTACCTAGGGCGCCTTCACCGGTCATTCTATCCTGCGCCAAGATTTCCACAGCCAGTAGGAGAGAGACATTCCACGGAGGATGTACATCACTTTCTGCCTGTCAACCATTTGGGTCCCATAGAGTGATAGTTTTATATGAGAGTCCGTTTTTAAATTGGATCTTAGAACTCCTCCTGGGGTTTTTATAATGTACACAAATTCATTTTATTGTCCAGTTTTATTAAATGATATTTTTACCACATTTAATAATGATTTTAGCATTAAAATGCATTATGTTGTTTAAATTACATTTTTTACAGACATTTGTCTATTTTCTCTTCTGTTATTTATCTTTTTTTTTAACCTCTATGCATTAACTGTGATAATACAGAAATAAACCTATAATATTTGCACTGTATAGAGATACTTTACCTCCATAATATTCCTGCAGCGTGTATGTACTATATAGCTGTAGCCAAACTCAAGCTGTATAAACAAAATGCACACAAGAGCCAGCTACTGTACAATGATGTAACTTGGCAGTAGCCCATTTGGCTATCTGATCTCTCATGTAATATGATTTGAAAAATAAAACAAATCATGATAATTCTGTCTTCTGCATTTCTTTGATTTTGTTCATTTCACTATTAAATAAGCCAACAACCTTAAAATACTGTAAAATAACAATGCTAAATATCAGCAGGGATGGCTGGTACATTAGGCCAGAGCAGCTGCCCTCCCAAAATATAGACCGCTTCACCATTAAACAGATATTTTTTCTTTTACCTTTTCCTCAATATAATATATGTATGTATTTTTTAAGACAATTTGTCGAAATCAAATTTCAACAAAGTTAGCACATGCGCTCTGGGACTGCAGCAATGTTAGCTGGATGCACCTCCCAATCAAAATCAAAGGGAGGAGCTGTAGCTGTAAGATTCGACTGGGGTCAGTGAGAGGAACCGTCCACAGCCAATGGAGCTTCAGAGTGTAAAACACTCCTACATTTACACAAAAAAAAAACTAAATAAGAGCATGCCTTACCACCCCTCCTTGTTGTCTTCCCCCACTTTTGGGAAAACATATTGGAAGTAGTATGAGCACTCTAACTGCTTCCTGATGCCTTATGTTAAATTGCTTAGTTTGATCATCAGGTTACTGTGCTGCACTAGTCTGCTCTGTGTGGAGTTAATAAAAGTAAATAATTTATATTTTCCATTTCTGTTTCGTATACTATCTACCAGTCCCCTGTGGATCTGCCCTAAGCCCTTAGGGCCCAAGGAGACAAATTGGCAGAGAGACACCAGCAGATACCCATTAGATTCCCACCGGGGCCCATGATGACCCCCACTAGGCCCACGGGCCCATCGAGACCTCAAGGGATCAACACTAGGCCTGGGTAGCCCATGGAGACCCTCAGTCTAGTAACGATTCCTAGGGTCTTCATGGGTGCCAGGGGCTGTGATGCAACCTCGGGTTTACAGGAGAAAACCGAGGATTCCCAGCACTGCTGTGTTTAAAAGGGGATCACAGGGTGTCCCTAGGCACTGTGGGCTTTAAAGGGTAATTCTTGGAAAGCACCACTCATTTTAAAGGGGAATCTACTAGATTCCCCAAGCACCATGGGGTTAGTGAAGTTCTGGCTCATAAGGGAGGAACCGGTGTATATAGGATTAATGTCCATGATCTAAATTACAAGTAAATTGTGACATCCTAACAGTATTTTTTGGTATTCAATCCTGTTTAAATAAAAACGAAAACACCACAGGATGTAACAGGCTGACATCGTTGCATGAAGGGATATGCAGACCACTAGCGGTCTGCATATGGGGACCTAATGCAGTCAATGTAGTTAGAGATTTGGGTAAGGTGGCGCTTGGGATGGGCTTGTGAGTAATGCCTACGTGGTGCATTCTGTTACTCACAAGCTACTGCCGGTAAAAAGCACATGTGCAGTTGCAGCTAATTCACACTGTTGCAACCGAGCGTGCACCACTGAGTCACACATACGCAGTTGCATCTATTTTGCGCCGGAGGGAGCCAGGGAAGGAGGCGGAAAGGGAGGCAGACAGAGATGGAGGGAGAGGGAGGGAAGCAGAGAGAGATGAAGACAAAGGGAGGGAGAGAGAGAAGAAGGCAGGCTGAGAGGGAGGGAGAGAAGAAGGGAGGCAGACATAGAGGGAGGAGAGAAAGAGAGGAAGGGAGGGTGTTACCTGAGAGGGATGGAGGTAGAGAGGGAGTGAGAGAGAGGGAGGGAGGAGAGAGAAGAAGGGAGAGAGAGAGAAGAAGGGATGCAGACATAAAGGGAGGAGAGAGAGAGAAAGAGGGAGGGAGGGGCCCGAGAGAGGGACTGAGGTAGAGAGGGAGTGACTGAGAGGGAGGGAAGGAGGGAGGGGAGAGAGATGGAGAGAGTGAGGCAGAGCAAAAGTGAGTGAGGGAGGGAGAGAGAGGGGTGGAGGCAGAGAGAGAAGGAGGGATGGAGGCGAGAGAGATGGAGGGAGGGAGAGAGAGAGAGGGAGAGAGAGCAAAGGGAGAGAGAGGGAGGGGAGGGAGACAGAAAGATAGCACACCGAGCACAGAGAGAGGGCACAAAGAGAGGGAGAGGGCACAGAGAAAGAGAGAGCAGATATAAAGAGAGGACGCACAGAGAGAGACAGTGCACAGAGAGAGAGAGAGGGTGCACAGAGAGAGAGAGAGATGACACACAGAGAGGGAGATGGCACACAGAGAGGGAGAGGGTGCACAGAGAGTGAGAGACAACACAGAGAGAGATAGAACAGACAACTGAACATAACATATCATACTGTCACTTATGACAGGCAAGTTATTAGTATTAAGGGCGACAGAGAAGGAGAGGCAGAGACAGGGAGGGAGGTAGAGAGAGAGGGAGGGAGGCATTGAGAGAGGGGGAGAGGGAATGGGAGGGAGACAGAGGGAGAGAGAGTGAGGGAGGGAGAGAGAGAGGAAAGGGAGATAGGGAGGGAGAGAGAGAGCACACAGAGCGCAGAGAGAGGGCACAAAGAGAGGGAGAGGGCACAGAGAGAGCACACAGAGAGAGCACACTGATATAAAGAGATAGCGCATAGAGAGAGAGAGGGTGCAAAGAGTAGAGAGACAGCACAGAGAGAGACAGAACAATTGAACATAATATATGATACTGTCATTTATGACGGGCAAGTTACTAATACTTCCATAATTATCTAACATAATCTTCCCTATCACATACTGATCTACTGTTAGGTACATTGATTACTCAACATGAAAGACTGTTTTTGGTTCAAGTTGTTGCCATTTGGACATACGGTAGTCTGATTCAATAATATGTTCATATTAATCAGATTGTTAGAAGATGATACATTGTGTTGGGCTCTGGCGCTGCCTCCAGTTTCTGCACTTATATATCTGATATTAAGTCCTTTTTGTTTGGAGTTTCCATGTATACTGTACCTATATTTCGTACCTATATATTACTTTTCGTGCATCATCCCTTTTAGTAATATTTCAATTTTGAGCCACATATTTTTTTTTTTTTTTTATAATTAACTTTTTTATTGAAAGAATAAACAAATAGAACATCGTAAGTTCAGCAAATCATATAACAAATCTCTCAAGTATCAACAAGATATATCAAAAAGTTTCTTTCAAAGTTTTTCTTTTTTGGTTAGAATACCACATGAACATGTAAAACATATATATAAAGTCACACAAGGTCTTGAACATATATACATTCCTCAAAGCAGACATGTGTCTAGGAGGTACAGTAAGGTGAAACCATAGATCAAACATCAGGTCAACCCATAAAAGTAGTTCACACGAACCTTATTGTGGACCTCGTAGAGTCCATAAGTCCCAGCAGGAGGCCCATCGACGGTATCTTTCATCAATTTCAGCTGAAAGTGAGCTCATAGCCCGAGCCACATATTTTTTAATTAAATGACACAAAAAAAAAAGTTTAACATTTTAATTACTCTGGCTGGAAAAGCTCTCTTGATTTATATGATTATCATATTGTCATATAGGTTTATATTTGCAATAGCTAGCACTATGCTTTCTTAGAGGATTATCCCCTCAATTTCAGTTCTATAATATTATATTACTATTCAAGGATTTGGTTTCCATAACACTGTTGTGTGAAGGGGGTTGTAATTGCCTTACTTCACATAATATTATCCCTAAATCTGGCTTGTCCAGGATTGCCACATGGCTAATTTGGCAATCAGTGGCCAGTTATCTCACAAACAAGACCCAAGATGGCCTCAAATACCTGGGTACTGCTGCTTCTCCTTCTCACTAGAGAAGTGTCTGGTTTTGAGACTAGACTGATATAATACAGAATACATTTCTTATGTGAATATGGGGTACATTAACTAAACAAGATGGCTTTTCAAGTTGGTCATTCAGTTGAGAATCTTCTGATCGCAGAAGTTAATGATTATTTATTTTCCATAACTAAATGACTTACACGTTTTTTCCCCAAAAATACATAAAGAAAACTGAAAGGGTTAATTGTTACCAGTGTGTCAGTCTTTTCATGGGGCATTGTGGATTCAATTATTTAAAGCCAGTGCAAATAATTAAATGATGTCCCCTGATAGAGATTAAGTTTAATGTAAATAATAGATATTTGAATTTCCATCTAAGATCAAGTGACAGGTAGCTGGTGAAACAAAAACCATGAACTCGCCGTGCGCACCACAAACTGAGCGCTGTTCTCCTGTTGGAATTTGAATTTGGCCTGGTGAAAAGCGTAAGTATTTGCATGAGGATATCATTTAGCATGGCTAACGCTCTCCTGCCATCAGCTGCGGGACATATGCAAAGCAAGGAGCATGTATCCCATAGAGAAAGGACATACGCCCAACTGTTTAAAGGGATACTATTATCTTAAAGGGACACTGAAGTCACAAACTATGTCACAAACCATTGTAGTTTTAGGAAAAGCATCAGACGTTTGTGACGTATGTAACATCATTAGCACCATTTTATATTTCAACCTTATTATTATCGTTTATTTATAACGCGCCAACATATTCCGTAGCGCTGTACATAAGATAAGTTCAAGACCAAGATACATACAAGTTAAACATAGCAAAGCAAGGGGGGGCCTGTCTTTGAACCTTAAATCCATAGTGTCCATAGTGCTTACCCTAAAGCACCTTGTGGAATTGAAACTCACAGACTTACAACCTAAAGGTATTGTGTGAGGAAAAGGAGGGAGAGAGTGTGTTAGGGTGGAAGGTGAAACGCTTCTTTAAAGAGATGTGTTTTGAATGTTTTGAGGCAGGAGGATAATATGGTGGAGCGAGGCAAGGAGTTCCAGAGAATAGGGGCAGCACAAGAAAAGTCCTGAAGGCGAGAGTGAGAGGAGGTGACAAGAGTTGTGGAAAGAAGAAGGTCATTAGCAGAACAAAGAGGGCGGGTGGAGGAGTATTTGGAGATGAGACCAGAAATGTATGGGGGTGCGCTATTGTTGTTAGTTTGTTGCAAGCATGTGAAGTTTTCCCAATCTGCAGTGACTCATTTAAGACACAAGCTCATGTATAGACAGGAACATATGCACTTCATTGGCTATTGACTTGAAGTGTTACATTCCTTTAGCTTGGCAAGGACACAAAGTTGTGTATGACCATATAGGACGACTCCTAGTTGTTCCTAACACTTGATGGTTTTATTTATAAATGTTTATATGCATTCTATTGACTTAAGAATTCATTAGTGCCAATAAGTCATACTTGCCAAATATGTATCATTATTAAGAGGGATTTTAAGTGTGTATACATTTACAAATTTGGCAATTGAATCGGGCCCAATGACCCTAAAGGTCAGGATTTAAGCGACGGTATATTATATGAATACTGATTTTTATGTAAGGCATTGCAGTTTTAAATGTGTCACTGTCATGATTAAGATATGTGCTTATTTTAAAAGAGCACTAAACTGTACAATCCATATTTTTGTAATTTTATAATTCATGAGATTAAGACCCTCTTGATAACAAAGTATGATGATTAGTGAGATGGCACAGTACTATTGTTGTTTAGAATAAAATGGCTAGTGAAATATATAGTTGTAATGCTGTTTCAAATGAGCATTACAGCTGAATTTTACAACCACACTGTATTTTATTTATTACTTTTATAAAAACGTGGTTTAATTGTAATATAAACATCAGGCAGTAGGTGCATTTCAATCATCTCACACTAAGGGCCTCATTCTATTAGCGGCCGCAGCCGTTGCGGGGCCGCAAGGACCGGCCGCAAGCTATTCGGCTATTCTATTCCCTTACGGCCGGGGGCTCCGGCAGGCTTGCGGCCGGCGCCTTGCGGCCGCTCGCGCCGGAGGAAAGCCTTTGATCTAAAACGGCCGCAAGGAAATCGGCCGTAAGAAAGCCCCGGTTGCTATTCAATTGCTCCGGGAAACCTCTCTGCAAGGCTAAAAACGAGCCGCAGTTACTTGCAGGAAAAAGGTCTCGCTAGCACCAATTAAGCACATAAAATAGCTCAAATAAAGCCATCCTGCACTCTGATGAGACAATAAAGTGATTGTAGGTGTTAGCAAAAATAGCACAACATTCCCCTATACTCAAATCTGCAATTTTTGTATTTTCAAATTCTTGTCAAATATCCGTGGACAAAGTCCCGAGGGCTTGGAGCACCTCAGACCCGCAAAGGCTGCGGGATTAGCCTCCGTCAAGTCCGTAAATGGGTAAAATAGACCTACGGGTCGTAAAGGGCTAACTTACAAGTCGTAGCATAGAAAAGCCATCCTGTACTTTTATTAAAAGTGAAAGTGATGTTTGGTTTCAGAATTAATAGCTCAACATTCCCCTACTCTCAAATGTGCAAATAAAGATATTTAACTTCATCTATCATGCAAGCCCGCACGGGTTTGAATAACGAGCTACGGGCTTGGAGGGCACTCATCCGCCAAACCCGTACGTGCTTCACTAAGAAGCTACGGCCAAGTCTCAAGCCCGTAATCCTAAAATCAAACCTGAAATCAATTAACCAATAGGAAGATGACAATCAAGGGCACAAATAGTTTAAAAGGGAGTGAAATTCTGTAATCTGTGACTGTGTTGTATGCTGTGCAAGTGGACACACAGGTCTTGGAGTTGGAGGTTTTGTGAGAGCAAGAGAGATAGAGGAGGAGAGATGGAGGGAGAAGGCAGTGAAGGGAGAGGTCAGGGAGAGCAGGGCCCCCAGCCACAGGCTGGCCAGCAAGCTGCTGCTGCACGCAAAAGGGCAGCAAACTTTACCAGCCAGGAGATCGAAACACTGGTTAGAGGAGTGCAAGCCCGACACTCCATCCTAACCGGTGGGAGTGAAGTGAGGCCCAGGCAGAGGACAGATGCCTGGAAGGAGATTGCGGCTGAGGTCTCCTCGCTGGGGTATGCGAATCGTACCTGGCAGTCTGTCCAGCACCGGTTCCAAGACTGCCGCATCGATGTAAAAAAGAAGATGGCCGATGAGGCCAAAGCAGCACGTGGAACCGGTGGTGGGCCGCCACAAACCTTCACATACCCCGGTTGGGAGGCCACAGTCCGCGACATGATCCGGCCAGCGTCAGTCGTGGGCCTCCCTAGCCTGGTGGACTCCGGTCGGCCTGAAACCCTGCAATGTGAGTACCATGTACACCGTAACACCCTCATATGTACGCACATGTACCCCACACAGATAGATAACTGACGTTGAATTGCACTGTAAGATATCTGGTTGTGACTACAGATATATGAGGCTGCGAAAATCATGTAAATCCAGTGTAAAGAAATCTACTTGTCAGAATTGTTATCAATGAAATATATGTCCAATACCTCCTCCCACAACTGATTATGATACCGTTTTGCAAATCTATTGATGTTACTGTTATGTTTGCTGTTGGTTCCCAGTGCATATAAAGCATACATGACAACTCTATTGCAATTGATTTTTTATTGTCATGAGTTCCCCTGTCACACTCTACTCCATGTTAAACTGGCCCATCCATAGCTGTTTGGCTTAACCCTCCTACTGCTTAGAATTCATGTACATTTTGAAACTAGGTATAACGGATGTATCCTGTTTTATGTGGGCATTTCAGTATGTGCTGGAAGAGTGCCGCCGCCGACTCTAGGGATGCGGCTGCGCTTGCGTCCCCATGTAGCCGTCAAAAATAGTTGGTACACCCAAAGCCCGTAACCCTCTAACCCTAACCCCCTAAACACCACTTTCTAACTCTAACCCATCCCCCCTAACTGTAGCCAGAACCTGAAACCCATAACCACTTACCTGGCCTGCTGGGCTGGCGTAGCTAGAGTCGTTGGTGGGGCACTTCCAGAGATGCGCACATATGCGCACATACAACAGGATAGGTCCGGTCTAGCTGGTACATCACCATGAGAGTACATGTATGGATGTGCACACTGCAGCATATGCGGATACAGACTCTGATGGACTGTAAGTTTGTGTTGTGTAACAGCATAATCTGGACCATGTTACATTAACATGTTAACTCACATTGCTGAGGATTGGTCACAGATTGGTCTGTCTCACACACTGGCCAACAGATTCAGATGAGCACGTGTTCTAATTAACTGCAGTTGGCACACCGCACCAGCATTACATATAGCCATGGGCCCTTTCCTGTTATCTGACCGTGACTGCTGGTAGCAGCAGTGAGCAGCCTCTACATGTCACAGCATTTTCCTGGAGATTATATAATCATGCAGATTTAGTGGGTTATGGTGTTGTTAAGGTAAGGGGTTCGGATAAGTGTGAGGGCTAGTGCTTTTGGGCTTCTGTGTAAGTTGAAAATGATGTATATAACAGTGGCAGCGCCATCTATCAGCCCCTTGGTCCAACTGCTGCTGCCAGTAGTCGGTGTCACATAACAGGAAAGATCCCAGCCAGGATCCACAATACTAATGATGCAAATCAATTTTGATTGGCGTCAAACATTCACAGCCAATTACAAGTCACTCTGATCTCAGAGATATGGAAACAACAATACTCAAATCAAAATCTTGTCTCATTTCAGTACCAGCCAGGCGTCCCCTGCCTCCTCAGGGACCTGCAACATGTCAAGATGCAGGACCACCAGCAGCCACATCCCCTGCAGCAGGCCCATCGTACCAAAGCCCACCTGGGCCATCCACGAGGTGCCATCAATTGCCTCCAGCCAGGATAATGGTACCGCCTGGCTCCCAGCCAATGTGGGCTGGCCAAATGTTGGGCCACCCAATGTGGTCCCATTCCAGTTGTGCCCCCAATATGGCTTCACAAACAATGCTGCCCTGGAGCATGGGCCCCTGGCAGGGCATGTGGCCCCCGCAGGACCAGCAGGCCACTGTGGCCACTCCGGCCCAACAGGCCCCGCAGGCCCAGACAGCCGCTGTGGCCAATCAAGACCAACAGGCCCCGCAGGCCCAGACAGCCGCTGCGGCCACTCAAGACCAACAGGCCCCGCAGGCCCAGACAGCCGCTGCGGCCACTCAAGACCAACAGGCCCCGCAGGCCCAGACAGCCGCTGTGGCCACTCAAGACCAACAGGCCCCGCAGGCCCAGACAGCCGCTGTGGCCACTCAAGACCAACAGGCCCCGCAGGCCCAGACAGCCGCTGTGGCCACTCAAGACCAACAGGCCCCGCAGGCCCAGACAGCCGCTGTGGCCACTCAAGACCAACAGGCCCCGCAGGCCCAGACAGCCGCTGTGGCCACTCAAGACCAACAGGCCCCGCAGGCCCAGACAGCCGCTGTGGCCACTCAAGACCAACAGGCCCCGCAGGCCCAGCCAGCCACTCCGGCCCCGCAGGCCCAGCAGGCGTCTCCCAGGCAGGACACACCAGTAAGCAGTGCCTCCACCCAGAGGACACAGTGGTCTGGGTTGCTGGCAGTTAGTCCTGCGCTGTCAGCGGCCCAGTGCCCGGATTTCCTGGCTCATCTCCAGCATGAGCGTGAGCAAAATCAACAGTTCATGCTGGAGATGAGACGCCATGATGCCAGGCAGCTCGAGGAGAGGAGAAGCAATAACGCCCGGAACTTCCAGGAGAGGAGACGCAACAATGCCCGGAACTTACAGGAGAGGAGACGCAACAATGCCCGGAACTTACAGGAGAGGAGACGCAACAATGCCCTGAATTTACAGGAGAGGAGATGCCATAATGACCAAGTCTTGGCTCAAATGACCCTGCAAAATCAGCGGATGTTCCAGGAGGCGAGGCGTCATAATCAGTTAATGGAGGAGTACGCCCGAAGGCCTGAAATGGCCCGAGAAGGCCAGCACCAAGACCGGGCTACTCCTTCAAACTCGCCTCCGTCAACATCCCACACCCTGTCCCCAGCATCCAGGCCGGAAGAGCCTCCAAACACCCGAAGAGGTCGGGGCCGGCCTAGAGGACCATCTTCCAAAGGCCAGGAGAGCCAGGAAAAACCCAAGCGAAAGCGGAAATAGGTGAGAACATGTTCATGTTGCATATAGAAGCAATTGATGTCCCAGATCTATTGACGTTGAGGTGTTGCAGTCAATGCGTATATTGTTCTAATTGATGTCTTGTTCTTATCTCTTTAGGTTCCATTTTATTGATGTCCATGGATTTCTGCCTACCGTTTTTTTTGTTGTAAATATTTGTGAAAGCAACATAAGATTAAACATTATGTATTGCTCACATTATCATTGTTTGTTTCGTTTGTACTGTACCATGATTGGTAAACACCACATGAATGCTACACACCAACGTTATTGGATTAGTACATACATCTTCCTTCAATATACCAGCCCTGTGTTAATGTAGGGTTGGGGTAACAGCCACTAGTGCAGCTGAGGGTGGAGGTAATATTCATGAGTTTGATTACAGTAACGGTGATGCATGATATTCATGTTCATGACACATGGATAGATTAATTCAGGGGAAATATCAAAAGTGAGTCCACCCCTAAGTGAAATTGGCGATTATTTTGTGTGGCCACCATTATTTTCCTGCACTGACTTAACCCTCATGGGGATGGAGTTCCCCAGAGTTTCACAGGTTGCCACTGGAGTCCTCTTACACTCCTTCATGATGATATCATGGAGCTGGTGGATGTTAGAGACCTTGCACTCCCTGTAATGGAGTTGGAACACGCAGTCCAATATCTCCGCTGGTATACGGTACAATATCCAAGAAGCACTACAGTCTCACCATTCCCAACCTGCAATATTTGCCCACACTCAATTGGGAGTCAAATGAATACGGACTTTATTTTGTTGCCCAGAAATATATATATATACACATCTCTTCCCACAGGCAATACACACATCCCCCATAGTTGGCCACACAATACACATTGAGGGACAACAGGTGGGTCACACCTCCCGGAGACTACCTGGCTACTTTGATACAATCAGACATTGCTTAGATCATCCTTCTTTGTTATGTCTGATAATGAAAACACTTTATACAATAGACTTCCTTATCCTATGATGAGTCTCTGTACTAGGATTATCTATTATGCCAAGGTCTGCAATAGTCTGGGCTAAGATTTTGCCGAGCAGAAACCAACATACATACAGTATAACAGTATGATCATATTTTAACCATAACCATAAAACAGGGTAAAACAGTGATGGGTTTCGTTACACTCCACATCTTCCATTTGAGGAGTTCCCCACAGATGCTCAATAGGGTTTAGGTCTGGTGACCTACTTGGCCAGTTCATCAACTATTGACCTTCAGCTTCTTTAGCCAGGCAGTGGTCGGCTTGGAGGTGTGTTTGTTGTCGTTAGCATGTTGTAATACTGCCCTGCGGCCTGTTCTCCTATCTGAGGGATCATGCTCTTTCTCAGTTTGTCACAGTACATGTTGGCATTCATGGGTTCCCTCAAAGAACTGTAGCTCCTCAGTGCTGGCAGCATGCATGCAGGCCCAGACCAAACATATATGCATGTGTATAGATGTTTTTGCTAATATGTTGTGTGGCTTCCCACTATATGCATTTACCTAATTATGTCAGATGCTGCCTCCCCTCTCTCTGCATCACTGTTTTGGTTCAAAATGATGGGTACATCTCATATCAATGTTTTTGTGTTCGTTGTGACTTATCCATTTATCTCTGGCACTGGGGAGCTACAGTCCATTGAGGGAACCATGAATGAAAACATGTACTGTGACATACTGAAGCAGAACATGATCCCCTCCCTTGGGAGACTGGGCTGCAGGGCAACATAACATAACGACCCTAAACACACCGCTAAGACGACACTGCCTTGCTAAAGAAGGTAAAGGTGATGGACTGGCCAAGCTTGTCGACAGACCAAAACCATATTGAGCATCTGTGGGGCATCCTCAAACTGACGGTGGGGGAGTGCAAGGTCTCTAGCATCAACCAGCTCTGATGTATCATTAAGGAGTGGAAGAGGACTCCAGTGGCAACCTGGGAAGCTCGGGTGAACTCCCTGGCCATGAGGGTTAATGCAGTTCTGGCAAATAATGGTGGCCACACATAATTGACATTTCATGTCAATTTTGACATTTCAAATTAAGGGTGTACTCACTTTTGGTGACAATGGTTTACACATTAATGGCTGGGTATTGAGTTATTGATGGGTCCGAAAAATTACTTTACATTGTAGCAGAGTGTCATTTCTTCAGTGTTGTCACATGAAAGGATGTACTAAAATGTTAACAACAATGTGACGGGTGTACTCACTTATGTTAGATACTGTGGCCCTCATTTAATTGCAATTTGGCCAATTGAATAGGGCTTGAAATAAGCACATAACATATATTCTCTGAAAAATGTTTGAGTTAGTAAACATCTCTACCAAATCAAGGTTTTCACTAACTAAAATCTGTTTGACACAATATATGTTCTGTGCTTATTTTGAGCCCCATTCAATTGGCAAAATCGCAATTGAATGAGGCCCTGTATGTTCACTATTAGGATGTGAGCCACTTACAGAAACCTGTCTCATTTGTCTGTTTCTGCGTCAGATAGATTGTTAATACCAACCTTCCCTTATGTTTGAAATCAGTAATGCAAACACACTGTGAGAATTCTATTGACACCCCTAACTGATGGTGCAGAGCACAGATGTGGAGTCTGAAGGTCCTTTTATTGATGTTCCGGAAATGCTATGGTATCAACATTGACGAGGCAGACACAAACAACATCGCAGATAAATCATATTTAATATTTAACGAAATTAACAAGGCAAGCTTGCCACAAAGCCACAGGTT
This sequence comes from Discoglossus pictus, assembly GCA_027410445.1. Classification (NCBI taxonomy): domain Eukaryota; kingdom Metazoa; phylum Chordata; class Amphibia; order Anura; family Alytidae; genus Discoglossus; species Discoglossus pictus. Next base: position 195,222,781 of record CM050169.1, read on the forward strand.
GACTAATCAACACAGGTATGCAAAGGATCATGGTGGAGGGGGGGTAGGATACAAAATCCAAGTAACACAGGGAAATAGGGATATGAGAGCAGAATGCAGGCATGGAAAATTACATGGATATGGATGATCAGGGGATGTACAGTATATCAACCAACATTAGGCAATATAATAGATCTCATTATTGTTCCGACATATATATAACAGTCAATAAGGAAACACCATAATAATCCAGAATAAGGTGATATACATATGGGGAGAGCAAAATGTATGCTTGGGTGTTAAACGGACACTCTGATGCCACATCAGAAGTATAAGTGCTCAATCAGTGAATGCTATGAGCCCATAACGTCAGTTCTCACGCAACAATAAGCAGCACATAGATAACCTTGGTCAAAAAGATGGTGACCTGACCAGGACCATATCAGTCAGATGTTACTTATTGCAGAGAACTCACAACAAACAAGGCAATATCAGTGATAGTTTGTTCTCTGATTGAGCATCTATACTCACTGTTGTTGAATATGCATAACTGAAGATTAACGTAACCTCCTTAACTGTTAAGTCCCAAGCCTGGATTTACTCTTCCCCATATGCACAGGGAGGGTCACATCAGCACTGAAGAAAAGATCTTGAAGGGTTGGTGCTGCAGGCTTCACAACAGTCCAAGTAGAGGAGAGGATAGAATGTCTAAACCAATAGGTACCGGTGAATCGAGATAGACTATATGAGCATACACATGCTGTGGATATACCAGGAACATCAGCTGACAGATGTCACATCACATCTGCATTGTATAATGAAATTGTCTCGTGACACATATCGGCTATTCAGTCAAGGTCATCAGATATCAAACTGGATCCAACAAAGCAATGAAACTGACACATGCACATACATGAGGACATTGACATGGCCACGGAATGTCAGGATGTTTATCGTCATGCCTTTGTTTATCGTCATGCCTTGTTCTGACCGGGATCTGGAATACAAACACACAAATAATATATTAGTGGAAACCTTACATATGCCATATGAGCAGCCACCAACAGATGTAGGTATGTCGGCACACGTTAGGCATTGGGATCTCGTACAACCTAACCATCTGTACGATGATAATGATGGCCCAGACTAATTTGTCCTGATGTGGGAATATTAGGATTAGTCGAATTCTCATTTATTTGTATTGTGCAAACATATTCCGTAACGCTGTACTGGGGAGAAGAACACAAAAATATACAGTATGTAATATTGACAACGCAAGAAAATGGAGGGCCCTGTTTGGAGCGTAAAGTCTGTTGATAAATGATTTGTTCACAAAGGCTCACACAAGATTAGAAAATCACCACTTCCAAGTTAAAGGTAATGGACATGGGGAAGAGTAGATAAGGAATAGCAAGGTTAATAAGTAAGTGAGAGATACATAGGAAGGAGGTTGTGTCAAGTAGAAAGATATGCATTAGTCGGAGAGGAAAGGGATCAGATGTAAAGTGCGATGCACTATTTTGTAATAAGGTATCTGCCCCATGTGGACAGATAATGTAATCTGCAGATGGGACAGTCAGGAGACACATAGTTTAACCACAGCTTGAGTAGGATTAGGTGATGGGCGAATAAAAGGAGAGAGGTGGGCATGAGAGTTGAAATGAAAATGATGCAGACAAAAAGGGGAGAAGTAAAGAAGAGTCTGAGGAAAAGGCAGGGGATGTGAGGAAGAAGACAAGAGAAAACATAGTGGAAAGGGTTAATTGGGATAGTTAGCAGAAGACTTGAGTGACTCAATAAATTAAGGGTAAACAGGGGTGGAGAGAGAGAGAGAGAGAGAGACACCAGTGCATCCTGTAATAGAAAGGGAAGATCACAACTATCACACATTGATACATGTTCGGACATCTACATGTGGTTCTCTACCTTGGATAGATCAAGTGGAGTATTCAACGAAGAGATCTGTTCCCCCAGGACACGTCTGCATGGTCCGATAAACATTTCGGACCGCTTCAGCAATACATAGGGGATGTCTTGGGGAAAAAGAAAGTTAGGCCTACATTAATGGAGTTATTAGTCATTTCCTCTCATGCATACATGCACATGTTTCCCGCAAATACTCACTTACAATGTAGACGCCATTGATGTAGCTGATGTTCTGTTGCTGGCAAGGTTGTTTCCCATGTCTGTGTGGGTAAACAATGTGTTGACACACGGCAACAGTTCTGTAATGGCAATATGATGAGATGAGTCACACAATCCATATGATATATTGCACAATGATTCCTAGTTAACACATACTTGAGACTATTCCTGTTATCTGACTGAGAATGCTTTTAACCAGCATTCGCTGACAAAGAACAGGGGACATCCCCTCTTTGCATCACATGAGGTACATTTCTTATGGTTTACAGTATGCTGTTATGTTCATATATCCAGATTGCTAGGAATTGCATTGACCTCCATGGGATGTGGAATAGCATGATCAGACAATGTGAACATTACTGTTCTGGGCAGATGTTTTCAAATACGATTGTGAGGCCTATATCCATTGACATTGTGGAATACATCAGACCATCCTTTAGCTTAGCTTCTTGAGGTTGGCAGATATCAATATATATGATGTGTATGGGAATGTGCGCATACTTACCAGTAACGGATATCAGAGCAGGCTGTATTTGATCCAGTATGAATAATGCGTCACGAGACATATGTTACATCACAAAGCTATCCTCTACTGTGGACTGTTGGATATTCTGGAAGACAATGGGGAAGGAGAAAAGAGATGTATTAGTAACCATAAGCCATGTACATTTGAGTTGGTTGTAATTAGTTTCAGACTTACATGGGAAGTACTCACGAATGACGTGGGCACGTAGTTGTGACCCCTGAACGTTATCCCCACCATCGGGAGGTACTGGACGCTCCGCCGGTTCAAGCGGAGCATCATCAATGTTCCCCAGACAGTTTGCCTGTACTGCTATATTGTGCAGAATACAGCAGGCCATGATGATGTGACAAACCTTCCCTGGTGTATACTGTAGCGCCCCGCCAGTGGAATGTAAACATCTGAAGCGCATCTTCAGGAGTCCAAAGGTGCGCTCTATTACATTCCGGGTTCTGGCATGGGCCGCATTGTACCTCTCCTCCCCCTCTGTGCGTGGATTGTTCACAGGGGTCAACAACCACGGCAAACACCTATATCCTGCATCACCTGAAGGAAACAAAAATGGGAGATGTAGATATGAATGGGAGTTTGTGCTGCTCGTTAAAGCATCTGTAAATATATGCAATGATTAATGTGACGTTAGTTTAGGGATCTCTGGCTTGGAACTTCATACTCCTATGACCACGTCACATCGGGTTAGGCACAGCAACAAGCTACGATGCAATGGCTCAGTCGGCACACCTTCTTTATGGCGCAACAATGGAATAACATTACAGTGGAACATTATGTATATTTTAGGGGATCCTTTATGGGTACTCACCCAGTAGCCACCCAGGTGGAGCTTCTCCAGACTCAAAATAAAGAGGGGTGGATGACTCACGCAGGATATGGGCATCATGAGTACTTCCCGGGAAGCCGGAAACCACATTTTGTATGCGCATGCCTGCATCACAAACAGCCTGTACATTGATGGAATGATAGTGTTTGCGATTTCGGAACATGGCTTCTTGCTCTCTAGGAGGTATCAACGCTACATGTGTACAATCTATAGCACCGAGCACATTGGGGATACCTCCCATTCGAAAGAAATCTGCTTTCACCTTCAAGATCTCTTCCCCAGTGTGGGGAAAACTGATGTATCTGGCAGCTTTCGGAACGATAGCATGGAGGAATGTGCTCAGGCACCTTGAAAGGCTTGCTTGAGACATTCCTCCTACTATGCTAGCAGTGTTCTGAAAACTACCAGATGATAGGATGTGTATGGCGGCTAACATCCGTGTCATGCCTGGGATGGCTCTATTGGTCCGTGAGGAAGGCTCCATGTCCTCCCTCAGGACCGCATAGAGCTCCTCCAGGCTGGCACGGGTTAGCCTAAAACGCTCATACACTTCCACATCAGTTAACCCCTCTAATGTGACTCTGTCCCTGTACACCCTGGGTGCACGAAGCCTCCTGGCCGGCTCCTGGGCCTGCTCACCCCCCTGTGGGTCTGGCTGTGCAGGAGCCCCCACTTCATGTGCCACACCCTCTAGGGGTCTCTCATCTGGCACCCCCATCAGCTGATCACCCACATCAAGGTCCTCCTCCCTGTCTGCAGGTGCCCTCATATCCCCCTGTCCCTGTGCCACTGGAGCTCTCTCCCCTAACTGACCCCCCACCATGACCCTAGGCATGTCCTGTGATGAGCCACTTGCCTGGCTTGGTTCCGGACCACCATGGATTGCATCAGCACGCTCACCCACATTCACTCCCAGCCGCCCCTCTCTGTCACGCCTCAGCCACTCCACAGTCGCACGCCTGACATCCCGGTTTCCACTCTGCAACATTCGAAACAAATATCCATTCATACGACGCTGCGCTCTCCTCACATACCTATACGCTGTACTCATGTTGCTGCTATCCATGATGGTTCAGACTTGCTAATTCATGGATGATGGTGTGGTTATATAGCTTGCTAATTACCCCAGCTGTGATTATCCGGGTTGATTTCACAAATGGAAAAGCTCACTGGTGTATCTAAGCTTCATCATGTTATGAAGTTCCCTGATTATGGATTGGTTGAGCCATTTTAATTAGTAACCCCTAATATTCTGGCCCACATTTGATTTTGGGCCCATACTCCATGATCTATGTAATGTGGCGTGAAAATATATACAATATTTGTGTTCAAAAATCTAGATGTGATAAAAGAGATGTAAATCAGATAATGTTGATATGTTTAGGGGACACATTCTATTCTTTCTGAGTGCTAAAGGGTTAATTTGGCTGCCATTTTGAGGATGTACATGACACCACAAAAATCTCTTTTATTAACATATTTGATCATTGTGGATTGTTTTTACAGTAATTCGAATGCCTTTTATTGCTTCCTTTACACTTTTAGGGCCCTTTCAGCCCTGTTTCATTACAATGCCGTAAGTGCATCGTGTGGACTTCAACGGATGCGGCCGTAACTTAAATCTAGCCAGGCGTGAATCGCGGCCTTCCGAAGGCCGTGACGTTTAGGCGCGCACGCTAGCTGGAAGGGGGACGGACTAGCCGCGCCCGGCACGAACTATCCAATAGCGGAATCACGCATCGCGCCACAGGTCGCACAGCCAATCACTTACGGGATAGAGCATTTGATTGACAGTGGGAGTGAATAAATAGGAATGACACGCACCCACGCCTCGACTGTGTTGTGATTTCGGACGAAGTAGCACGCGGTTCCAGGAGCTAGGTGGTTGAGAGTAGGTAAGTTGCTTTATTATCAAGTCGCGGTTTTTCTTTTTACGGGAATCCGTTACTACATTTACGGATGCCGATGTAAAGAAGTACAATTGTGTTTTTGGCTTGTTTATAGGTGTTTGGAGGTAGTTTGGAGAGTTTGGGAGTTTATATCCGGCCCATAGGAGTTTGGAGGGAGGTAAGTTGCATTGTACATGCTTTTCATCCTATCAAGCTGTCTTTTATTTGTATGTTTTGCCAATTTCTATATTTACTGAATACACTGGTGAGAGGTACAATTGTGTTTTTTGCTTCTTTATAGGTGTTTGGAGTATTTTTGGTTGTGTGGGAGTTTGGATCCGGCCCATAGGAGTTTGGAGGGAGGTAAGTTGCATTGTACATGCTTTTCATCCTATCAAGCTGTCTTTTATTTGTATGTTTTGCCAATTTCTATATTTACTGAATACACTGGCGAGAAGTAAAATTGATTTCTTTTCTTGTTTATAGGTGTTTGGAGGATTTGGGATCTTTGATCCTGCCCTTAGGGGTTTGGAGGGAGGTAAGTTGCATTGTACATGCTTTTCATCCTATCAAGCTGTCTTTTATTTGTATGTTTTGCCAATTTCTATATTTACTGAATGCACTGGCGAGAAGTACAATTGTGTTTTTTTTGCTGTTGGCCTATAGGTTTGGCGAGTTTGTTTTTGTGGGGAGAGGAGTTTTGTGGAGGGAGGTAAGTTATTTATATTTTTCTGTTTAATATTAGATCTGTCTCTCTCTCTCAAAATCTCTCTCTATCTCTCTCTATATATATATATATATATAGAGAGAGAGAAAGAGAGATTGATTATGAGTTTGATTATGAGTTTGATTATGAGTTTGATTATGAGTTTGATTATGAGTTTGATTCTGAGTTTGAGATTGAGTGTGATTGAGTTTGAGATTGAGTTTGAGATTGAGTTTGAGATTGAGTTTGAGATTGAGTTTGAGATTGAGTTTGAGATTGAGTTTGAGATTGAGTTTGAGATTGAGATTGAGTTTGAGATTGAGTTTGAGATTGAGTTTGAGATTGAGTTTGAGTTTGAGATTGAGATTGAGATTGAGATTGAGATTGAGATTGAGTTTGAGTTTGAGATTGAGTTTGAGATTGAGATTGAGTTTGAGATTGAGATTGAGATTGAGTTTGAGTTTGAGATTGAGTTTGAGATTGAGTTTGAGATTGAGTTTGAGATTGAGTTTGAGATTGAGATTGAGATTGAGTTTGAGTTTGAGATTGAGTTTGAGATTGAGTTTGAGATTGAGTTTGAGATTGAGTTTGAGATTGAGATTGAGTTTGAGTTTGAGATTGAGATTGAGTTTGAGATTGAGTTTGAGATTGAGTTTGAGATTGAGTTTGAGATTGAGATTGAGATTGAGATTGAGATTGAGTTTGAGATTGAGTTTGAGATTGAGATTGAGATTGAGATTGAGATTGAGATTGAGTTTGAGATTGAGTTTGAGATTGAGTTTGAGATTGAGTTGTAGATTGAGTTTGAGTGAGATTTCTACACATATTTGCAATACACATAGGTGTTCCAAACTGCTTCTTCAATGGGGCTTGACAATAACTTTTTTTTAGCCTAGAACAGCAGGACCATGTAGTTCCTACTACCTCTGGTACAGAGGATGGCTTCAGGATAGGTACCATGCCCATGAATATGTGCAGAATATAATGCAGATAGGATATTAGTGGCCTCAGACATGGTCCACTCCCCACACATGATAGAAGCACACAGTAAATAGCCGCATGCCTTGTATATATGCAAACTGTAACTGACCCTTCCACATTGTTTATGAAAGTATTGATCTAGCGTGTTTCATCAGCGCCTCTCAGGTCCAGAGTGAGAGGTGCTGTACACCCCTCCCACTGCTGTCACAGGCTCTTTCCACTTAAGGTTGATTACTGCAGTTAGTTCCAACATTGATATCCAAGCAGAAATAGTGTTATAGGCGATCAGAATGGGGGACGAGCGTGGAGCAGGCAAACCCACTAAAACATTTCTTTCTTTCTCTTTCTTTTCAGGTGGTGATGGAGGGAGAGGAGCAGAGGGTGGAGGAGTGGCAGGGAGTCCCGGGGCGTGGAGGTGGGGAAGAGGAAGGGAGGAGTGAGGAGGAGGTACTAGTGGAGGAGGGGGAGGTAGTGGAGGAGGAGGTGGAGGAGGTAGTGGAGGAGGAGGTAGTGGAGGAGGGAGGAGAGGAGGAGGAAGGAGGAGGAAGGAGGGAGGAGAGGAGGAGGGAGGAGAGGAGGAGAAGGAGGGAGGAGAGGAGGAGAAGGAGGGAGGAGAGGAGAGGAGGGAGAAGGGAGGAGAGTAGAGGAAGGAGGGAGGAGAGGAGAGGAGGAGGGAGAAGGGAGGAGAGGAGAGGAGGGAGAGAGGAGAGTAGAGGAAGGAGGGAGGAGAGGAGAGGAGGAGGAGGGAGAGAGGAGAGTAGAGGAAGGAGGGAGGAGAGGAGAGGAGGAGGAGGGAGAGAGGAGAGTAGAGGAAGGAGGGAGGAGAGGAGAGGAGGAGGAGGGAGAGAGGAGAGGAGAGGAGGGAGGGAGGAGAGGAGAGGAGAAGGAGGAAGGAGGAGGAGGAGGGAGAGTGGAGAGGGTCCTCATCCCCAGGCAGAAGAGCAAGAGGCTGTCGGCAGGTCCAGGGCCCACAATTATAGCCGGGAGGAAAACAGGGTCCTCCTGGAGGCCATCCGTGCCCGCCCCGTCATCACCTCGGGGGGTAGGGAAGTAAAGGCTGGGCCCCGTGCTACTGCTTGGCAGCAGGTGGTGGATCTGGTCAACGGTGTGGCGGGCCGTGGACGGTGTCTGCGGTCCATTAAGCACCGGTTTGACGACATCAGGGCCGCGGTGAGGAGGAAGATGGTGCAGGAGGCCGAGGGGCGGAGGGTCAAGTACCTTGCCCATGAAGGGATTGCAAGGGCCATGCTTGCACCCTCCGACGCAGCTGGAGCATCAGGCCCGGTGGAGCAGCAGGACCCAGCCTCCATGGCAGGTGAATATGACATACAGCAACATGCCACCACATGTGCATCACACACACTACACATGGCCATGACAATGACATGTCAGCTCCATGAAATAACAAGGGATAGATGGATGCATCGTTAAATTCATGAAGCTGACAAATCACTGTCATTCATGGTCACCACAACAGTAATCAAGCAATAGAGCAGGTGTGTCCAAACGCGGTCCTGGTGGGCCACACACATGGCTGGATTTGATAACCCTGCTGCGCACAGGTGAGTCAATCGCTTCTTCATTCATCCTGATTGACTCACCAGTGCACAGAAAGGATATCTTCCAATCTGGGAAAGAGTTTGGACACCCCTGTAATACAGAGTCCATGTATTGGTGTGCCCGTTCAGCCTACGCAGTTACAGACAGCAGCCGTAATACAGATAGAGTTGTGAGCCGAGAACCATCCAGAACAGAAACCTAAGAATAGATAACAGCTAGTATAAGATAGCTAATCAGAGTAGCAAAGAGGAGAATCATCCATATTCAAGGCTAGATGTCAGATAATTAGAAATGAACACCTATCAATGAGCTAATCAACATACTAATGACATGTACCTTTCTTCTCTATCTCTCAGCATCCAGGAGGAGCTCTGGGTCCTGTGACCATAGCGAGGAGGCGGGGCCATCAGCCCCGTACCAGGATCCTCCAGCACAGGGGGAGGAGGAAAGGAGATCAGAGGGCTCGGAGTCAGAGGATGGGCTGGTCATTGACCTTGCGGGGTCACCTGCCCCAAGCCCTGGGCCTATGCCCATCCTCGAAAGGCTTGCTCTGGGGCCCTCATCCCCCCAAGGGACAGCACCTCCTTCCCCACAAAGTGTGCTGGCCTGGTCACCACCGGGCACATTCTCCCCACCGGCTCCAGCTGTGGACCTCCCCGCATCACCTCACCACTTTCAAAAAGATGCTGGGTGCTTATATAGAGCCCTATTCAATTTGTTACATAGCAATTTAATGAGGCTGTTAATTAGTAGTGTGACCAATACATTGTCACTAAGGAGTGCTGTTGAGAAGAGATGCTGCAGGCCCTATGATGTTTTCAGGCCTTATTTTTTAGGTTTTGTCTTTTTTTTTAATTTTTTAATTTTAGGTCCATGAAGGCATCTCCTACATCTGCAAGCATTGTGGAGGAATTATGAGGTGGAGGGTTTTCCCAGTGCCTCTCAGGTAGACATGCCTTCAATGGCAGCCCCCTTAACATGTAGCTCCCACAATCTTAAAGCTATCACATAGCCACATATCTCTAACATGATTGTTGGTAGCTTAAATGTAGACTAATACCGCTATGGCGGTGGACTTGCAAAGTCTCACAATGGCATGTTAATAACAGCCAGCATTAATATATGCACTAGTGACGCATGTGATCCTGACCTCAATAGCAGTCTGAGAACAGATCTTTGGGTCTGATGTAAGAAACAGTGAATCTGGCTGCTGACCTTTGTGTCCTCTCCATAATAATGGCTATTTGCCCATATTTCTGATTATCCACAGACCTAGCTAATGGTTAGTAAAGCTTGCAGATGGGAATCAGGTGAGTTGGTATATTGGTACAGTATTTAGAACTGTACTGTACATACATCGTGATTCTAAATTGTTTTTGATCCTCCTCCGCATTTTTTGATTTGAACCGTTCTTTCAGATTTTTGTTTGTTCAACACACTGTATGTGTGAAACTGGATTGGATTACACAGTCCAAAGGTTGAATCATCTGTTTAAATGAGCAGATCTAGTTACAAGTTGTATGTGCTATGCACATAAATGGTTTCTTCAGTTAAATGAAGAGATTTCTGGTTCCGGTTGCAGCATGTGACCCTGGTAGGTGCTATGCATCATGCTTATTCTAGACTATTAGATTGACACCTGTAGGTTTCCCCTTTTTTCCAGCCTCTTGCTCTTCAAGGACCCGCCCACACCACACCCATGATATTAATGCAGTTTTGACCACTGCTGATTGTGGTCTGTGTATCAAATAAAGCTTTGTTATACTGTTATGTGAATGCACAATCTTGACCACTGCTGATTGTGGTCTGTGTATCAAATAAAGCTTTGTTATACTGTTATGTGAATGCACAATCTTGACCACTGCTGATTGTGGTCTGTGTATCAAATAAAGCTTTGTTATACGGTTATGTGAATGCACAATCTTGACCACTGCTGATTGTGGTCTGTGTAAAAAATAAAGCTTTGTTAGACCTTTCTGACTGCGTCCATGTGTTATGAATATGTTTGGTTCAGGGAAATCCACATGCATTACATTAGTGTCACATTCCTCTAAATGTAAACTGATGAGCCATAGTTAACATGCAATAGATCAATACATCTAAAACTGTTGAGGAGTCAGAATAGCTTGAGATATCATCTGATCCCAAATATCATATCTACTACTAATATAGGGTTAATACCCATGACAAGTCTGATGAGCGATACTGTGGAGTAGGAACATTCCCCTGAGGGCCTACAATGAATAGGACAGGTGACACTGGAGTGCTTTTCCAGTTCCTTCTCTAGTTGATTGGGATTAGTCTGACCTCTCTGATAAGACGTACCCCCCTACACTGGCCCGATGTAGGCTAGCTCACAGCTTCATTGAAGTACACAAACCCCTTCACCCACATCACTTAGCATATGTGTGAATACAGTTAGTTGCCCAATAATGAACATGCATTGGCTAAATATCCTTTGGTTATCATATGTTGTAATGGTCATGCACATGCCAATCTGACAAACCATGCTGCAACATGCATAATATGATTAAAGCCACACTACCCAATTCAATATCAAGAGTAAAACATGAGTCAGGTCATATGAACCCTTTGCCACGCACATGAGCTCTATTGGGATCCCTTAAATCTCTATCTAATTGCATATACATCTAGCTCATCACATCTACATTAGAGAATACAAATAGTGGCCAAATCAGACCGCCACTTGGCATATATCAAGTACCAGGGGAATATTTCATTATATGTGGTTAAGTTCTTCAGTTGTGTCCGACTCTCCGTGACCCTATGGACTGCAGCACATTCAGCTAGGTCTCTGCCTTTGCTGTTCTCCAAAGTTTGAAGGCCAAAGAGATTGGAGTGGGTTGTCAGTTCCTTCTCAAGTGGATTGGACCTTGTCTGATCTCTCTGCTATGACCTGCCCACCTACAGTAGCTCCCAGCTTCATTCAGGTACACAAGCCCCTTCACACTACTTAGCAATGCTGAAGGGGACCAGGGTAACATGCACCACACATATCTACTCTGACCCATCAGGAAGGGCCGCAAGCTCTGGGATCGACAGCAAACTCACCGCCATCAGGCATAATCTCTGCTACGCCCATCCTGGTGGGAGCCATGTGCCAGGTGTCTAGTTATTCCCATTTGGTGAACCTCGAAACTGTTCTGCTATTTATCACTTTACATGGGTGAGGGTTGCTAAGTGGTGGTGGTGGTGGTGAAGCAGCTTGTGTACCTGAATGAAGCTGTGAGCTACTGTAGGTGGGCAGGTCATAGCAGAGAGATCAGACAAATCCCAATCCACTAGAGGAGGAACTGACAACCCACTCCAATCTCTTTGGCCTTCAAACTTTTGAGAACAGCACAGGCAGAGACCTAGCTGAATGTGCTGCAGTCCATAGGGTCACTGAGAGTCAGACACAACTGAAGAACTTAAGCACATATAATGAAATATTCCCCTGGTACTTGATATATGACAAGTGGCGGTCTGATTTGGCCACTATTTGTATTCTCTAATGTAGATGTGATGAGCGAGATGTGTATTCTATCGTTGATCAACCATATAGCGTGCATCGAATGTGCGCTGTCATCTACGCACTGACACATGCGCGCATCATCAACAGCAGGCCCGAGAGGAGGCTAGCGGATCTAATGATTAGGATTAGGCAGTGGGGTGTAAGGATTAGGATTAGGCTGTGGCTACAAGGGTTAGAAGGGTTTATGGCATTAGGTCATATCACTTGCGCCCTTTCATCGACGGCCAACAGTCCAAAATATTAGAACTGCGCAATGATGTGGGACCACTCATGTCAGCTGCATGTTGTCAAAACACATTTGCTGTGCGCGCCAATATTGGGGTGACATATTCTATTATGGGGCTGTTTTAGAGGCTACAATGGAACCTATATGTGTGCTGACCAATCAAACATATGAGGAATATTAAACTAATTTGAAGTCTTGTTAATTTGTAGGCTGTAATGCTTGGGCCTCCATTTTAGGGTTACAGCAGTTCCATGCAGACTGCAAAAACCGTAACAAAATGGATACCTTTAACCTCCAAGCACGTACGGCCTTTAAAAACGAGCTGCGGGCTTGGAGGACAGCCCGCACGGGCTTGAATACGGAGCTACGGGCTTGGTCAGTGAAGTCCGTGGGACTTGTACGGATTTTAAAATCAAAGTACAATTTGGCGATGTGCAAGCTTGAGAATGTTTGGCTAGTAATCCTCATGCCCCCCCATTATGTTCCCCATCATTTACAGTGCTTTGCAGTGCTGGATTGAATATATATTGGCTATTACAATGCTTGGTTTGCGGCCCTCCATCTCCAAACCCGTACGGGTTTGAACAAGGACCAGCCCGCGGAACTACGGGCCGTAAAGTAATCCGTGAATAATATATCTGATTTGGGCTGATGTGCAAGCTTGAGAGGGTGTTGCTATTAATCCTCGTGTCCCCCATTATGATGCCTAGCATTTACGGAGCTTTACAGTGCATTCTCGATTTTATATTTGCATTTTCAGTTTTCGGACTTTGCGGCCGGAAAACAAGATTTACGGGCGCTGTGAAAAAGCTTCCGGCCGTTTGCATGATATGCGGCCGGCCGGAACAGGATATCCTTGCGGCGCCGTATAATTGAATTGCAAGGTAAAAGTAGCTCTACACGGGGCCGTAAGATGGCCGCAAGGAATCGCAGCTTTGCGGCCGTTTTACGGCCGATAATTGAATGAGGCCCTAAGGGTTTAGCAAAAAGCAGTAGAGCATTATTCCACCAATAATCTTGGGCAGGGGTAGTTAATAGGAGGACCTGGGTCAAAATCAGGACCTCTGACCCAATTAATCAGGACCTCTGGCTTAATTCATTAGGATCTCTGGCCGTTTCATCAGGACCTATGGCCCAATTCATTAGGACCTCTGGCAGTTTCATCAGGACCTATGGCCCAATTCATTAGGAACTCTGGCCCTTTCATCAAGACTTCTGGCCCAATTCTTTAAGACCTCTGGCCCATTTAATCAGAACCTGTGGCCCAATTCATTAGGACCTCTGGCCGTTTCATCAGGATCTATGGCCCAATTCATTAGGACCTCTGGCCGTTTCATCAGGATCTATGGCCCAATTCATTAGGACCTCTGGCCCATTTCATCAGGACTTATGGCTCAAATCATTAGGACCTCTGGCCCCTTTCATTAAGACTTCTTGCCCAATTCATTAAGACCTCAGGCCCATTTAATCAGAACCTGTGGCCCAATTCATTAGGACCTCTGGCCGTTTCATCAGGATCTATGGCCCAATTCATTAGGACCTCTGGCCCATTTCATCAGGACTTGTGGCTCAAATCATTAGGACCTCCGGCCCCTTTCATCAAAACTTCTTGCCCAATTCATTAGGACCTCTGCCCCGTTTCATCAGGACCCATGGCCCAATTCATCAGGACCTCTGGCCCCTTTTATCAATACCTCCATTCCATTACTAAATTCCTCATATGTCTCAACTACATTTCCTTAAGCTTTATGTTACAGGTTGCTCTTTTCCTAGATTCCCTTCCATGGGTGTAGGAACTGGGGGGACGAGGGGGGAAAATCCCCCCCCCCCCAGATTTTTCAATGTGTGCATTTATGTGTAGAGAAGCAGTTGTGTGGTATTTTTATACTATATGCGGTATCTCCCCCCAGATTTTCTTTGGCTCCTACACCCATGCATATCTCCTTCCTATTCGATTCTAAATACCATTCAATTAAAATATTTGTAAGTGTACCCACAAAATATATGGATTCCATACCTCAACTCCATGTTCACGAAGACAGATCTTGGTGCATTTTGTAGAAAAAATAAACTTCTCCTGATCTAGGGAACTCACTGCAGTCAGACAGTTTCTTGGGATTTATATAAACCTTATTTATAAACCTTATATCTTGTCACCCCAAGATATATCCTGTCTATCGGGTAACACTTCCTCCAGCCCAAGAGATTTGAATGACATCTTAATAAGGAAAGTTACGTAACGCGCTAAATAGTATAATAGTTAATAGTTTACTTTCACATAAAGACAGAAATTCATCATTATAATGTAAAAACCACTGTAAGCTGGGAAAAACACTTGTGAACAACTGTAAGCTGGGAAAAACACTTGTGAACCACTGTAAGCTGGGAAAAACACTTGCGAACAACTGTAAGCTGGGAAAAACACTTGTGAACCACTGTAAGCTGGGAAAAACACTTGCGAACAACTGTAAGCTGGGAAAAACACTTGTGAACCACTGTAAGCTGGGAAAAACACTGGGAAAAACACTTGTGAACCACTGTAAGTTGTGAAAAACACTTGTGAACCACTGTAAGCTGGGAAAAACACTTGTGAACCACTGTAAGCTGGGAAAAACACTTGTGAACCACTGTAAGCTGGGAAAAACACTTGTGAACCACTGTAAGTTGGGAAAAACACTTGTGAACCACTGTAAGCTGGGAAAAACACTTGTGAACCACTGTAAGTTGGGAAAAACACTTGTGAACCACTGTAAGCTGGGAAAAACACTTGTGAACCACTGTAAGTTGGGAAAAACACTTGTGAACCACTGTAAGTTGGGAAAAACACTTGTGAACCACTGTAAGCTGGGAAAAACACTTGTGAACCACTGTAAGCTGGGAAAAACACTTGTGAACCACTGTAAGTTGGGAAAAATACTTGTGAACCACTGTAAGCTGGGAAAAACACTTGTGAACCACTGTAAGCTGGGAAAAACACTTGTGAACCACTGTAAGTTGGGAAAAACACTTGTGAAGCATGCAAGAAGCTAATAATATGAGCAGCTGTGTATGACATGAGCATAAAAGCGTTCTAAAGAAAACCTAAATCTAGCAGAATCTGCATGTGTCACGGAGCTTCCATCTTGGACTACTGGTCTCCATGGAGTCGTTTGGTGATTTAAGTGACAAATCAAACTCAATAGAGTTGTCTGAATCCAAGACATCTCAACTTCCTCCTAGGTATCTAATACAAAAGTAAAATATCTACTGCCATTAAAGCAAAATGGAAAGCCATACTTCAAATTAAAGGCGTTTTTTATTTATTTTAAGCTATTTATAAGAGCATTTTGTGCAATATCAAGTGAGGTTGTCCATAAAAGCATGGTATAATCAGTGGTCCTATATTATAGTGTGATACAATCTGCACTTTGGCCACTAGATGGTATTATTGTACTCCATAGAACCAACATTTATATACTTCCACTTCAAACAGTAAAAATGAGTCCCAGGTGGTGCATGTATGATGTGTTTTTTCCATAGCTGCTTGTATGGTATGCTCAAGAAATGTATTTTGGTAAGATACGAAATCTAAGATGTTCTATATTCTATTCCTCAGGGAGCGACAGAAGGAAACTGAAGTTCTATATATAATAGTCATATTCAAACCACCATCCACTTTTTTTTTTCTTTCAGGGTGAGGCTGCCGGTTACAGCCCGGGCAGATGCCTTTTTGGGGTTGGGAACATTCAATAGTGTGACTAATGAAACAATTATCCATCACATGTTTTTGACTATGTTCCTAGGGCAGTACACCAGACTAGTGCTGGGTTTGCCATATATTCCATTAAAAGCTTTCATACTGTTCCATAAAGGAAAATATGCACTTGTACAAACAGCCTGTGAAGGTCACACACTCTGAGACGGATGCCAGAGAGCATTTTGCTACTGTGGAAGGAGCTAGTGCAGTTAAAGAAACTGATTCTTATTATGGTGCTTCAGAGCACTGCACCAGCTGAGTTATGGAACTATGGAAAAATCAGCTACTCCCTCTAGTGGCTGAATGTGATACAACTAAAACAAATTATAGGTGGTGGGTCTGACTTAATCCTCCTAAAATATACATTTGGCAAAGGAGAACTTTTTAGCTTTTGCAGTCTTCATTTTTTATTTAAACAAAAACTTTTCTAAATTTTAGATTAATCTAAATAATTAAAAAAGAACAGGTACAAAAAATAACCTAATGGCATAGCTAACTCAGTAGGTAACATTTATTAAAAAGAGCCAAATGCAAACGTGCAAAGATAAAATGAATTTGTGCTCTGAATAATTACTCAACCAGTAGAAAGATATGGATTCCTCCTCTCCAAGATGACCTTCACATTTAGTTAACACTTGGAGCATCTTCTCAGTCTTTTATGGACTGCCTCAGCAGGACGAAACAGGTAGGCTTGCTGGGTTAAAGAACATTATAAAATCATGTACTACAATAGCAACCCTCTTGAATCATTAGAATCTTCTTTTGATATTATTATTATTATTATTATTATTATTATTATCATGGATTTGTAACATGCCAACATAGGCCCCCATGCTAATCGGGCAGTGTAATTTTGGCTGCGGGAGCTTTTTAACTCTATGTTACACCTTTATGTGAATCTTTTCACTCACAATATTACAGTACTCAGCCCACATCCATAAATTCTGACTTGTCGGCAAGAGATTTCAGTGTAGGGAGCACCCAAACCAAGCTTTACGGATGAGAAACGACCATTAGAAAATGAGAATGTTTTAATTTTTGCAATGAGTGCGAATAAGTGCCGAAACTGCATCAATGATAAAAACATTTGCTAGTGGTCTTTGGGACCCATAATATTTTCTTCAGTTTTTTTGTGGCAGTATCCTATTTTGCGACTGATTATTTATTATTAGCATGGGATTTTGCTGTAAAAGTCTAACAGAGTAACTCGTAATTGTTTGTCAATGCAAGAATCAATCGAGAAGTTTGCCGTAATTATCGGCTTCGGCTTGCCGCAGTTATTTGTAGCAATTTTCTCACAATGTCTCCAGGATGGGGGATTAACATAGCTATCAGGATTTTCTTTATCATTAAACATGGTGTAAGCTGCGAAATAGGGGATTATCATGGAGGCCATGTTCTGTAGCTCTATACAATCGATAAATTACATATGTAACGATGCAATTATAAATTATACCAAAAGGCGGGAATGATCAGTCTTTGAGCAAACAGGCTAAAGTATATAGTGCTTTTACAAAATTGGAAGACTAACACATTTACAAACAAGATGTGTGCTAGAAAATGCAAGGAAGGAGGTATAAGGACAAATAAGTCAAGCCTTGGATGTATCAGGTGAAGTAAAGAGTTATAAAGAAATGAAGGTAGAGGTAGGCAATTGAAAATAACTGCAGTGGTAGAGGTTTAGGGCCTTATTAAATTAGCCCTCTTAGTTCTCTAGTTTTTTGCTGTTTGCGAGGACCGAATCCCTAATACTTCCCTCGCAGCCTGCTTTGCGAGATGACTCAGAAAAATGGCAGAAAATAAGCTCCGAGAGAGCTACGTAGTAACACGCAGCCTAAAATCTATGAGGTGAATCTCGCACCTCGGAAGAATCCCTACAAGCACAAAAAAGTGCTAGCAAGGGATCCTAAATCACATACGTGCTGCCTCGGCCTATTGACCCCCATGAGTGACAGGGTTAATTAAGTGATTATGGGGGTCTGTATTGACCCCCATGAGTTATGGGGTTAATTAAGTGCTTATGGAGGTCTGTATTGACCCCCATGAGTTATGAGGTTAATTAAGTTCTTATGGGGGTCTGTATTGACCCCCATGAATTATGGGGTCAATTAAGTGCTTATGGGGGTCTGAATTGAACCCCATGAGTGACAGGGTTAATTAAGTGCTTATGGGGGTCTGTATTGACCCCCATGAGTTATGGGGTTAATTTTAGTGGCCAGGGGGTTAATATTTTTTAGCGTGAGTCCTTCCTTTAAGGACCCGCGAGGCGGGAAATTTAAAAATGTAAATGCAACGGGGTCGCTCTCGGGGAACCCCGCTGTAGGGGGGCTGCGGGGGTCCTTATGGACCCCTGCAGCAAGGGGTTATTGTGGTGACACTTCGGGGGTTCCGATGGGGACCCCCAGCATAGTGGGGGTTTAATTTTAGGTGCCGCGGCCGGGTTTGCTAATAGTGGCGGGGAATTTGAAAGTTTTAAATGCAGCAGGGGCCTGATCGGTACCGATCGGGGACCCCTGCTGCAAGGGGTAAATGTGGGGGGGCATAGAGAGGGGTTCACTTTTGGTGCCAGGGGGGTAGTTGGAGTCCCCCCCACAGCAGGGCTTATGTGGGGACTGCGGCGGAGGTAACGTTTAGGACCCCCGCAGCAATTGATTAGGTGTGGGAGCCTGCGAGATCATTTTGCAGGCTGTCATTCCTCTTGTAGATTTTCGCAGTGTTCATACGGACGGTCCTGCTGCGTAGCTCACACGTTGCTTGTAGCAGGGCTAATTTAATAGCGTTGTAACTTTGAGAAATTTGCAGCACGTAGGATTTAAGTAGAAGCCTCTTATCTACGAGGCTGGAATTTAATAAGGCTGTTATTGTCTAGAGGGGTAAAAAGTGTGCAAAAAAGGAAAGATGATTTTTTAGCAGTTGGTATAAATCATCTGAGGGAGCCATGAGGTAGGGTTGGATATTGGTGTGTTGCTTGTTGGCTTATCTCCACCTAGTGGTCACAAAGTATAGTCCTTCATAGTAGCCATTGTTTGTCATGTTTGTGTGTTCATGTGTGAAGTAGCAAAGAGCCTCTGCTTAGTCTGCAGCTGTGCTTATGTTCAAAACAATAACTGAAAGTAATGTGATATATGCTGTTTATTAAGATGTAGAGCAGGATAG
Source organism: Discoglossus pictus (assembly GCA_027410445.1). NCBI lineage: Eukaryota > Metazoa > Chordata > Amphibia > Anura > Alytidae > Discoglossus > Discoglossus pictus. The sequence continues at coordinate 195,242,055 of CM050169.1, forward strand.
TCCATCTCCAGTTGTTGAGGGCCATGCCAGACAAGATTTTCAGGTTATTCTATGTGAGTGATAAAAAGTAAATGAATAGGATTTAGCCATTGACTGACCCACCTGTACTGAAGCAGGATATTAGGAAAATCTATCCAGACATTCACTGGATTAGATCTGGTCAGTAGTCAGTGGTCAGCCAGCAAATGTTACAATCGCTAAAATCACAAATCGATATTTAATTGCAACAATTCCACAAGCCCGCAATTGCCTTCAAACCCGTAAATGGCAAATGTAGCAAAAACTTCTACGAGTACTAGAGAGGACTCGCAAGTGGGTTAAACACCTGTTCGTAACACTGCAAAAGCCAATAAAAACACAATACTGGACTTTAAAATATGGGAAAGCAATGAAAGGCATTAGAATTAATTGCACAAAGTCTCAAGCTCTTTAATTTACCTGTTATTTCAGTCTTGGGAATCAATGAGTTAATACATATCAGGCCACCCTCATGGACTATAACAGTTTTTTCATTCATTTTTATTGATTTTTAAATAGCTGGATTACAAGCCTGATCGCATATCGGACTTCTAAACACTAATTGGTTGATGTTTAAATGCCTTGTTTTACTGACGTAATGATGATGGTCTCATTTACTATTGGCTCTGCCAAAATCGTTACTTACAAGTTGTTTAATTGATCACGATCATGCCCTGAAATGCTACGTTACGGATTTGCAGCCTTATTAAATTGCGATTTGGCCAATTGAAAAGGGCTCTATATAAGCACAGAGCATATAATTTTACAAAAGTTTTTAGTTAGTGAACTTCTATCCAAAAGCAAGGTCTTCACTAAATAAAAACTTCTGTAAAAAAAATATGCTATGTGCTTATATAGAGCCCTATTCAATTGGCCAAAGGCTATTGGCTTTTAGCCATGTAATTGAGGGCATTGTTCAATAAAATCGATCTGAAACTGTTGCAATTTAATAGGGCACAGTATGCACTGAGAGCAATGGATAATCTAATCTACTAGCGACTTGCCCGTCAAAAAATGACGGCAATGTTATTGTAAGTGAGCTAATGTTGTTTGGTGTGTAATAGTAAAGATATAATACATTAATAAATGAATATACTTTACCTATTTTGAAGCATTGTGTTGAAGAGCTGGCAATCTGTGTTGATGTTGCTGGAGCATTAGTGGTGTGGATCTGCTCTATAAGCGTGGTGAATGTGTGCAGTGTAATACTGTGCGTGCGCGAGACCAAACCGTTAGCGTAGTGGTGTACTTCCGCATTGGTGTAAAATGGCGGTTTATCTGTGGTGTGCGTCTTTGCGGATTGTCCGTAGGTGCCTCGTAGTGGTTTTCGAGTTTCGTGTGGTGTTTTGCGAGTGTGTTGTGGTGTTTTACGTGTTGAGAGTGTTGTAGCCTCGTTTTCGTTTTGTTCGTCGGCCATTTTTTCTCTCGCTTAGCGATTTTATTAGTGTCTAAAGTGTTTTATTTTTATTTAAATGAAGGTGTAACTTGTTTTTTTGAGGTGCTGTATGGTTCCTCTTGCTGTAGGTAAGCTTTTTATGTGTGTGTTGTGTGTATTTATTGTGTTTTAAATGTTTGTATGTCAGCGTGTTGCGTCCGATGTTTGCAAGTTCGTAATGTGTGGTAACGTGTCTCGTATGGTGTTTGCGTGTGTAGCCTCGTTTTCGTTTTGTTCGTCGGCCATTTTTTGTGTCGCTTAGCAAATTGTTTAGTGTCTAAACTCTTTTATTTTTAGTGAAATTAAGTTGTAACTTGCATTTTTTAGCTCCTGGGTGCTTCCTGTTTCTGTAGGTAAGATTGTTATGTATGTGCTGTGTGTATGTATTGTGTTTGTAATTTTGTAATGTTCGCGAGTTGCGTCCGAGTGTTGCGAGGCCGTAATGTGTGTGAACGTGTGTCGTATGTTGTTTGCGAGTGTCGTAATGTGTGTGTTGTGCTCTTTGGGTTACGACGTGAATTTTGCTTGGGTCGCAGTTGCTGGCATGGAGCGCCTGCGATGTACCTGGCTCCATGCCAGCAACTGAGACCCTCGCCCAGTGCCCTCGCAAAGCGAGGGCTGCGGGCTCGCTGCGCGAGCCAAGGCCCTCGCAAAGCAAGGCCCGCGGCTTGCTACGCGAGCCCGCAGCATTAGCAACAACTCGTACGCTCACAACTATCTAATCTACTAGTAAAGAATAAAGTTTGAAACCAGTATCCTCATGAACACACATACTTTATTATTCAAGCCATGCCAAGTTATACATAACAGGATAATTATAACTGTAATCTGAAGAACTGGGTGACTAATTAGGGGTTTCTTCAATAGTTTGTTGAAGTTATTATTATATCCTCAGGAGTGGAAATGAACTGGTTGCTCCTTATTGGAAATAATTCCTTACCCAATCATGCAAGTTAGATTCACTTCTGGTGTCCAAAATCTGCAGCCACCATCGGTCTATATATATATATATATATATATATATATATATATATATATATACACCCTGAGGATGGTGAGATCAGCCTGTAAGTGAACGCTGATTGTGAGTCACCCAAAGTGAGTAGATGCTGGGATAGACTTAAGTTTTGAGGCCACATACACCAGATTTCTTCCACACATGTTCAAAGCAATAAACCTATTATTATCTCCCTCCGGTTTCCATCTGAGTGAACTTGACCAGTGGTACCTATAACTTTATTGGGCTTTAGGCCTGACATGTCACATTTTATATAGGCCTATGACTTGCTTAATGGAAAAGACGGCTCAAATCCAGTAATTATAGTTTTTCAGAAAAATTCTGTGAGGAAAGTCAGGGCTTGGATTTGTTGATCAGCTCATCATAGTTTCCGAAATAACATCCCTTCCCAGTTCTTAAAAAACATTCTAGATTACTTTTATACATTCTTGTGTATCCATATATTAGATATACATTCTTATGAATATATATGTATATACAGTATACTAATCAGAGTATTGTAGTATAATGTGTAAATGTATCACTTTTCATTAGTCAGAATGACGTTTTCCCTTTTTCAAGTCAGTTATTGAATAAATGTAATTAGGGAAAAACAGACATTCAACTTGACAGACATCATGATTAATTACCTGTTCGGTCAAGTGTGAAGGTCTCTATACCAGGTATTATATAAGAGAAAACCAGAGTCATATAAGTTAGGACAGTGAATATCACTACATATTAGGAAAACAACAATAAAGCATGGGAAGGAATCTGGTAGGGTCACAAGACGTTTTTATGATGTCATAAAAATGTCCAGTCAATATTAAGTTCTGTATCCTTTTATATATATAGACAATGGTAATTTGATACTCAACCTTAATCCGTACCAAATGGCCACGCATTGGTACCAATTACACTTGTATAAAAAATAAATAGTTACATCACATAACATAATTTATCTTCACTTTAGATGTACTCAGAAGACTTGAGGGTCCAATGGGATGGTGGCAATGTACAGGAGGAAAGATGCTATAGCTTGGAACTTTGATGCTTATAGGCACAGGCTACACTTTAGTTCTTGTAAACACAGGTTTCACTTTGGTTCTTATAGGCACAGGCTGCCTTTTGATTCTTGTAGGTATAGGCTACAGTTTGATTCTTGTAGGAACAGGCTGCACTTTGGTTTTAATAGGCACAGGCTGCACTTTGGCCCTTATAAGCACAGGCTACACATTTGTTCTTATAGGCACAGGCTGCACCTTGGTTCTTATAGCCACAGGCTACACATTGGTTCTTATAGGCACAAGCTAAACTTCAGCTCTACTAGGCACAGGCTGCACTTTGATTCTTCTAAGCACAGGCTACACATTTGTTCTTATAGGCATAGGCGGCACCTTGGTTCTTATAGCCACAGGCTACACATTGGTTCTTATAGGCACAAGCTAAACTTCAGCTTTAGTAGGCACAGGCTGCACTTTGATTCTTCTAAGTACAGGCTACACATTGGTTCTTATAGGAACAAACTGTTCACTAGAAGGTATGATCATGAGGCTGAAGTTCAAATATTTTGGCCATTTCATGAGAAGGCAGAATACCCTAGAGAAGACTGGGAAAGAATGAAGGCACAAGAAGAAGAGGATGACAGAGGTGGAGATGGATAGATAAGGAAGCAATGAGCATGGACTTGATAGATCTCAGAGGGGAAGTAACTGAGATGTACCTGGCATGCTGCGGTTCATAGGGTCACGGAGAGTCGGACGCGACTGAATGACTAAACAACAACAACAACATATTACAAAACAGAATGGTGTTATATTTTGGAAAATTTGTAATAGAATGGATAGAAAAAATGCATTATATACAGTGGTCTTATGGTGCACGTGTAACACACAAGTCATATCTATCTATATTTTAATAGATGTACACCATTATTTTGAGTGCATTGCAATCCAAGGAAGTCAGTACTATTGGGCTTATTTTTCCACAGTTAGTGATATGTTGTGCTCAACTGATTCCAGCCAGCAGGGAATTAAAGAGTAAACTGTGCTTTCACATTACGAGAGGAAGTGTGCAGAAGGGTAGGGGTTAACTGGATCCTATACATAATTTAAGCAGTGTGTGTAATATGCAGGCAGTGTGTGTGTGTATATACTATGTTTGGAGTTATCTAAACATACAGGTTTTAGTGATTTATTCTACTACAACGGCTGCTTTGTGATTGTGGTATGGTTTTTCAGTTAGTTTCTATTATAAAAGGTAAATCAATGTTTATTGTGTTTGTTAGATATCACAAACCTTTCATTTATTTTGAATTTGTTATCATGACTACAACAAATCGTAATTGTCCAACTGTTAAATACACAGAGGTTCCAAAATGGCATAACTACAGACTATAGTCGATAGCAAGTACTTTATCAACTAAACGTTATTGGAAAAAAAGTGTTGTCTTTAAGTTGCCTGATTACTCTACATTCACATCTCTTCTCAAATTATGATGACTTTAGACTGAAAACAATGCAGGGAGACCCACAGAGAATGTTAACAATTATTGGCAATCACACTGAAAACTGAGGTATTTTTTTATCAGAAAGGGTGACTTAAAGGTACAAAAAATCTGTATTTATCAAAATAACATTCATACCATGTTTGGAAACCACAATGTGGCTCCCTAAGGGCACAGTAAGCCCTCTTGTAAAGTATTTTTAGAAATTAAATATATGTATGAATTGTTATATGCCATTATATTCAATGGTGAGTTCCAGCGTTGTTTCTCTGTTAAATATATCTGGACTCTATATTCCCATACATATATGTGCTACTAAATCAATTGTGGAAGCTTGTGTAGTTGATGGGATAGGAAGCTTGTGTAGTTGATGGGATAGGAAGCTTGTGTAGTTGATGGGATAGGAAGCTTGTGTAGTTGATGGGATAGGAAGCTTGTGTAGTTGGTGGGATAGGATAGTGTCATATTTTATCAGTGTGGTCATCTATACGCCTATCTAAAGTCTGTTTAGTTTGTCTGATGTGGTCTACTCCTCCCCTACCAGCAATATCCTAGATTCTGACTTTCTCTAATGGACTATTCTTAACAGAAATAAACAGTTTTGTATTTTCTAAGTGGTTTGTCAAGTTGAGCCGGGCAGTCAGTTTGTCATTTCAAACACAGTAAAGTGGTCACTTCCTTTATAACTGACCAAACTAACCCAGAGTTGCTGAACTTGATGAACAACTGAAGAAATATAAGTAGAGTCTTAGGGCCTCATTCAATTGCGATGTGGCCAATTGAATAGGGCCCTAAAGAAGCACATAGCATATTTTTATTAAAGAAGTTTTTAGTTAGTGAAAACCTTTCTTTTGGATAGATGCTTGCTAACTAAAAACTTCTTTAAAAAATATATGTTATGTGCTTATTTAGGGCCCTATTCAATTGTCCAAATTGCAATTGAATGAGGGCCTTAGAGACTAGTTGAATAATGATTATAGAGACATGAAGGTACAACACTGGTTACTGTGGCCCTCATTCAATTGCAACTTGGCCAATTGAAAAGGGGTCTAAATAAGCACATAACATATTTTTATAACATATACAAGTTTTTAGTTAGTAAACTATCTATCCAAAAGCAAGGTCTTCACTAACTAAAACCTTCTTTAAAAAAATATGCTATGTGCTTATATAGAGCCCTATTTAATTGGCCAAATCGCAATTGAATGAGGCCCTAGGACTGGAGGGCTGACACATAGGGGCAACAGGTGTCCATTAAATGCTAGACCTCATAGGACAAACTGAAAAGACCTCACAACACTGATTGTAAATAAGATTAAAATATACTACGGATAGCACAGAAATGGTGCTCAATATACTGTATTTCTTTATAATATTTCTAAATCTTTGACAAATCTGTGACTTGAAATAGTATGCAGATTGAAACATGGTAGCCTACATCTCAATTTACATAGCAACTCGTATACTCTCCCAGGCAGGCTGATTGAGGCCGAAGAAATGTACCTGCATAGAGGTATAGGAAGGTCAAATGGTCATAAACTGTTGTGATGTTTTTTACATTATTTATATCAAAATTTAGTTTTTTTCCATTTAAATTAAAATTTAAGTGGCTTAAAATGTATTATTCAAGTTACTTTTTATTACAGGAGTTAGTGTAAATGGTTTAAGACTTGTCACTCAGTGACTCAGACATTAAAGCAACTTGTAAAAAGAGACTTTATTAGTTTATTAGTACGATGTTTTATGGATGTTTTAGGAAATTTAGAGAGTTGCTAAACCATACATATAATGCTTTAATTTGTTTTATTTCAAATATATTATATGTTGTTTAGCATGTTTTTGAAAACGTACTAAATATATTTGACGATATGCATTTTTTATATGCAGTGCATATATTGTGTGACTATACATATGCATTTAAGGGAATGTGTTCTATATGTACCCCACACATTTTCATGCATTAAATCTTGGATATGACATATATCCAGCATGCAACAGTTTGGTCTACATGTATATCCTATAAATATAATCAGTATTAATATTTAAATGAAAAAGTAATCATTGGTATTTTATAACCTGTCATAACTGTATTTTTAAATAAAAATTTTTTATTCCTGATAGTAGATATCCCACAAATTCGGATATCACCTTCAACACGGACTTAGATTATAAACTTCCACTTAACTCCTGAATCTATATGTATATTTGCCATGTTTCGCTTATGTACCAACTGTAACTCCTGTATTCAGATGTTGGCTATTTTATAATTATAAATAATAATAATAATAGACAAGGAAAAAAAAAAGAAAAGAAAAAAAGAAAAAAAAAAAAAGAGGAAAGAACAACAATAGAAAGACTAAGTAATGAAAATACACATTATAGTGATTTACCGATTATATTATGATTGATTGTCTATACATTATGTAATTCCATGTTCGATCCCTCACTGTTATATAAAATATATGTCTCAATATCTAATGCATATGTAAACTTTGATATATGCCTTCCTCTAATAAAAAATTGAATAAAAAAAATAAAAAAAATAATAATAATAGAGGATGTCTCATCTTCCTTTCTAATTAAAGATTCATGCTAAATAATCACTGAGGTCCTATTGTCATATGTTTTTTTTGACAAACTTGACTTGATAATGTCTGAAATAAGAAAAACATATAAAAAATAGATACTTTTATTAATGATGGAAATGGGGATGGTAATTTATTGTTAACCTGGTTTGTCTCCTGAGAAACAGATAAAGATTATATTGAAGCTTCTCTTTCCTCCCTCTCCCTCTAAATGAAAAACCTTTCTAACTTTCACTTCTCTTCTGACCCTTTTTATTCCTTATCTCTTTAATCTTTCCCTGATTTCTGCCCCTTCCATTCCCTTTAGATTGTAAGTGGCAAGTTTTCAGTCTTCTAGGATGCTTTGGGAAAAAGCACTTTCTGCAAAGATTCTAAGCTCAAAACCGGGTCCTCCATTTTTGGAAGGTTGTTAATGCTGTATTTTTCCTTGTTTTTATCCCCTGTATTGCGCTACGGAATATGTTGGCGCGCTACAAATAAAAGTTAATAATAATAATAAATAATAATAATAATAAAAAGCTTAAAGCACTGACAATATGGAAAATCCTGATACAAAAGAAGTAACTGGGACCACCATCCAAGGTGACAAACTAACTGAACAAACAAATAATCATGCCCCACATACAAAATAATTGCATATAATAGTTAATAAATTAAAGACTATATTTATATTATATGCTCTAAAAACATTTTGCCTGTTATCTAGCTTAGTCCTTTAAAATATCCTAAGAGATACATGTGGGATAAATGAATAAGGAGGGTAGTATTCGTATAAGACCAGCAGAGGGTGACATCTCCTTAAACAAAGTATATCAGGAGCCATAAGCCAAAAATAATTCCCCTCACACCTGCCCTGCAGCGCAGTATTTAGGAATAAAGTGACTGCCAAGTGTCACTCATCCAGCACGGCGCACGCTGCCAACTGACCCAGTTTTCATAACTGAAACATTCCTGTTACTCCAAACTCAGCCCCAGTGCATCCTGGTCATTGTTTTTCTTCCTGCCATAGTTTTAAAATACACAGCCATAAAAAAAAGAATGGAAGGATTGTACACAACAAAAGGCTTGTTGAATATGTTGTGTATCACAATGCGGGACATATGAGCGCTGTCTTATTTACAGGGCCAACATCCGCCTTCAATCAGGGTCACCATGGCAACCGCAAAATGGAGCAGCTAGCAAAGGGTCAGTGTGTGGTCAGTGAGGGGAGGACTGGACACACGGAAGGTTGTGTTAAAGGAACTGTTTTTTCAAGCACATAAAAGAGCATGTTTTTAAAATTACAAAAGTGACATTAAAATATTATGTAAAACCTGTCTAAACTTTATTGAAACTAATGCACAGAGCATATTTTAGTCTGAAGATCTCATTGGCTGACAGTGGCAAGCCCCAAGGGCAGTTAGATATCTAGATACATTTTTGTGCTCTATGTATTTGCAAAAAAACACTCAGCAACACATTATCAAATACCCGTTTTTATGCAACAACAATAAAAATGTACATGTACCATTTACAGAATAACTCCATAGGGCCTTATTCAATTGCGATTTGGCCAATTGAATAGGGCACCAAATAAGCACAGAGCATATTTTTTTAAAGAAGTTTTTAGTTAGTGAAGACCTTGCTTTTGGATAGAAGTTCACTAACTAAAAACTTCTTAAAAATATTTATGCTCTGTGCTTATTTAGAGCCCTATTCAATTGGCTAAATTGCAATTGAATGAGGTCCATAGACGTCAGTTAAACCAAAGTGTGCTTATCATCTCACATATTTTGGGCCTCATTCAATTGCGATTCGGCAAATTGAATAGGGCTCTGTTTAAGCACATATGGCCTCATTCAATTGCAATTTGGCCAATTGAATAGGGGTCTAAATAAGCACATAACATATTTTTTTAAAGAAGTTTTTAGTTAGTAAACATCTATCCAAAAGCAAGGTTTTCACTAACTAAAAACTTTTTTTTTTTTTTTAAATATGTTATGTGCTTATTTAGAGCACTATTCAATTGGCCAAATCGCAATTGAATGAGGACCTTAGCATATATTTTTTACAGAAGTTTTTAGTTAGTGAAGACCTTGCTTTTGGATAGATGTTCACTAACTAAAAACTTATTTAAAAAAAATATGCTATGTGCTTATTTAGAGCCTTATTCAATTGGCCAAGTTGCAATTGAATGAGGCCCTTTGGCTTTAATTTGAAGTTGACCTGGCCTAGTTTTGAACCACACCGTTAAGGAACTTGTGCTCACCCTGGAGTCAGCAATATTCAGTTCCAAATCCTTTTTTTTTTATCATCGCTGATATGAGTTAGTAGTAAAATAGTGCTTTGAAATAGCGGCTTCCTACTAAATACATAGGGCCTCATTCAATTGCGATTTGGCCAATTGAATAGGGCTCTAAATAAGCACATAGCATATTTTTTTTAAAGAAGTTTTTAGTTAGTGAAAACCTTGCTTTTTGATAGAGGTTTACTAACTAAAAACTTCTTTAAAAAAATATGTTATGTGCTTATTTAGAGCCCCATTTAATTGGCCAAATTGCAATTGAATGAGGGCCATATAAAATAAAATTTTAATTAAATCCTAGAAAATCTGTTTGATTTAATGCATATATTTAAATGTAAGATTTTAATTTAACTATTTTCATATTAAGTTGCCAATTACTAGAATATTGCAGGTTTGATGGAAATTTGTACAAATTATGACCCATGAGCTTAATTTAAAAATACATGTTATACGGTATAAACTATGTAATAATGCAGTATGGCTGTATAACGCTCACATGTAATTGGAAAGAACATACATACCGTAAATATGTAGGGATTATTTTTTTAAGCAAAAGTTATATTCCTATTTCATGACTATAAAGTATTTGAGGGTAGTTTGGGAATTTAAGTGCAATTAACACATATGTTTTCAAATATTAAATATCATGTAAGTGTTCATTGATGTCCCATATGAACATTTTATATCCTTTTTTGGTCTTTTTAAAAACTAGGGGCCTCGTTCAATTGTGATTTGGCCAATTAAATAGGGCTCTATATAAGCACAGAGCATATATTTTTTACAGAAATGTTTAGTTAGTGAAGACCTTGCTTTTGGATAGAAATGTACTAACTAAAAACTTCTGTAAAAAAATATGCTGTGTGCTTATATAGAGCCCTAATGAAAAGGCCAAATCACAATTGAATGATGCCCTAGGAATGGTACAGAGCAAAATGTTTTTAGGAAATAAACCAAATGATAAAAGCCAATATTTTATTAGGAATATGTGTACATGTAAATGATGTTTACTGGGGTAGCCAAAGCATACTTATGCAACCATATTACTTTATTTTTATATTTTTTCTTCCCTCTACCTAAAAGATTTCAGTTTGTTTTTCAATTGAGTTGTACAGTTTATAGGTCACATTAAAGGTGGAAAAAGTTCTGAAATGATTTTTCTTTGCCTAATTTTTTACAGCACAGAAACCTGACATTTTAACAGGGGTGTGTAGACTTTTTCTATCCACTGTAGGTATGTAGAATAATAAAGATATAGAAAAAGTTGGAGAGATAGAGCCTCATTCAATTCGATCCCCTCATCTCACGGCATACAGGCTCACGGTCTGCTACAGATCCAATGCTATTCAATTGAACAAGCCCGCAAGTTATGGGCCGAAACCGTAAACCATGCACTCGTACGTAGCAGTTCAGGGCGGGAACATGATGAATTAAGCAAGGCCTTAACTACCCATTTAGAAACAGCCAATAGAAAGTGAGACCATCATTATTATGTCAGTAAAACATAGAGGTTACATGTAAATCAATTAGCGTTTGGGGGTCCCATATGCGATCAGACTTGCAAAACTGCAAAACACAAAATAATAAAAATGAATGCCAATACTGTTCTAGTCCATGTGGGTAGCCTGATATGTATTAACTTGATTCCCTAGATCATCTAACCCCGAAATAAAACAAAAAATTAAATGATTTTGTATTGCTTATTTGCGAGCTTGAGACTGTTAGTTCTATTGTATTTCATTGCTTTACCCATCATTGACAGTGCAGTATTGAATTGTTATTGACTTTTACAGTGCTAGGGGCATGTCTTTAATCGCTTTGCGGGTCCTCTCTAGTACTCGTAGGATTTTCTCCTACATTTGCTGTTTACAGGTGTGAAAACATTTGCGGGCTTGAGGAATTGTAGCAATTGAATAGCCAATTGCGATTCTAACTCTTGCAAACATGAAAGATCAAAGGCTTAGATGGGGTGTAAGTTATGGTTGTAACAACCTCAAGGATTTCAAGCATGTAGACTCGGCTTGCAAAAAAAAGCAAATTAACTTGCGGCCTCCATTACGGGTAACTTACAATTGCTCAATTGAATGAGGCTCATAGCGTTGGGGAGATAGTGGGTGGCCATGCATTGTAAAGTACACATACACACGTTGTGTAGTTACATTGTGATAATACTGAGTCCTGGACACACTGAGTTTAAACAATAGGAAGTGTGGCTGTCGTGCTGGTGATAGGTAAGCACAGACAATGAAGCAGATCAGCCCTTTTCCTTGTCCTTAGAAATGAATACTAATCCCAGTAGTGCTAATCTCTTGTGTTCTGGTATTGTGGGCCACCAGGATAGAGGATGGACCTTCTTATGGTTATCTCACTGCTGCTGCACACTGTATATCTGCTAAAAGAAGGACAATTAATGCAATATTTGCATATTAATAACTGGCTTGTGTACACAAACAAATAAATATGGCAAATCACTTTGCCTATTTATGATTGCTTGATTGCAGGTGTCATGCTACGTGTAAATGTTCTGTGTGATTATTTGTGGAGGTGTTCTTAAGATTTCAAAACTTGACGCTACACAGGAAATGTGCTTAAAACATGTTCTTTTAAATAAATTATATGAACGTTGCAGGAAAGTTAAGCAATAAATATAACAAGACAGCGGTGTTAAAGGAAAGGAAGAGGGGTGATATGTTTCAGGAACAATAAACAATAAATACAAGCAGATAGCAATGGTAAAGAAAAAGGAGAGGTGACTAATGGAAAGTTCATTTTGGAGAAAGTAGCATATTGAATAGGCTCAGAAAATAAATTGGAACTTTACTGTACAGAATAATTGCATATAGAAGTTACAAATACAAAAGGTTATGTTTTGAAGGGGGGGGGGGGGGGGGTTGTAGCCTAAAACATTTTATGGATGTGAGAGTTGGACCATAAAGAAGTCTGAGTGCAGTAGAATTGATGGCTTCTTATTGTGGTGAAAACTGCTTAGAGTTCCTTGGACTGCAAGAAGATCCAATAAATCCATACTACAGGAAAACAAGACAAACTGTTCACTGGAAGGTATGATCATGAGGCTGAAGCTCAAATATTTTGGCCATATCATGAGCAGACTCTGATGCTGGGAAAAATTGAAGGCAGAAGAACAAGGGGACGACAAAGGTGAAAATGGATAGATGAGGTCACTGAATCAATGAACATGAACTTGATGGAGCTTAGAGGGGCGGTGACTGAGAGATGTACCTGGCATGCTGAACAACTGGCATGCTGATGGGGGCCGCTGGAGTGCTGTGGGTGCTGCGGAGGGCCGGGGGGGGGTTGGCGGCCAAGGCCGGCTGCACCTATGTAAGCTATAACATGTAGAGTGACCCCTGAAGAAGGAACTTGCAACCCACTCCAGCTTCTTTGCCAAGAATACCTTATGGATAAGCATGACCAAAGACATATTGATAAGTGTGACTGGTGTGCTACAGTCCATAAGATCACGGAAAGTCGGACACAACTGAACGGATAAACAACAACAGCAAGATATCCTAGTATTTATTTACAGTGATGCATGCAATGCCCATTCTTCTGCTACACAGTATTTCCACTTGGTACAGTGCCTGTGTCCTCCCTCTACGATGGGTGTGCAATAAGGCAAAGGCATCTGAACCCCTACATATGTGACATCTGTGTTCCATGGATGTTTATTAAATAGGGTGGGGTGATTAGCTGGAATCTGACAAAACAATTTCCATCCTTTTATTTGTACTACAACTACAAACTAAAATATTACTAATACATATTTTACACTGCCTTCTATGGTACCTGTCGTTTTCTGTGTGGATGGAAATATCTTTGAGTCATTCACATGCCAGGAACAATTTTATATTTTTAAAATGTTGACCCCAAGTCCTTGCCAGCGTCTCCATTGTGTTTTTCCATTATTCCTTCCTGAGGAATTTTTAGAAGTTTCTTGCAGTGACATAGTTTGGTGCGGTTGGCAGTGTTACATACAGTTTCCTCTGGTGATCGTTGTATTACCAGCCCCTCCTTTCTCAGTGCATGATCCATTAAACTTTCATGTATTTTATATTTTATATTTTAGTGACTAATGTAGCATGTTACATATTTTCTGAATAAAAACATATTTTTTACGATAAATTAGGACCAAAAGGTCCATCAAATTTGCCAATTCTTGCTAGGCCTATTCTACAATTTGTATTTCGATAAAATGTTTGGCTTCATTAAACCTCAGGATGGCCTTTCTTCTTATACCAGGCATTCTTGGGTTATTTCATTGTGTATCTGGGAACTCTGTCCCACTTATCTACTTTTCTTTTTATAAAGTAGTACATTTGCACATTACTCTGAAATCTTCCATATTCCAACTTCAAATCGTGATGTCTTGTTCTTGTATTCCTCTTTTCCGGACGATGCTTGCATCCTAGACTTTATTGAATAATTTGGTATATTTTAAGCTTTCTCTCAAATCACCTTTCTACCTTCTGTCATCTAGGCTATAAATATTATAGTCATTAATTCTTAGCTTCATATTTTTCTTGCTTTTACACCATGGACCATTTTAATTGCACTCTTTTGCAAATTCTCCAAATTTGCAGTGTGGTACTATGTGCAAAATGCCCTACTGCAACAATTACAATGTTTGTTGACCATTTCAGTACCATAGATAGGGGTCTAAGAAAGGCCTTTGAGATGCATGTCCCCCATATCCACAGTTGTCCATGTCACCTGCCTTTTTTTTAGTCCTGGCCTCCTGAAACGTCTTTATACACAGAGTATTATGTCTGCCAATAGTTTACACATGCTTAGAATAATTGCACTTTATAACATGATCCATATCAGTGCATGACTGAGAAAGGAGGTAGTAGAGAGTAAGTATGGACAAAAAGTGATGAGTGAATATGGAGTCAGGATGGGAGATGAGGTGATTAGGAGAGAGGACTGAATGTAGATCTATATGAGGTCTAGCACTTGTGGAAATGCTGCTGCAAAAACATGGACATGTTTATAAATGTCATTAAAGGAATCCCTAAACTGATTGTGTAGGGTGGGACCAAACATTGTAAGTATGGGATAATTTGGCACAGACTAAGTAATTGATACCACAACTCCTGTAAGAACTCCCGTAAGGCTAACTCATATCTACAGAAATAAGTCCATGCCCCGCGAAAAAAAAAAAAAAAATCCCATAAAACTCAATGACTTTTACCTGGGGGTTTTGCCCATAGCTCTTTAGTTTTAAAGTGTGTTCTTGCAGCCTGCCTCAACTATACCCATGTGGATCCCCATGGCATCCTAACAACTACCATAGGGTCTTTATTACAAAGTCATGGACCCAATCCCCCAATGGGGGTCCACAAGGACCTCTTTAGTCACTGTCATAACCCCCCCATTATATAAATGAAATGCAAAAAAACAAAAAACAAACAATCACTGAAAATAAAAAAAATAAAAAAAATAAATAAATAAAAAAGAAGAAAATTCAATTAATCGATGAATTGCAAAAAAATATATATTTTTGTAGAGGGGTAAATTCTACTTACCCTCCTTTTGATAACCCCCCAGTGACACCCTGGTCCTCAATCTACAGCCCTGTATACGTAGACACATCAATCTTACTTGAAGAAATCTGTACACTTCTAACTTGTTTGAAGACCCTCAATATTCATCTTCAACCCACTGAATGGGCCTCCACCGGAAAAAAACTAGCTACTCTAAAAGAATAAAAAAACGGAACTAATAAAGCTCCCTTTCCAACTAACGGCTTATTGACCATGCCCTCATCTTATATACACATTTTTATGGCTTCTAATTTACACATATTTTAGTAAATCACAATCACGTATTTGAATATAGGAACTGCTCTTGTTTACTAAGTAACAATTAGAGAACACTACTATTTCTTTTTTGGTTGATTAGGTTTCAAAATACCTAGATTGAAATATGTGCATTCCAGTTGGTTAGCTGCTAACCAATCACAGTGCTCTATTTTGACCTATTTTAAAATTTCAGCCAATCAGAATAGAGTTTCATTCTACTGTTACCCTTGCCTGGCTATGGAAATCACCTAACGGGAAAAATAATATTAGCTAATATTAGCAAATCATAGCCATTAAAAATTAGTATATATCAATTGACAGTGTGGTCATAAAGCCGTAGGAAAGCAGAGGAGCTTGACACAGAAGCAGCTCAGTTAATTCAGCTTTTTTTTTTTCTGGAGTGGCATGTTTTTTTTGGTGGAGTAAAATCTTTTAAAATCTTTGTAAACCTTTTTTGTCTTGAATTCTTTTTTTTATTTTTACTAATTGTTTTTTTTTATTTTTTCCTCCCATCTTTTATTTCATGTAATTAATTGGGGGTAATGACTGGGACTATGGGGATACTTGTGGATCCCCCAGGGAGGGATAGGGTCCATAGGAAGCCCCATGGTAGAGGGCTTGTTTAGGGATCCCCATCCTTCTAATGTGGTATACCATGGGGGTCCATAGGGACCCCATTGCTATAGGAGTAGTTCATGTTAGATGCCATGGTAGTTCAATATGAATCCCCACAGTAATGGGTTAATTTTAGGTGCCATAGGGGTCCCACAGACACCCTCATGGAGGTAATAAATGCCCCAACCCACAGCACAAGTGGTGAGGGGAAGAAGGCCTGATGGACCCCCAGGGTGTTAGGGGGGCACCATACCCACCATATCCAAAAATGATTAAAGGGCTGCCCACTATGAGCCCAGGTATTCCTTGGGTTCCTCCTGGTATTGAAGGAGAAACCCAAGGTATACCTGGGCTTATAGTGGCAGCCCTTTAATCATGTTGGATTTAAGTAATCAAGCCTCAAGTCTTACACAATTGTTGTTAATAATGTAGGATTTTACGCATTCAGGCTTCTGAGAGGCATTTTCTATCTTTATGGGGGGGGGGGGTTGAGGGTATTGTGGAGGTCTTTTGAAAATGTCTTGAACTCGGAGAGACTTCTATATAAACTTCTGCAAGATTGTATATTATTTTGCATAAAGTTTATACTAATAACAATGATCTCCATTGGTGGTAGACTTGTTGTGTTAAAGTTGTTTCTCTCCGCAAAGAGCTTTTGTCTATGAATCAGCACTTTCCCCTCCTCTCTAACAAGATTGTTCATAAAGCCCTTAAGATCTGTCTGCTCAATCTCTAATGTTTGCAAGTGAATTTAACAGTGAATAATGCTATTTTAAGTTATTAAACAGGTAATACTTTGAGACTTTTGCAATACAGGCAACACACCATGGAGATGTTTAGTAAGTCAAGCCCACATGGCACCTGATACTCAGTCGTAATGCTGGGTTATTAATGGAACTAAAGTAATAGCACATCTGGGAGACATACAGTTAATGCAGCACATACGAAACTGCTTGGAATAAGCAGAAGGCTTTAAAAAGGGTCAAATCAGGACAGAGGTTATGAATCAGGTTAGCAGAACTGGCTGCATGGGGAACAAATCCAAGTCTATGTTTCATTGTAAATTAGTGCCCAGTGGTGCAAGTCTCCTTATCTGTCCTTAGTCACCAAAATGGAATCACAGCTTCCTCATCATATTTATGAAATCCTGTTTATATTGTTAGCATTTTGTAGTAATAGATCAGCAGTTGACTATAGATTTTTTTTTTTTTTAACTTTACCCCAGACACATTCAGGAAACAAAGAAGCAGCAAAATGACAATTTATTAGAGTGTCCAACTTTAAATACATGGATTCTTTGGCTCAGTGTGAAATCTAGACTTACAGATCGTAATCCTCTCAGCCTGTTCACTGCCACAGTGGGGACTTGCTTACAATGCACCGCCAGTGAGCAGGTAATACAAACCAGGGCTGCTCCCAAAATGTCTTATTCTGATTTGTTAATAGAGCTCTTTTCAGGACCTGCCTATAATTATCAATCATATTCCTTTGTAAATAAATATTCATTCATTCAGACGTACATTGAAATCCTTGTGTAAGGAAGGACAAGGGAGCTGTTTTACCCAACCACACCTCTCCCCATTTAAAGCTGTTGAATAAGTAACTATATTTCTCCGGTGGCACGTCCTTCGCGAGCAGCTGAATTGCGCATCGCCATCAGGGGTGCAGGAGAACTGCATTCTGATGATGCTCTGCAGAGGCAAGCAGGGTCTGCTTCTCATTGTGCGAAGGTCGGAGGTTGCCAGATTAAGACCACTTCTGCTGGACTGACCCCTATAACATGCACCCCTTAATTATACATCCAGGGGCAGCTCACACAGCACTAGACAGGGGCAGCTCTAACAGCACCAGACAGGGGCAGCTAACACAGCAGCCAGACATGTGCCACTCACACAGCACCAGACAGGGGCAGATCACACAACGACCAGACAGTGGCAGCTCACACAGGCACCAGACAGGGGCAGCCCACACAGCACCAGACAGGGGCAGCTCACACAGCACTCCAGCCTTGGGTTGCGTTGAGCTGCACATGTCTGGTGCTCTGTGAGCTGCCGCTGTCTAGTGCTGTGTGAGCTGCCCCTGTCTGGTGTTGTGTGAGCTGCCACTGTCTGGTGCTGTGTGAGCTGCCCCTGTCTAGTGCTCTGTGAGCTGCCCCTGTCTGGTGTTGTGTGAGCTGCCCCTGTCTGGTGCTGTGTGAGCGGCACATGTCTGGTGCTGTGTTAGCTGCCCCTGTCTGGTGCTGTTAGAGCTGCCCCTGTCTAGTGCTGTGTGAGCTGCCCCTGGATGGTATAATTAAGGGGTGCATGTTATAGGGGTCAGTCCAGGCAGACTGACCCCTGTCTGGTGTTGTGTGAGCTGCCCCTGTCTGGTGCTGTGTGAGCTGCCCCTGTCTAGTGCTATGTGAGCTGCACATGTCTGGTGCTGTGTGAGCTGCCCCTGTCTAGTGCTATGTGAGCTGCATATGTCTGGTGCTGTGTGAGCTGCCCCTGTCTAGTGCTGATGTGAGCCTGCACATGTCTGGTGCTGTGTGAGCTGCCCCTGTCTAGTGCTATGTGAGCTGCATATGTCTGGTGCTGTGTGAGCTGCCCCTGTCCTAGTGCTATGTGAGCTGCATATGTCTGGTGCCTGTGTGAGCTGCCCCTGTCTAGTGCTATGTGAGCTGCACATGTCTGGTGCTATGTGAGCTGCATATGTCTGGGTGCTGTGTGAGCTGCCCCTGTCTAGTGCTATGTGAGCTGCACATGTCTGGTGCTGTGTGAGCTGCATATGTCCTGGTGGCTGTGTGAGCTGCCCCTGTCTAGTGATATGTGAGCTGCACATGTCTGGTGCTTATGTGAGCTGCCCCTGTCTGGGTGCTGTGTGAGCTGCCCCTGTCTGGTGTTGTGTGAGCTGCCGCTGTCTGGTGATGTGTGAGCTGCCCCTGTCTAGTGCTATGTGAGCTGGCATAATGTCTGGTGCTGTGTGAGCTGGCCCCTGCCGGTTGTTGTGTGAGCTGCCCCTGTCTAGTGCTCCTGGGAGCTGCCCCTGTCTAGTGCTGTGTGATCTGCCCCTGTCTGGTGCTGTGTGAGCGGCACATGTCTGGTGCTGTGTAGCTGCCGCTGTCTGGTGCAGAATGAGCTGTCCCTGCCTGGTGCTCTGTGAGCTGCCCCAGTCTGGTGCTGTGTGAGCTGCCCCTGTCTAGTGCTGTGTGAGCTGCCCCTGTCTAGTGCTGTGTGAATCTTCCCCTGTCTTGGTGCTGTGTGAGCTGCCCCTGTCTGGTGCTGTGTGATCTTCCCCTGTCTGGTGCTGTGTGAGCTGCCCCTGTCCTGGTGCTGTGTGAGCTGCCCCTGTCTAGTGCTGTGTGAGCTGCCCCTGTCTGGTTGCTGTGTGAGCGGCACATGTTTGGTGCGTGTGTGAGCTTGCCCCTGTCTGGTGCTGTGTGATCTGCCCGTGTCTGGTGTTGTGTTGAGCTGCCCCTGTCTGTGCGGTGTGAGCTGCCCCTGCCTGGTTCTGTGTGAGCTGCCCCCTGTCTGGTGCTTTGTGAACTGCCCCGTCATAGTGCTGTGTGAGCTGCCCTGTCTGGTGCTGTGTGAGGCTGCCCCTGTCTGGTGCTGTGTGAGCTGCCCCTGTCTGGTGCTGTGTGAGCTGGCACATGTCTGGTGCTGCATGACGCTGTCCCTTATGGTGCCTGTGGTGAGCTGCCCCTGTCTGGTGCTGTGGTGAGCTGTCCCCTGTGTTGGTGCCTGTTGTTGAGCTGCCCCTGTCTGGTGCTGTGTGAGCTTACCCCTGTCTGGTGTCGTGTGTGGACTGTCTCGTGTATGGTCTGTGTGAGCTGCCCCTGTCTAGTGCTGTGGTGAGCTGCCCCTGTCCTAGTGGCGTGTGATCTTCCCCTGTCTGGTGCTGTGTGAGCTGCCCCTGTCTGGTGCCTGTGTGATCTTCCCCTGTCTGGTGCTGTGTGAGCTGCCCCTGTTTTGGGTGCTGAGTGGGGGGGGGAAAGCTGCCCCTGTCTGGTGCTTGTGATCTCCCCCTGTCTGGTGCTGTGTGAGCTGCCCCTGTCTGGTGCTGTGTGAGCTGCCCCTGTCTGGTGCTGGTGCACATTTGCAGAAGGTGGAGGCTCCAACGTCGGCTGTGTTTGTCCGCAAATGCGAACCCTCGCGAAGCGAGGGTCCGCATTTGCGGAGGTGGAGGCTCAATGGCGCCTCACACGCGGTTAAAAACACACACACAAGCATGACTTAGAAAAAACAACAACCTCGGAACCAACCTTAACGTAACAAACACCCACGCACGAAAAATACGATCATAATGGCCGATCTGCGCGCACTTAAAAACAGTCAAAACACACCAAATACTCACAAAAAATACATAAAAAGCTTACCCATAGCAAGGGGGGCATCCAGTGAAGTTACACCTCCATTTAAGTCCAAATTCCCGAGTTCAGACACACGAAAATCCCCTAAGCAAGAGAAAAAATGGCTGCCGAAAAAAATGAAAATGAGGCTCAAAGCCCAGGACTGCACACACACGCGACCTCGGAACCAACCTTAGCGGAACAAACACCCACACGCACGAAAAATACGACAATAACGCGCACCTAAAAACAGTCAAAACACACCAAATACTCATAACAAATACATAAAAAGCTTACCCATAGCAAGGGGGGGCATCCAGGACCTCTGAAAGTGAAGTTACACCTACATTTAAGTCCAAATTCCCGAGTTCAGAAACACGAAAATCCCCTAAGCATGAGAAAAAATGGCCGCCGAAAAAAGCTAAAACGAGGCTCAAAGCCCAGCCACGTACAACTTACCCAAGAAGGGATCCGAGATAAGCTCAGAAACCCGCATTAACCCCACGGGATCCGAGATAAGCTCGGAGACCTGCAGTGGGGGTCCCGATAGTACGCGATTGGAGACCCCCGCTGCAATGAAAATTCAGAATTCCCACGTTACGGGTCCCGCGTTACGGGTCCTGTCACTCATGGGGGTCAATACAGACCCCCATAAGCACTTAATTAACCCCTCACTCATGGGGCTCAATACAGACCCCCATAAACCCCTAATTAACCCTGTCACTCATGGGGGTCAATATAGACCCCCATTAGCCCTTCATTAACCCTGTCACTCATGGGGGTCAATAGAGACCCCATAAACACTTAATTAACCCCCTCACTCATGGGGGTCCATACAGACCCCCATAAGCCCTTAATTAACCCCCTCACTCATGGGGGGTCAATACAGCCCCCATAAGCCATTAATTACCCCCTCACTCATGGGGGTCAATACAGACCCCCATAAACCGCTAATTAACCCTGTCACTCATGGGGGTCCCTACAGACCCTCATAAGCCTCTATTTAACCCCATCAGTCCCATAAGGGTATATTAAGACCATTATGGGCCTGTTACAACCCAACATTAACCATATAAGTTTACAGTAAATACTAAACATTCTAAACATTCTAAATATTATACTCACCTTTCCGGCATGTCCCGTCCTTATTCTCCGGCGCGGTACCTGTTAAAAAAAACATAACATTAATACACATACATAAACATAAAAACAAAATAAAATAAACATAATCTACATTGTACTTACCTCCCCTTCGATGTCTCCTCCTCCTCCTCCTCCTCTTCTGCCACGCCCTGTAAAAAAAAAAATACTCACATCCGCACTCATGGACATCCCCAACGCTAATGAGGCTCCCGGAGACTTTTCCGGAAGAAAATAGGCAATGGCGCCTTCTGATTGGTTGCACTGACAATAGCCAATCCCAATGGAATACACCCCCACGTACTGATTGGTGAAGGATTTGCGCCTTCTCATTGGCTATTGTCAATGTCAATCAGTATTACAGCCAATGGGAAGGCGCAGATGTCTTCACCAATCAGTACGTGGGGGTGTATCCCATTGTGATACGCTGATGGCAATAAAGCCTTCAGATTGGTTCAAATAAAGATTGACAGGTGCGTTATCCAATCAGCGTGGGATTTTGGGGTGTATCCCTTTCTCATTGGTTCACAATTGGCGTCTTCTCATTGGCTGAATTTGATAGACAGCGTTTTCAGCCTGGAACACTCCGTAGGAAGCTCATTAGCGTTGGAGACATCCGCCAGGTTGGATGTGTGTTTTTTTTTTTTGTTTTGTTTTTTAGAGCGCGGATGCTTTCGGGGCACAACACGAGGAGGCCGGAGACATCGTGGGGAGGTAAGTACAATGTAGATTGTGTTTATTTTACTTAGTTTCATGTTTATGTATGTGTGCTAATGTAATGTTTTTTTTTAACAGGGGCCGCGCCGCAGAAGCAAAGATGGAGGACGTGACATGCTGGAAAGGTGAGTAGAATAATTAGAATATTTAGAATGTTTAGTTATTTTATGTAAACGTGTTGTATTATTTTTTTTAATCTTTTTTACCGTAGGTTGCTGATCTGAAAAAACATCTCAAAGGTAAGTGGTCTTAATTATTTTATTGTAGCTTAGAATTAGTGTTGCTATATAGAGATAGCATGTACTGTATATTAGATAGATAGGGCGATGTATAGTACATAGATAGTATTTATTGTATATTAGATAGATAAGGGGATGTATATTAGATAGATAGTATTGTATATTAGATAGGGGGATGTATATTAGATAGATAGTATTGTATATTAGATATGGGGGATGTATATTAGATAGGGGGAGGTATATTAGATAGGGGGATGTATATTTTATAGGGGGATGTATATTAGATAGGGGTGTATTGTATTGTATTTAATTGTATCATATTGAATTTAATTGTATTGTATTGTAATTGTATTGTATGTAATTGTATTGTATTGTATTATATTGTATGTATTATATTGTATGTATTGTATTGTATGTATTATATGTATTTCCTTTTCAGGTGTGTAATTTTTTTTTTCTGTTGTGGGGGGGTTGTAATGTATTTTTTTTTTTTTCTGTAATGTTCCTTTTTTTATTTTTTGTGACTTAGGTTTTTTTTTCTGTAATGTAATTTTTTTTATTTTGGCTGATTTTAGTTTTTTTTTATTTATGTAATGTAGATTTTTGATGACTTTAGTTTTTTTGATTTCTGTAATTACAGTGGTGGGTAGGGGGTATTAGGGGGTAGGTAGGTAGGTAGGTAGGTAGTGTAGGTGTTAATAGTTTAGTGCAGATGGTGTTTAGTTGATATTTCATGTTTTATTGGGGGGGTATAGTGCAGTGTAGTGTTTATACTTAGTGTTATGATGGTCCTTGAGGACCGTCATGGCACTTATGTGGTTAATGTTGGGTTGTAACAGGCCCATAATGGTCATAATATACCCTTATGGGACTGATGGGGTTAAATAGAGGCTTATGAGGGTCTGGATAGACCCCCATAAGTGACCGGGTTAAAATGGTGTAGTGCTTACACTTCTGGTCATGAGGGTCCTGGATGACCCTCATGGCACTTATAGTGTTATTCATTAGTGTGTTAGAGGGGTCTATATAGTTGAGGCACACAGTACACTCACATAGTGTGACAAACAGCATTTCAACACTTTCTTTTATTGACCGTCAATAATATATACTATATATATATATACTAACGACTTGCCTGTCAATAGGATTGTAAGGGCAGTAAATTTTGTTGGTGTTCCAAGATGCTTCGGCGCTCATTGCGAGGTAATAATACATGAATCTACTTTACCTATTTTGAAATAATATATGCAGGAAGCATTGTGCTGAAGAGCTGGCAATCTGTTTTCATGTTGCTGCAGCATGCAATGTGTGTTTTGAGGGCTGTGGAGCTGCTGTGTAAGTGTCAGCAATGTGTGCAGTGTATAGTGTAAATAGTGTGCGTGCGCGAGCCAAATCCTTTAGGGTAGCTGTGTACTTCCGCATTGTGTAAGTTAGTGTTGTAAAATGGCGCCTAATGTGTGGTATGCGGCTGTGGCTGATTTGGCATACTTATTCTTGGATCGCGTCCGTCTTTTTCGGAAAATATGTATGTGTTTGGTGGGGTTTTGCGTCTTTAGAGTCCTGTAGCCTCATTTTCGTTTTTTCCGGCTGCCATTTTTTCTCTCGCTTAGGGGATTTTCGGGTGTCTAAACTCTTGTATTTCAAGCAAAATTGAGGTGTAACTTCAGTTTTCGAGGTCCTGGGTCCCCCCCCCCCTTGCTGTAGGTAAGCTTTTTATGTATTTGTTGCAACGACCCGCCTGCTCACAACTATATATGTGATATATTCTAGTACAAACAATCAATAAATAGTACATTAGTAATTCCATTTGAATGTCTAAAATATAGGTCAATCAAATTTTAAATTAATTTTTAGACATTCAAATGGAATCACTAATGTACTATTCATTGTTTGTACTACTGTACTCTGTACAGTGGAGTGCTTCTATCAATCTTCAGCCCACCCTATGTGATGAATCGATTACTTTATATATACTAGCGAATTGCCCGTCAAAAAATGACGGCAATCAAATTGTAAGTGAGCTAATGCTGTTTGGTGTATAATAATAAAATAACTAATAGATTAATAAAGTAATATACTTTACCTATTTTGAAGTAATATATGCAGGAATCATAGTGTTGAAGAGCTGACAATCTGTTTTGATGTTGCTGCAGCATTAGTGGTGTGGAGCTGCTGCGTAAGCGTGATAAATGTGTGCAGTGTAATAGTGTGCGTGCGCGAGACAAAACCGTTAGCGTAGCTGCATTGTTCTAAAATGGCGGGTAATGTGTGGTCTACGTCTGTAGCGTAATATCTGTAGGTCTTTTGTGGTGTTTTGCGTGTTTCTTGTGGTGTTTTGCGTGTTTACAGTGCTGTAGCCTCGTTTTCATTTTGTTCGGCGGCTATTTTTTCTCTCGCTTCGAGAATTTTTTAGTGTCTAAACTCTTTTTTTTTTTGAGTTAAATGAAGGTGTAACTTAATTTTTTGAGGTCCTGGATGCTCCATGCCAGCAACCGAGCCCGCAAGCGTGAGCAACGGGTCGAGCTGGCTCGTATGCTCACAACTATATATGTGATTCAGTGTCAAAAATGAACTAAAAACAATATTAAGGGGAAAAATAACAAATGCCATGGAAATTCGAGCAAAGCAAATAATATATCTTAATATCTTAATTATTACAAAATAATAGGTCACCTCATAATTCACAAATAATAAAATAATTTTATACATGCATAACATGTATACCTATAATGTACAAAGTTAGAAGTCCAACATTGATTATGAAATATTATTTAAAGTATAGTAAACTTAGGTGAACTAAGACACCATAATAATATGTTGGGTATGTGTTTAAATTGCTTCCAGTAGGTAAGGCTTTTGCATTGCCGGGCTACACCTGTTGTAAATTTCTTGGACACAGGGTGATGGGAGGGTATATGCCCGGTGTGCAACTGAGGCCCTCGCTTCGCGTGCAATGCACGGGCCAGCTCACCTGGTGCTGTCCGGGCACTGCAGCATCATAAGAGGCCGGGACGGGGGCACCGAGAGCGGCCGATCAGACACGCAGTGACCCGGAAGAGGCTCGGAGAGCCACCTCCTAACACTGGGCCTTGGACACAGGGTGATGGTAGGGTAGCGGGCTCACTCAGTTGCCGGTGCGCTTTGCGAGGGCCTCAGTTGCTGGCATGGAGCGCCTTCGGCGCTTTGCGAGGGCCGCGGGCTCGCTACGCCAGCCCGCAAGCGTGAGCAACAGGTTGAGCTGGCCCATATGCTCACAACTATCACGCCGCCTCCTAACACTGGGCCTTGGACACAGGGTGATGGGAGGGTAGCGGGCTCACTCAGTTGCCGGTGCGTTTCGCGAGGGCCGTGGGCTCGCTACGCGAGCCCACAAGCGTGAGCAACGGGTCGAGCTGGCCCGTATGCAGGGCAAGGGCAACGAGGGCTGCGGGCAAGGGCCTCAGTTGCTGGGATGGAGCCCGCAAGCGTGAGCAACGGCCCGTACGCTCACAACTATATATGTGACTAGCGACTTGCCCGTCAAAAAATGACGGCAATGTTATGTATATGTTTGTCAAGTTGTTTAGTTATTAACATATATTTTTGACACTTGTAAGTATTTTAATATGAACGTGTATTT
This sequence comes from Discoglossus pictus, assembly GCA_027410445.1. Classification (NCBI taxonomy): domain Eukaryota; kingdom Metazoa; phylum Chordata; class Amphibia; order Anura; family Alytidae; genus Discoglossus; species Discoglossus pictus. The sequence goes on from CM050169.1 coordinate 195,268,359, forward strand.
TTGTAAATGTTGATGTAATGGTTTTTAAAATGTAATTAGTATCTGAAGAATTGTTAACTTGAATATACATTGAATGAATAGGAAAGCCAAAAGTAAAAAGCCTTTTTTAAACTGTTGCAAATTGTAACATGAAGTTTAAAAGATATGTAAGCAAATAACCATCAAAGTATATATTTTAAACTTGAACTTTATTTTTTATGTAAGTTTTAGAAGTTGACAAAACATTGGTATATATTTTGAACATTATAAAACATGAACATAGTGAATACATTTTGTAAAGTAAATTTTTTTATTAAAAAGTATTAACATTTGAATGTAAAAAACAATTAGACATTTAAATTAATCAGTATTAAAAATTAAATTTCTATCACAATAATTGTTAACTTGAATATACATTGAATGTAGAGGAAGGCATACAGTCAAACCTCTTCTTAAAACGTACGTACTTAAACTAATTTATTACTGAGCACATAAATTGGCGATAAACATTAATGTAGGTAGTAATCTTAAGATAACAGACAATATTTACATTGTGACTTAAAAGGTGCTTGACCTCTTAACATCCACTTTGTAATATGTTGAATGAAATAACTTCAAAATATATTTTTTAAACTTGGAACATTAGAAACATTAACATAGTGACTTAACATTTTAACATAATTTTTACTAACAATGCAAGGCAAGTATTTTGTGAGGCGAATCATTCATAAACATGACTTCCATTAATTATGACTGAATTAAACAACCAATTGTTATGTATTTTGCAATGCTTTTAAAAAATCTTGGCACCTTTAATTAGTATCCTTCAAAGTTATAGTACTTCATAGTAGACAATGTTTTTAGTAAAAATACGTCCATCTTCTAATAAATCACCTTGACTTTCATTGTTTTCAATGTAAACTTTAATTGCCTGTGGATTTTTGCACCTTGACAACGCAACGTACAATTGACCATGTGCAAAAACTGGTTCTTCCAAAGAAAATACCCACAGATTTGAAAGGTTTGACCTTGTGATTTATTAATGGTTCATGGCAAATGCCATAATAATGGGAATTGTCTTCTTTTGAAGTATAAAAGGGAGACTACTTTCACTTGGTGCTAATCTATTCTTGGTAGAAAACTCTCTTCTCCTCTATGGGTCCAGTTAAAATTTCTAGCATCTATAAAATGGTCCTTTTAATTGTTGAACAATTAATCTTGTGCATTGCATAGGCTTTTTTGGGATTCATATTTCGCAGTAACATGATATTTGCACCTTTCTTTAGCTGCAAAATATGTGGGGTGTCATTCCAGAAGGAGTTTAAATGAGTTTATTGAATTCAGTGGAAAAAGTTAGCCTGACTTTCATTGTCATCAGCAAGTACAGAATCAGCACTGTGGAAAATTTCTTTGTGGTGCAAAATATTTTTTTTTAAGATTTTTATTATTTGAGGATTAATGCATCTTTATTTTTACCGTCAGTATGACTTGGTTGGCAAGCTCGAATATCATCGTTAATTTATGCTCCCTTCAATATAGCCGATATAATATCTTGTTGACAAATCATATGAGGTGGGATCTCTACATTGTCGTCAGGTAATATTAGCTATTTTTTCTGTTCTGCCTTCTCCAATTTTAATAAGCCAATCATTGAAATCAGTTTGGCCTTCTGATCTCATAATTTGTTGCAGTTGAAGATGGGTAAAATGTTTCATACTGTACTTGATTTAATACATGTTTCGATAATGTCAGTTCGATTTCCATGTACAACAACAGGTAATGTTTGTCTAAAATCCGCCACCCAACAACATTACCTTTCACACATATGGAAAAAATATTATCCATGACTTCACGAAGCAAAACGGTCAATACATTGGAGGGCATAGCATGACATCATTGTGGCCTCATCTATTATAATTAATTTACATTTCTTCAATTTCTTGCTTGTAAGGATGTCTTGCGAATATCTGACACAGGGAAATTTTCTTAAAATAGGGCACATGGCAGTTTAAATCCACTAGAACAGTTCTTCCACCTTCTAATAAAAGTGCAGCAATTCCAGTAGTGGCAAACGCCATTGCTATTTTTCCTTGTGCTCGTACTGAACTCATTAATAAATTGTACAAATATGTTTTTTCCTGATCCGCCAGGTCCATCAAGATAGAAATAACGCTCTGTCACCATCGTATCATCTATACGCATTTTAATGGCATGAAATGCTTGCAATTGTAGTGTTATTTAAAGTTGCAAGTCTTTCTTCTGTTCTTTCTGCTTGTAGTTTGAATGTCATAGTCTTCAAAGTTAATGTCATCTATAAGACCTGGATCAGGCAAATTAAAACTTGCACAACTTAATCCATGAGTTAAAAAGACTTCTTGGATTTCCATTAACGCTTTTAAGTGTGCAATGGGTTCATTGTATCGTCGCATAAAGTCTTCAGACCATATTACTTTTAAAAGTCTCCCACAAAGCATAATGCATTTGGAGCATTTTGAGAAGATACAAATATAAAGCAAATTGTTCTCTCATCTGTCGTGGCATTTGACATTGTGCTGCTTCTTCTAAGCATCTTTCCCACTCTGTATCATCAGCGAGTAAGTTTCTATGTCTTGCAGCTAAATGGAAGGATTCATATACAATGTCATTAACAGTTCTTAAGTGTTCAAAACTTTGTGCTCCAGGAACATTTAAAAGTAATATCCGTAAGCAAAAACGTTCAACATCTCTTGGACTGACTGTGTAAATTCTTGGAATAATTTTATTGCCTCTGGTTTTTCTTGGTCTCCATAATCCATTCACAAAAACATAGTGATATGGAATTTCAATATATAAGTATTGTGTTGCTTCAGCATCAGTGGAATTTAATGCAAACCATGCAGTTAGTGTAGTGTGACGATCTTCACTTTGGGCCAATGCATTCATTTCATTTCCAGCATGGAAATAGACTAAATGTCGTTGTGGCAAATGTACTGCTAACCTATATACTGCATGTGATCTATCATGCATTTCAAATTTTAAAAGCCGCCACATAGCTTCTGGCGCACTGACATAGCGAGCATCTACATGAGATGCAAGTTCATCATGTACTAACTCACTACTTTCAGGGTTGTCTGCACTTTTGACGACTACAGAAGCTGCATCGTAACCTTTGTAAATATATTTATAGACATATTTAATTGATTTGATGGAAGTGCAGGCTTCTACGTTGATGTGGGCGTTGTACTTCATGAGTAAATGTGGATTGTAGGGTACTACATATTTATTGTCCACTTTTTTCCCACGAATAATGGCACTATCTCCTTCTCTTCTTTTATAAAGTGGATATCCATCACAATTGGCATAGGTTTTGTCTCTATAATCTTTGGGAAATTCTTTGGAACATTTATTATTTTCCATACATGGTGATTGTGGATTAAGGTCACCACAGGGTCCATGAATCATGCGATGAGTAACAATCTCATATAGTCTACCATATAGTTCTGGATCTGGTAGTTCAGCAACAATGACTGCATCCACTTTGTCTGAAGTATCTAATTTTATCTTTTTCTTGAAGTATTATTAGAAGATGTGCATGTGGGAAGGCCTCTTTTTTGAAATTCAATGGGTATATACATAAGCCAAGACATATTGCTCAAATAACTGATTTTAGTGAAGTCACGTATTAATTCATTTAATTTAATTCTAAAAACTCTGGGCTACTAAATCTGGTCGATCTGAAGCAGTTTGTCCAAGAGTAGATTTAGTGTAATTTCTGGCCATTGTGGATTACATTGTAAATGTCACAAATAAATCGGGTTTGCAAATTTTGTCACACATAAGCCATAGCATCATTGTATCTTTCTCTCATATTCCGAGAGATCCTTGAAAGGTAAGATGGTAAAATGATGGCTTTGCCAGCTGTCATGTCTCTGCTTGTAGGCCACGTCAGCAACATAGTCCATGAGTCCAGAATACTTGTTCTCACAGAGTTTATCTGTTGATATTTGATAAAGGGTTTTAAATTATTTGCCTCAACTTGCAAAATGAATCAATAATCCATTGTTGTGTTAGTTTCCCACCACATAAAATTGGATTAAATACATTGCGAATGGCTATTTGAGCTACTTTAAATTCAAGCATAGAAACATTAATTCGGATTCCTGGCTTTCGCATTTGGTAACTGGGAAGAGTTTAATTTCGGTTGCAACCTGCTTCTCCGTGTGGGAAAAAGATGGGATATGTCATTGGATCTAAATTTGGACTTAAGATACTCAGATTAATAATACGGTTGGTCAGCATTTCTAGGATTATATTCGTATGTCTCTTTGGAAATGGGTGGTTCTCCTTCATCATTGTGAAACACATTGCAACCTCATTTGTTGTGGCAAGTTATAACGACGTTTATCCGTATGTCTGTCTCTTTTAAGCACCATATTAACCTTCGGCATTGGTAATTGATGTGTTTAGTGAATGAAGTAGTTGTTCATTTTCTACTTCTGCCTAGTTTTTTATAAGCTTTACTGTAGGGATTGTTGTCCATAATGTTATTTAGCTCTAGGAAAACAGTGGGTAAGCATTTTTTTATTTTCTTCCCCATCTGCATACGTTGGTCAACAGCTTCCATTGTATCTAGGACATATAGTTGAGCGAATTTTCTTTTATTTCCTTCCTCTGGATGTAAATGGGAAGAGCGATGATAAAATTTTGTCCTTGGACTATTAAAACAGTAAGGGACCATGTCCCTGGTACATTAGCAGCTAATGTTGCCCCCATGGATGCAAAGGATATGGCACTATGGGAGGATCTTATGTTTGTCTTAAAATTTTTGTAGTTTGGAAAAGTAGGTTCAGTCATAATATTTTGTAAATAAATTGGAAATTTCTATTCCTTCTTGGTAAGTTTTGAACTTGCCTTTTTGACAACAACTAATAAATTGTCCATCTCTGGGTCTCTCCTGTTTAAAATAATAAGCCTCACAAAGACTGACATTGGAGTAGTCATGTCCCCACAACTATGAACCTCTACTGCTAAAGACTTGAGTAGAGGACTAATTTGCAAAGCATATAGGATTTTGCCTTTCATATTCATCAGGTGAAATGTCATATAATGTTTCAACAACAGGTTCTAAATGTTTTGTTTTTTTCGTTGCTTTTCTTGGTATATGTTGTATTGTTTGAGGTAAAATGTCATCTAATGTTTCATGAAACGGTTCTAAATGCTTTGTTTTCTTTGTTGCTTTTTTTGGTATCTCTTGTCTTTTTTCTGGCAAAATGTCATCTGATGTTTGAGCAACAGGTTGTAAATGCTTTATTTTCTTTGTAGTTTTTTTTGACATATCTTTAATTTCTGCAAGTGACAGTCTTTTGCTTGCAATTCTTTTGCGTTCTTTTTCTCGTCGAATTTCCTTCTTCTCCGGTGTCTGCTGGCTGTCTGCTCTCTGTCGTCGTTCTCTAGCTTGGCGTCTTTTCTTTTCTTGTTTACTCTCATTATCAGCCATGTTAATCTGTTAAAATAAAATAATGTACCATTAGTTTATTTTGAGATGTTAAGTTGTTTTTCATGACATATAGTTATCAAATGAGTTGTACATTTTATAGTTAATCAATTTCAATGCGCTTCAAATTGAAATAAAAGTCTAAATAAGGGCATGAGATAATTATTTAAGAGACATTTTTATTTATTTAACATGTATCTCAAAAGCAAGTGTTTTCAGCTAACTAAAAAGGTATTTTAAAAAAGATGTTATGTCCTTATTTACAGCACTATTCAATTTGTCAAATGGCAATTAAATTAGGGTTTAGGACTGGGAATGTTACACAGACAAATTAATATAGATTCTGTGTTTTTTAGACTTTTTTGGACTATGCCAATTTATTTTTTAAGTTTACATTGAAGTTTGTATTTATTGTTAAAGATTATTGGCCCTAAAAGACAAATAAGAGATAGATGATAGATATTACTTTTTATACTGTACCTTGGTTGAAGTTTGATTTCAAGCAAAATTCTTTGTTGGTCCTGTGTTGAAAGCCTTCGTCCGATGGTCTGGTCCTGTGTTGAAAGTCCTCGTCCGATGGTGTAGTCCTCTGTTGAAAGTCCTCGTTCTCTGGTGTGGTCCTCAGTTCCAACTCCTGTTCCGATGTTCTTGACGCAGTATCTGTTATAAAATAAAAATGAAAATGTTATGTTATTTGAATGTCTTTGTATGAATGAAAAAATGGCATTATTTCTGTGTTTTTTCTACAATCCTTTTTGGTGCGCCACAATTTTGGTATGCTTCTGTAGGCTATTTTCTAAGGCTTATAGGTGGTTAAACATTAAAGAAGAATATTAATTAATTTTTCTCTTTTTTTACTTGTTATACTGTACCTTGGTTGAAGTTTGATTTGAAGCAGAATCTTTGTTCGTCCTGTGTTGAAAGCCTTCGTCTGATGGTCTGGTCCTGTGTTGAAAGTCCTCGTCCAATCGTCTGGTCATCTGTTGAAAGTCCTCGTCCGATGGTGTAGTCCTCTGTTGAAAGTCCTCGTCCAATGGTCTGGTCCTCTGTTGAAAGTCCTCGCCCGCTGGTGTGGTCCTCAGTTGAAACTCCTGGTCCGATGTTCTTGACGCAGTATCTGATATGAAATAAAAATGAAAATGTAATATTATTTTAATGTATTTGTATGAAGTAAAAAATGACATTATTTCTTTGTTTTTCTAGAATCCCGTTTGGTGTCCACCACTTTTGGTATGCTTATTTAGGCCTTTTTCTAAGGCTTATAGATTGTTAAACATAAAATAAGTATCTAAATGTACTTTGGTATGTGTTTGTGTGAGTTTTCATACAATCCTGTTTGGTGCGCACCACTGTTGGTATGCTTATTTAGGCTTCTTTCTAAGGCTTATAGGTTGTTAAACATAAAATAAGAATGTAAAAGTAGTTTGCTATGTGTTTGTGTGAGTTTTCATACAATCCTGTTTGGTGCGCACCACTGTTGGTATGCTTATTTAGGCTTCTTTGTAAGGCTTATAGGTTGTTAAACATTAAATAAGAATCTAAATGTAGTTTGCTATGTGTTTGTGTGAGTTTTCATACAATCCTGTTTGGTGCGCACCACTGTTGGTATGCTTATTTAGGCTTCTTTCTAAGGCTTATAGGTTGTTAAACATAAAATAAGAATGTAAAAGTAGTTTGCTATGTGTTTGTGTGAGTTTTCATACAATCCTGTTTGATGCGCACCGCTGATGGTATGCTTATTAATGTTGTTTTGTAATGCTAATAGGTTGTTAAACATAAAATAAGAATCAAAATGTAGTTTGCTATGTGTTTGTGTGAGTTTTCATACAATCCTGTTTGGTGGGCACCAATGTTGGTATGCTTATTTAGGCTTCTTTCTAAGGCTTATAGGTTGTTAAACATTAAATAAGAATGTAAATGTAGTTTGCTATGTGTTTGTGTGAGTTTTCATACAATCCTGTTTGATGCGCACCGCTGATGGTATGCTTATTAATGTTGTTTTGTAATGCTAATAGGTTGTTAAACATAAAATAAGAATCAAAATGTAGTTTGCTATGTGTTTGTGTGAGTTTTCATACAATCCTATTTGGTGGGCACCAATGTTGGTATGCTTATTTAGGCTTCTTTCTAAGGCTTATAGGTTGTTAAACATTAAATAAGAATGTAAATGTAGTTTGCTATGTGTTTGTCTGAGTTTTCATACAATCCTGTTTGATGCGCACCAATGTTGGTATGCTTATTTAGGCTTCTTTCTAAGGCTTATAGGTTGTTAAACATTAAATAAGAATCTAAATGTAGTTTGCTATGTGTTTGTGTGAGTTTTCATACAATCCTATTTGATGCGCACCACTGTTGGTATGCTTATTAATGTAGTTTTGTAATGCTAATAGGTTGTTAAACATAAAATAAGAATCTAAATGTAGTTTGCTATGTGTTTGTGTGAGTTTTCATACAATCCTGTTTGGTGGGCACCAATGTTGGTATGCTTATTTATGCTTCTTTCTAAGGCTTATAGATTGTTAAACATTAAAATAAGAATGTAAATGTAAATCCTGTTTGATGGGCACCACTTTTGTTATACTTATGTAGTGTTTTTTCTAATGGTTATACATTGTTAAACAATCACATTTGAATGAGGCCCTCGGCCATTAAACATATTTAGGTCCTGAATCAATTGCGTTTTGACCAATTGAATAGGGCTCTATATAAGCACATAAAATATTTTTTGACAGAAGTTTTTAGTTAGTGAAGACCTATTATGTGCTTATATAAAGCCCTATTCAATTATCCAACTCACAATTGAATAAGGCTCATGGTTCGGTTCTTTTTTATACTTAAATACTTTACCTTGATTGAAGTGTGGAATGACAGAGGGTCCCCTCCTGCCAATCTTAATCCGCCGGTCTTCTTAGTGTCTGTTTGAAAAATAAAGTGAAATAGTGAATTATAGAATTTTTTATTTGTATTTAACAAACCATGGCCTTTTCAGCATTTAAAGTATTTTTGTATCTTACCTCTTGTTCTTTGTTGGTGTTCTTTAAAAGGGATTGTGCTTCACAGTGTACGGTGCAAATTGTTGAAAGACGCTGTTGATGCAGAGTCTGTTTGAATATTTAAAAAAGTAGAAAGATTGAGTTTTAGGTGATCTATTGAATTGCAGTAAATTAATTTCATTGAATTATACTTCTGTAATTAATTTGAATTAACATTATTTTTTGGTGGGTGCTACACACATATGTCACATACATGAAGCACATTTCCATAGTTGAAAGTAATTTTTTTGTGTGCGTGTGACATATAACTATACATGAATCATATTTTAATTGTTAAATTAACCTTATTTGTATTTTTGGCCAACATACATAAATGTGTGTGTGACATGTGACTATAGATGATACACATATATGTGCGTGTCACATATCAGTATACATGACTCATATTTTAATAGTATTTTAATAGTCCCAACTTATTTTTTTGTAATGTAATTTAAATGTAGTTGTTTAATTAGTTTGTTGCAGGGGCAATACACATAAATGTGCATGTAACATGTCACTATACATTATACGCATAAATGTGCGTGTCACATGTCACTATACATTATACACATAAATGTGCGTGTCACTTGTCAGTATACATTATACGCCTAAATGTGCGTGTCACTTGTCACTATACATTATACGCATAAATGTGCGTGTCACTTGTCACTATACATTATACACATAAATGTGCGTGTCACTTGTCAGTATACATTATACACATAAATGTGCGTGTCACTTGTCACTATACATTATACACATAAATGTGCGTGTCACTTGTCAGTATACATTATACGCATAAATGTGCGTGTCACATGTCACTATACATTATACACATAAATGTGCGTGTCACTTGTCAGTATACATTATACGCATATATGTGCGTGTCACATGTCAGTATACATTATACACATAAATGTGCGTGTCACTTGTCAGTATACATTATACGCCTAAATGTGCGTGTCACTTGTCAGTATACATTATACGCATAAATGTGCGTGTCACTTGTCACTATACATTATACACATAAATGTGCGTGTCACTTGTCAGTATACATTATACGCATAAATGTGCGTGTCACATGTCAGTATACATTATACGCATATATGTGCGTGTCACTTGTCACTATACATTATACACATAAAATGTGCGTGTCACATGTCACTATACATTATACACATAAATGTGCGTGTCACTTGTCAGTATACATTATACGCCTAAATGTGCGTGTCACTTGTCAGTATACATTATACGCATAAATGTGCGTGTCACTTGTCAGTATACATTATACGCATAAATGTGCGTGTCACTTGTCAGTATACATTATACGCATAAATGTGCGTGTCACTTGTCAGTATACATTATACACATATATGTGCGTGTCACATGTCAGTATACATTATACGCATATATGTGCGTGTCACTTGTCAGTATACATTATACGCATAAATGTGCGTGTCACTTGTCAGTATACATTATACGCATATATGTGCGTGTCACTTGTCAGTATACATTATACGCATAAATGTGCGTGTCACATGTCAGTATACATTATACGCATATATGTGCGTGTCACTTGTCAGTATACATAAACCTCTTTGTCTTCTTTAATTTTTTTTTTTGATGTCCTGTCTTGAAAATAAGTAATATATTATAGCTTACCTCTCAGTTGTAATTTGCACAATGTAAAGTAGTAAATTAGGAAAGAATTATCTTCTCAAGTTTGAGCAGCAGTTATGTCTGAAGTCACTCTGTTCATCACCTGAGGAGAAATGTATTTTTCTCTGTCAAATAGACAGTATTTATAAACTTGTAGAACATTCTGGAAAGTTAGACCGTTAGAACGTAATACGCATGCGCTATTTGCGTTCCAGCTTACAATTTGCGTTCCATCCGCCATTTTGTGCGTAGTAGTGTTTAAAATGGTGTTTAATATGAGTGTGATCCGTTCCGCATAGTATGTGTTTCATTATTGCGAGTAAGTGTAGTGTAGTTACGTCTGGAGCCTCGTTTTCGTTTTGTTCGGCGGCCATTTTTTCTCTCGCTTAGCCGATTTTCGGTCGTTTAAACTCTTTGTTTTGACTTAAATGGACGTGTAAATGAACTTTTGGAGGTGCCGGATGCCCCCCCGTGCTGTAAGTAAGCTTTTTATGTGTTTGTTGTGTTTATTTCTTGTGTTTGTGATGTTTTGATGCGCGGCGGTTGGAATGGGTCTTTCGCGGCCGTATTTTTTTCCGATGCGGCCGTATTTTGTTGCGAGTAAGTGTAGTTTTGTTACGTCTGGAGCCTCGTTTTCGTTTTGTTCGGCGGCCATTTTTTCTCTCGCTTAGCCGATTTTCGGTCGTTTAAACTCTTTGTTTTGACTTAAATGGACGTGTAAATGAACTTTTGGAGGTGCCGGATGCCCCCCCGTGCTGTAAGTAAGCTTTTTATGTGTTCGTTGTGTTTATTTCTTGTGTTTGTGATGTTTTGATGCGCGGCGGTTGGAATGGGTCTTTCGCGGCCGTATTTTTTTCCGATGCGGCCGTATTTTGTTGCGATATACGCAGTTAGCTTTTACGTGTACGACGCAGTGTATTTGTTTCTGTGTTAAGAGCGTGTGAGGGGCCTTTTTTACTGTTTTTTTGTTAAGTCTTGCGTCTGTGTGTCTGGGTGTAAGCGGGTGTGAGGCGACTTTGATTTTTTTTTTGTGTGTGTATGTGTGTGTTAACACAGCCGATGTTGGGATGCTCCCACCACCGCAAATGCGGACCCTCGCTTCGCGAGGATCCGCATTTGCGGGGACGTTGTTGGGTTTTTGTTGGCTGGGCGGTTGGGTTTATTCTGTTAAAAAAGTCGTGTGTGTGTATGTGTGTGTTAACACAGCCGACGTTGAGCCTCGAAAACCGCAAATGCGGGCCCTCGCTTCGCGAGGACCCGCATTTGCGGCGAACTGCGTCCCTCGCTTCGCGAGGGACGCAGTTCTTGCGGGCTCGCTACGCGAGCCCGCAAGCGTGAGCAACGACTTGGGTTTTTGTTGGCTGGGCGGTTGGGTTTATTCTGTTAAAAAAGTCGTGTGTGTGTATGTGTGTGTTAACACAGCCGACGTTGAGCCTCGAAAACCGCAAATGCGGGCCCTCGCTTCGCGAGGACCCGCATTTGCGGCGAACTGCGTCCCTCGCTTCGCGAGGGACGCAGTTCTTGCGGGCTCGCTACGCGAGCCCGCAAGCGTGAGCAACGACTCGTACGCTCACAACTATATATGTGATGTATATATATATATATATATATATGGACTGCATAGGAAATCTCAGATAGCTGATTGTTGCCCCTGTGCTGCCCATCGGCATAAAAGCTATTGGTGGACTGTGCATTTAGTAAAGCTGTTTTATTGCATGCACCTCAATGCATATCTACATACAATACAAAAAAACGGTCTTGAAAAGTGCTCTATCCATTTAAACCATTACTTTATTTGCTTTCTCTTAAACTGTCATCCCAGTGGTGATTCTAAAATAAATTGAATTTCCATCTAATCCTATTTTGTAAGTACTTAATTGAAAGTGAATGTAGATCTTATCTGCGTACAAGTTCCGTTCAAGGTGACTAATTAGGTTATGAAAAAAATATCTGCATCTGGTAAGGCAAAATTGAATTTGAATTTAAAATGTCACTTTCTATAAACATCTTGCCCCACTATATTTTACAATAATAATTCTAACTTGGAGAACAGAAGGGAGGTGGTGATATGGTAGATACATGTTAAGGAGCATAGTATCTTCCAGAAAAAGATGAATGGAAGAACAAGATGTCATTATTTGAAGGTAGAAGGGGGCGACTTGAAGGCAGGGGGGTCATGTGTGAAAGTACTACTAGATAAGTGGATATGTTAGGGTCAAGCGCAGTTAAAAAATTCAAGCATACCACACAAGGCTATCCAGGTGTTTAAGGTGAATAGAATGGGCAGGTTAGATGGGCTTTTAGTTCTTTCCTGTCATCCAATTTATGTTTTGTAGAGAATGGTGAAATAAGTTTAGATAGTAGATAATGGGAATAAAATATATATATCTTGTGAACACAGATGTATTTTTTATTTACTGTACTACTGTACGGTGGAGGCTTCTATCGCTATTTTGCCCACCATATTATAAATGATTGTTGTGGTGAACTACCTACTTGCCTAATTTCCACAACACAGGCTGAGATCCCGCTCGATGCTGATGATAGCCAGTAAGCTTGAAACATCTGTGCATGGATAGGATACTCAGCTTGTGTTTAATCCAACCTTGTCTTTGCATTAAAGCTGTGTAATACAGCATGCATAAGCTTAAAGGAAGCCATGTTTGATAATGGCTATGGATTGAAGAGCAAGGTATTTGTGGGCACATTTGCATGTCCCAGCTCAGCTTCCCAGAATGCAGTGGAATAACTGTTTTTCTCGGAATTCTGAGCTGGAAACTGTTTTTTTAACTTGTTTTAGACATTCAAATGTGAACACAGATGTACTATGTATTTACTATATATATATATATATATATATATATATATATATATTCTCTACATTTTCTTTGCAATTATTCTTATAGTGTCCACTAACATTTCTGACTGCAGAAATGATGTCTGGCTTCTTATTTTTGTGATGATCTGTTTATATATCAGTTTGCATATATCTATATCTCTTCCAGAACTGAAGGAGTTAAAGCATGCCCTCCGATCCCATCTTGGTGCACTTTTCAGGCCCCTTTTGATGTGAGTGTCCAACACTTCTGCCGGCTGAGTGTGACAGATACTGTATTATAGCAACTGCAACAGGATTTTATTTTTAACATTTGATGTGGGGCTATGTCCTTTATTCCCCGCTGCTGGAGACGCACTGAGCACCCTGCCAGGCTTTGAATGTCTCTTTTGAAGTGGACGGGGTCAAGTTTAAAATACTTTTCGTGGGTGTGAGTGTGACAGATACTGTATTGTAGCAGTGAATGCTGCTTTTACATCTGATGGGGAACAAGACAGCTGGCTGGGTGCTTCAGCTGCTTCTCACCCTGCAGCATCTTAGGCCATATTTTGACTGTCAGCTATACAAATGACATAAATCAACAGCTAACAAATATTAAAGAGCCACTGCAGTTTGGGAAAACCTTCACATAATAGTCAAACGAAGTATGTAAGCAGTTAATTGTAAGCCATGAACATGAAATTTTTTTTTTAAATTTTAGCATATTATGGGCCTGATTCAGTTGTCCAATTCGTAAATTTATACACACTTAAAATCCCTCTTAATATTGCTACATATTCGGCAAATATTACTTATTGGCACTAATGAATTTTTAAGTCAATAGAATGCATATAAAAAAAACACCCAAAGCCAAGGCATTTGCAAATAGCTAATTGAATAAGGCTATATGCCTTTTATGTGGGCTCCCACATATTATCTTGCATGATCTTGTGAGATCCAGGTATGAGAAAGTAGACAAAGGGACAGGAGGGGAAGGGAAGCTGATGGGGAAATGGATTATTTGGGGGGAATTTGTCTCCCTCATCCATCCTCGGGTCCTACGCTTCTGCCCCCAGTGTTATCAGGCAGTTAGACACTTCTTCCACCCTGATCAAGGATCTGCACATTAGCATACTGAGCCGCACAATAACATACCTGAGCCACACAATGCTAAATATATCAGAAATGATTTACTATAGAGATAGACTGCTATTGCTGCTGAGGTGACAGAGTCCCTTTAACATTTAATTTTATTTGTAATTACTATCTAATTCAGTCTTCTTTACTGGGCTGTTTCCTGCAGCTTCTCCGCCACATTCAGATAGAAGCTTCATGTGCAAGCAAAGTCTCCTCCAATCTTAGGAACTTGATAACTGGAAAATAAAATAGCTGCATCCTCCACAGCATAGTTGCATCTAAAAAAAATTCTAAAAACATTTTGTCAATTTTCCTGTGTAGTTCTTCACGCAGTGGTACTACTAGTGACCTGTGTTGCTGTGTATCAGGAGATCTATACTGCTCTCAGCTACGTATAATCAGATCTGCAGCACTTGCGTCTTGCTGTTCGATTCACCACAGTTTGACTCTATGGGCCTCATTCAATTGTGATTTGGCCAATTGAATAGGGCTCTATATAAGCACATAGCATTTTTATTTTAAAGAAGTTTTTAGTTAGTGAAGACCTTGCTTTTGGATAGAAGTTCACTAACTAAAAACTTCTGTAAAAAAAAATTCTGTATGCTTATGGAGATCCCTATTCAATTCGCCAAATCGCAATTGAATGAGGCCCTATGTTTGGGTCATGCACCAGTTGTACACATGCCTGTTTACTTAGAGGGGAATATGTTCCTGCAGTTGTCAAGTTCACGGGCTAGTCTGGAGCCGCTTTCCACAGCGTCTTTTGAATCCAAGCCAGCTTGTTTGTAAGGCTGCACTTATATAAGAACATGAAGCCTGTAGTTGTAACTTGTTTCTCTGGTGATTACCAGAAGATATAACAATAATGGGAAGGCTAAATATAGTAGGATTGTAGTATCAGCTAAAATGTAGCAATAATCACTGTGGTACCCAAATTCTAATAAAATACAGAGGGGGGATCTCAGGAAACAACTGAATACCCAGCATCCTAATGACCTTAACGTCACAGTGTTTACAATTTTCTTTTGTGGTTTAAGGTCAAATCAGGTCCCCAAGTACCAATATGATAAGATCCTGGAGCTATCTCATTTAGGTACAGTTAGGTCTATGAGATAAAAAATCTACACATTTCTCTTGATATATATATATATATATATATATATATATATATATATATATATATATATATATATATATAATATCTCTACAATAATCTACCACACAAACCAGGAAATGGCCCCACAATGATGAGCGGCAGTAAACGTGAAACAGTGCGGTCCGTCGGGAAGGTCTCCTGGTTTGTGCATAATCAATTCTGTGCAATCCATGTACATAGTGGTTTTGGATTAATAGTGAGAGTACATTGTGTTCTCATTTGCATGTCTCAGAGTCCAGTGCGATGTCTGTATTTCTGGCAAACCTGAGCAGGAAATACGTTTTTTTTTACTTATTTTTAGACATTTAAATGGCATTACAAATGTACTATTCATTTTTGTACTACTATATATATGTATATCATATGGACAGAAGGAGAAAGCAAACTCATAGATTTTCATCATTCAACACCTTCCATTCATCTATAAAACTTAAAATGGATTTTTCTACAGAACGGGTAAGCTTACTAGGCACTACCATATCCATTACCAATGGCACTCTCCACTCATCTGTATATAGGAAACCCACAGACAGATGTGGTTACCTACACAGCTCCAGTTTCCATCCCTCCCACACCAAACAAGCCATCATCCATAGTCAATCGGATTTGCTCAAATACTGGAGGCTGTGATAAAAATGTTAAAACACTGTCTGAATCTTTCAAACAAAAAGGTTACAAACCCTGTATTATTACCCAAAAAAATAACCACTGCTATCAAAATACCCCGTGAACACCTGCTAAAGTACAACACAAAAGAAACTACTTCATGTATTCCTCTAGTGACCACATACCATGCAATTTTAGAGAAAATACGGAAAATAATCAAAGATTTACAACCATTACTATCTGAACTAAAATATATATTCCCCAAACTTCCCATCCTTGCATTTAAACAACCACCAAACCTGAAACAAACCCTGTCAGCTGAAAATTGGCCAATGAACAACTGAATATAAAAAATGGGACTAAACCTTGTAAAAAACATGCCTGTAAATTATGTTAACACATTTGTAATGATGACACAGCCACACATAACAACACCTATAACATCAAAGCATCATATACATGCAATGTGGTTTATATAATACAATGTACTTTATGTGACACAGGCTGTTACATTGGAGAAACCTACCAAAACATTTAATTAAGGATGAATTTACACAGACATTCAATAAGAAAGCACAATGAATACTCAGTGGACAATTGACAAACATCCAAGAGAGAAAAACACTTGAAATAAAGATGATCACATTCTTCAACACTAAAAATACAGGACTTAATATGAACTTGGGTTTTCTAACACATTATCACAATTTCATGTGATTTTTTCTTATTTTACCATAACAGACTTAGAACTCTCAGTGAGATGTTTGTTCAACAGGAAGGATATCACTGTTCACTACAGTGCTCTATTTTTTTATGCATATATTGATGTACCATATATACTCGAGTATAAGCCGAGGCACCTAATTTTTCCACAAAAAACAGTAAAAAGGTATTGACTCGAGTATAAGCCGAGGGTGGAAAAGAGGGTCCTTCCCCCCTTATCATCCTCCTCCTTCCCCCTTATCATCATCCTCCTACTTCTCCCCCTTATCATCATCCTCCTCCTTTCCCCCTTATCATCATCCTCCTCCTTCCCCCCGTTTTCCTCCTCCCCCCCTTATCATCACCCTCCTCCTTTTCCTCCTTCCCCCCATCATCATCTTGTTTCCCCGATAACCTCCTCCTTACTACACCCATCATGAGCTGATGCTGATCCTGACGCCGCATCACGTCTTCCGTACCGGCATATGCTAATGACGTGACGCGCATGTGACGTCACGTCGTTATCATATGCCGGTACAGAAGACGTGCATAAGGATCAGTATAAGCTCATCGGAACATAGCAGCAAGTAAGGAGGAAGGGGGATAGGGATTGGAGAGGGTGTAGTAAGGAGGAGATTATGGGGAAACAAGATAATGATAAGGGGGGAAGGAGGAGGATAACGGGGGAAGGAGGAGAAAAGGGGGGAAGGAGGAGGATAACGGGGGAAGGAGAAGGATAACGGGGGGAAGGAGGAAGATAAGGGCATGAAGGTAGAGGTTTTTTTTATTTGACTTGAGTATAAACCGAGGGGGGCTTTTTCAGCATAAAAAAATATGCTGAAAAAGAAGGCTTATACTCGAGTATATATGGTATATGTGTATATAGTATGTGTATATATGTTTACTTTACTATGTTGTGTTTATTCCCCCTAACTATTTTTCTGATGATGTCAGATACTGTTTCCACTCTCTGCATCACTGTTTTTATTCAAACTGAGGGTTACATCCATGGGTGTAGGAGCCGAAATGATTCTGAGGGGGATGCAGCTCATTGTATACTAAAAATGCACAACACATTCTCCACACATACAAAAGGTATCATAATATACTGCAATACTCATTATTAATCTATATATACTGTATATAGACTAATAATTAGTTAATTACTATATTACTGGACACTCACAACTGCTTTACTCTTCAATTATATATATATATATATATCACATATAATAGTTGTCAAACTGCGATTCGTGATCATGCTTGCGAGCCGTTGAAGCACAGAAGCCTTCCGAGCGCGGAGCACTTAGGCGATGAGCACCAAAGGCGTAGCGAGGTGAGCAGTTGAGGCAATGAAACTCAGAGCACTTAGGCAATGAGCGCCAAAGGCGCTCATCGCCTGCGAGCCTCGCAAAGTGAGGCAAGCAGTTGAGGCATTAAAGTACGCGGGATTGCCTTAGGCTGCAAGCAGATGAGGAACTTGGCAACAAATTGCCAGGGGCGGGATTCTTAAAAAAAAAATTACGAGGTCAGAAAAATACGAAGTTAACGGCCGAACTGCGCAAATCGAAAAACACAAAAAATTCAAAAGAAAAAAACTCACACACAGCACGGAGGGACCGCCAGGTCATCTGGGAGTGAGGTTGCACGCAAATTTAAGCCGCATTTGCGGAGTTTCGGCATTCAAAAATCGGTTAAGCGGGAAAGAAATGGTGGCCAGAGACCACTTACTGCGCAAAACACCGGAACGTACCCAGGAACGTACGAGATACAAAATACACTATTAGAAAGGACGGAAAATGCTCGCGAGCAGCCATTTTACAACAGTAACTTGCAACTAATAAAATTATGAATCTAAAATGGCGCTTTACACAACTAAACAAACGGTTTGGCCTTGCGCACACAACCTATTTATACTGCACACTTGACACATTGCTGACACTTTCTCCTCAGGGAAGCAACAGTCCAACTGTACATTGTATGCTGCAGGAAAATCAAAAGTGATTGTGAGCTCTTCAGGATATTGATTGCTGGATATATTAATTACAAATAGGTAAAGTATATTAATTAATTAATTATTATTAAAAAAAATGCACTAAATAGCATATTTTACACTGCCATTACTTTATGAATACATTTATGCTTCGCACTTCCTAATACATTTATTCATTCCTAATTCATTATTAACGTACATTAATTTAATAATTATCAATTAGTAATGGAAAATAAAAATGCATAATTTCTACTGCACTAAAAAAAAAAAAATTTTACACTGCACTTATGTATCTGGATTACTGCTCATTGGCTGCCAGCGATAGCACTCTCAAAGCAGTTACATATTTAAATTACTTTATTATGCTCTGAGACCTGAACAAAAATTTCTAATTTACACTGCACTAAAAAAATATATATAAATATCTGTCATTGCGATGAGCGCCGAACATTATCGTTGCAAAGCACAAAACTTGAAGTACACAAGGGGAGAGGCTCGCAATGAGCGCCGAAGGTGCTCAGAGGAGCAAAAGTACACGAGGGGAGAGGCTCACAATGAGCGCAGAAGGTGCTCAGACAAGCAAAAGTACACGAGGGGAGAAGCTCACAATGAGCGCCGAAGGTGCTCAGAGGAGCAAAAGCTGTACATTCTGTGGCAAACAATATTGCCATGGCTTCAAATTTTATTGCCGTCATTTTTGACGGGCAAGTCGCTAGTGTATATATATATATTCCCCAAACCTCCCATCTTTGCATTTAAACAACCTGAAACAAAACCTTATTAGCAGAAAATTGGCCAATGAACAACTGAATAGAAAAAATGGAACTAAACCTTGTAACAAAAGAGCAAGTTATGTCAACACATTTGTAATGATGACACATCCATGCATAACGACAAGACTTATAACATCAAAGGATCATATACATACACATCCTCCAATGTAGTTTATATAATACAATGTACTTTATTTGACACAGGCTGTTACATTGGAAACAAGCTGTAACATTGGGGAAAACAGCCAAAAACTGCACTTAGGGTTGAATTTGTCATTTAGGGATTATTTCAACTACCTTTCCTCAGTATATATGTATACTTTTGGTGGTGGTAGTGTCATGGTATGGACGTGCATGAGTGCTGCTGGCACTGGGGAGCTACAGTTCATTGAGAGAACTATGAATGCCAGCATGTACTGTAACATACTGAAGCAGAGCATGATCCCCTCCCTTCGGAGACTGGGCCACAGGGCAGTATTCCAACATCATAACGACCCCAAACACACCTCCAAGATGACCACTGCCATGCTAAAGCAGCTGAAGGTAAAGTTGATGGACTGGCCAAGCATGTCACTAGACCTAAACCCTATTGAGCATCTGTGGGGCATCCTCAAACGGAAGGTGTGGGAATACAAGGTCTCTAACATCCACCAGTTCTGTGATGTCATCATGGAGGAGTGGAAGAGGACTCCAGTGGCAACCTGTGAAGCTCTGGTGAACTCCATGCCCATGAGGGTTAAGGCAGTGCTGGAAAATAATGGTGGCCACACAAAATATTTACACTTTGGGCCCAATTTGGCCATTTCCACTTTGTTGCCAACGGTTTTGACATTAATGGCTGTGTGTTGAGTTATTTTGAGGGGACAGCACATTGACACTGTTATACAGGCTGTGCACTCACTACTTTACATTGTAGCAGAGGGTCATTTCTACAGTGTTGACACATGAAAAGATATAATAAAATATTTACAAAAATGTGAGGGGTGTACTCACTTTTGTGTGATACTGTATATATTGAGCCACATCCCACAGCACAATTGGATGGGTATACGGAGGATTCCTCCGACCACCCTGTCCCAGAGCCCCTTTAGGTTATTAATGTGAAGTTAATTGTACTGTATAAGACTGTAATGGGACCAGGCTGCTGCAATCTGGGGAGATATGACTTCAGCGTCACTTATCCTGGACCTGGAACCTGTTAAGGTTTTACAAGCCCATAGTAAACTTCCTAGCATTAGCTTTGTAAAGCTACAGTAATTATCTTTTTACTGTGGGCCCATAAAACCATGGTTGAGTGGATTCATGTAATCTGTTATATACATGGTTAAATGGACTGTTTTCATTCTTTTTTTTTTTCTCTCAGTATTAATATTTCCTAGGGATTATAGAAATCTAATGTTTCTAGAAAAACATTATAAAAAGGGAAGCTTTACTGTAAACAATATACTTCCTAATAATGTTAGTTTGGTGCTTATATCTTGACTAGCGACTTGACCGTCAAAAAATGACGGCAATAAGATTGTAAGGCAGGTAATGCGACATTAATTTTGTTGGTGTTCCAAGATCCTTCGGCGCTCATTGCGAGCTGTTGGTTGTTTTGTGGCTATGAGCAGCGTTGTGCGTATTTTTTTTGTATGCCAATGAAATAATTCAATGAAATAATGAAATTAATATACTTTACCCTATTTAGAAGTAATATATGCAGGAAGCATTGTGTTGAAGAGCTGACAATCTGTTTTGATGTTGCTGCAGCATACAATGTCGGTTTTCACTGCTGTGGAGCTGCTGTGTAAGTGTGAACAATGTGTGCAGTGTGTAGTGTAAAAAGTGTACGTGCGCGAGGAAAATCCGTTAGTGTAGCTGTGTACTTCCGCATTGTATAAGTTAGTGTTGTAAAATGGTGCCTAATGTGTGTATTACGCGGCTGTGGCTAATTTTGCATCGTTGTTCTTGGACCTCGTCTGGCTTTTTCGGAAAATCTGCATGTGTTTGGTGGTGTTTTGCGTGTTTAGGGTCCTGTAGCCTTGTTTTTTTTTTTTTTCGGCGGCCATTTTTTCTCTCGCTTAGGGATTTTTCAGAGGTCCTGGGTGCCCCCCCCCCCCCTTGCTGTGGGTAAGCTTTTTATGTGTTTGTTGTGTGTATTTATTGTGTTTTTAATGTTTCCGTGTGTGCGTGTCTCGGGCGCTAAGGTCGTATTTTTGCGAGTTCCTAATGATTTTTTTTGTAAGTCCCGCGGCTCGTATTTGTGGATGGTAAGTCCGTAAATTTTGCAGTCGAGGTGGGAGCCTCCACCTCCGCAAATGCGGCCCCTCGCATTTGTGGGTCTAAAGTCTGGAGTTGATGGCAAGGAGCGCCTAGCAGCGTTAGCAACGACCCGCATGCTCACAACTATATATGTGATGTTCCCTTCATTCCATCATGTACGGTAATTCTGTACATTTTTTTTTTATGTATTTTCAGAAGACGCTCAGTCTGCAGCCAATAAACAACATACTTACGTACACAGTCACGGCCTGGGGGGACATGAAGGAAGTGAAGTTAGGGACAGTTTGAAGTAAACATGAAATTGCATAAATCAAAGCTTCAGGGTTTTCTTTTTAAAAATTGATTACCTAACACATTTTGTACCTGTCCCTCTAAGCAGAGTATACCGATGTTGCCAGATTCTGAGAAAACCAAATACTTTTTTTTAATATTTATTTAAACTGCTATTTCAATATATAAAGCATCTGTGTGGTTTAAACGGACATGGCACCCCAATAGGAAACTGATTTCTTTTTCTGAAATATGCAGTAATTATTTTGTGCTTCCTTTATGCTAAATGAGCGGCTTGGCATGCTAATTTGCGGCCTCAGACTGTTTGATAAGTGTGGTAGAGTGGTCTAACTGCCAAATAACATTGGGGTCTTTATTTTAGCCACTACCAAGACAGATAAGCAGACTGTAATCCTAATTAGCACATCAAAACAGCTATTTAAATCACTTATTATAGACCACAACGATTAAAATCACTTAAAAACAAAGATGCATGAAACCATTGCCAAGAAAACTCAATGGGATCTCTATAGTGTGATCTTCCTTATTTGTGTGAAAAGGTATTTTCACTTCAAAACTTTTTCCCAACTTGAGATCTACACACTTGATCCTTCCAACACTGTAGGGATCCCATTGAGTTTTCCTGGCAAAAGTTTCATGCATCTTTGATTTTATTGTTTTTAAGTCATTTTAATAATGGTGGCCTATAATAGAAGTAAAGTAATTAAGAGTGTAACTCTTCAGTATAGCTTATTGTTTATTTGTTAGATCTATTGTAGAAGGTTCACCTAAAATTGCTGACCCTTTAAAAACATCCACTGTAGATAGTAGTAACTTGATTTGACAATCACATATATAGTTGTGAGCATACGAGTTGTTGCTAACGCTTGGGGGCTCTCGTAGCGAGCCACGGCCTTCACGAAGCAAAGGTTGCAGTTGCTGGCAAGGAGCGCCGAAGGCGCTCCTTGCCAGTAACTGCGACCCTCGCAAACTTTACGCCATAACGCAAACAGATAACGAGACACGTTACGACCCATTACGACCTCGAAAAAAACGGCCACAACACGCGCACATCAAAACATCAAAAATCCAACAAATACACACAACAAATACATAAAAGCTTACCTACAGCAAGAGGGAGCATCCAGGACCTCGAAAACTAAAGTTACACCTCAATTTAACTGAAATTAAAGCAGTTTAGACACTAAAAAATTCTCTAAGCAAGAGAAAAAATGGCCGCCGAAAAAAACGAAAACGAGGCTACAGCAGTCTAAAGACGCAAAAGACCACCAAACACCTAGGTATTTGCCGAAAAACACCTACGAGATTAGAAAACAACAACATTACAAACACAACAAATACAAACAACAAACACATAAAAAGGTTACTCACAGCAAGGGGGGGGGCACCCAGGACCTCTGCAACTGAAGTTACACCTCCATTTAAGCACAAATTTCGGAGTTTAGAGACCCGAAAATCACCTAAGCGAGAGAAAAAATGTCCGCCAAACAAAACAAAACCGAGGCTAAAGGTCCCTAAACACGCAAAACACTACCATAAACACGCAAAACACCACCAAACAGCTACGGATATTCTGAAAAAGCTTGAGATGCAAACCCGTAAACCATTTGTCGAATGCTGGATGCCCGGCTGTGAACATGTTCAATTAGTCAAACCTTTAGTTACGCGTTTAGATGGAACCAATGGCAACAGAAATCGTCATAATTACGTCACTGAAAAATGGAGGTGTGAATTCAAAGTCTTACGGGCTTCATTTACGAGTTACGATCGGACCCACATTCCAGCCATAATGCAATATTGATAAAACTGTATGGATGATATTCTATTCCATGCGAGTTCCATTATATGTATTAACACATTGATTGCCGTGATCAATATAACGGAAATTAAACTGAAAATAAAGTATTTTATATTGCAAATTTGCGAGCTTGAGAATGTTGTGCTATTAATTATAATACCTAACACCACTTTCCCTTTTATTATAAGTACTGTAGTGTGTGTATATTTACATTTACAGTGCTGCGGATAGGGCTTTAACCCACTAGCACGTCCTCCATTGGCTTTTTGGCTCCATTTGTGGGTTACGGGCTTGAACGCCAATTAATCTGTTGTAATTTAATAGCAAAATTAGAACGTAGCAGTTACGGGCTTGGCAGAACAAATGATTTGCGGGCGCAAAGTTCCCCTTTCCACATCCTGTAGGGTTTTTCCCCCTGTAACCCGCAGATTAGCAGCGGCTTGCTTTATGGGGCCAATTTAATAGCCGTAAGTCTTGCGGGCTACGTTATGGGCTATGGTTTTGAACTTTGAGGGAATTTAGTAGGGCTGTATCACATGTGTCCACTTGTATGTACTGTTGTGTATTCTCTTTCTTAAAATGATTAACTCATGACTGATCTGAGGGCTTGCTCCTGTCAGCTAAGGAGCAGTAATATAGATGTACTGTACATCTACAGACGTATGTATACACTGTGCATTTCCTGATAATTTGAATGATGGTAAAACAGGTTTTACTTTATATTTTGCTCATGTAAACACAGCACTGGTAATGTTTAAAGTATGCTCTTTTAAATGCAATACAAAATAAGAATTGTGTTCAATGCCCATTCAAAGAAAAAAAATATAAAAATGATGTATCGATAAAATGCTTTGGTAGTCTCCAAATGTGTCCTATACACAAACTTGTCTATGCTACTCCTAGCTTACAGATAAATCCCCTGATGTAGGGCCAATAAGATTTTCAGTTGCACAACTCATAAGCTTATGACCTGTCAAATCTCCTTTAAATAGTAATGCTTCCTATATTTGTATCAGTGGCAGAGCTTGTGAATTGAGAGCCCTGATGCAAAAAAAAAAAATGTGGGCCCTCCTGGGCCAACTATGTATACTATATATATATATATATATATATATATAATATATATATATATATACATCTATAGAGTAGACTGTCAGTTAACCAGAACTCAAGCAACCAGAAAAAATATGAATACTGTACTTTAAATAAAAATTTAATTTTACAGGGCTCAACAAATGCCAGGAGCCAGGTTGTCATGCCACAAAATGCTTACAGGCACCTAGATATCATCCACTGTATGTCTCTGCAATTCAGTTTTACCTGGAAGCAGACAGGCACGAGTGACTGAGCCAGGGCAGTGTTGGTGTTACATTCTCCGGGTTCAGCACTGCATTATCCAGCCAATTGTTCTTGTGTGTAAGTGAGGAGTGAAAGCTGCTGCTGATAGAACAACCCTCACAGACAAATATACTTAGCAGAGCATCCTATGTGCAGCTAATCTCTGCCTCTTTTAATAGTGACTCTCAAGCAACCAGAAACTACATTTTCTGGCATCTAACAAATCCCATGGGTGCTGGATAACTGAGAGTCTACTATATATTTGTATATATATGTATATGTATGAATTGTTGCTAATGCTAGCGGGTTCGCGCAGCGAGCCTGCGGCCCTTGCGTAGCGAGGGACGCAGTTGCTGGCAAGGAGCGCCAAAGGCGCTCCCTGCCAACAACTACGACCCTTGCAAAATTTATGTCATAATGCAAACAAAATACGAGACACGTTACGACCTCGCAAAAATCGGTCGCAACACGCGCACATGAAAACATTCAAAATACAACAAATACACACAAAAAAGCTTACTTACAGGACGAGGGAGCATCCAGGACCAAGAAAACTGAAGTTACAACTCAATTTAAGTCAAATTAAAAGAGTTGAGACACTACAAAATTCTCTAAGCAAGAGAAAAAATGGCAGCCGAAGAAAACGAGGCTACAGCAGTCTAAAGACGCAAAACACCAACAAACACCTACGTATTTGCCGAAAAAACCCTACGATATAAAAAAACAAGGACGCAACCTGCACAACCCCAAAAACATTACAAACACAATAAATACAAACAACAAACACATAAAAAGCTTACTCACAGCAAGGGGGTTGGCAATAGGACCTCTGGAAGTGAAGTTACACCTCCATTTAAGCAAACATTTCGGAGTTTCGAGACCTGAAAATCACCTAAGCGAGAGAAAAAATGGCCGCCGAACAAAACGGAAACGAGGCTAAAGGTCCCTAAACACGCAAAACACAACCATAAACACGCAAAACACCACCAAACAGCTACAGATATTCCGAAAAAGCCCACCAAACAGCACGGATATTGCTAGGATATTCCGAAATATTCAGCAGGGCAGTCATATGAAGTTCTGGGGAGTGATGAGTGTGGGGTGAGGGGTATGGGCTGGGGTGAGGGGGCTGAGGGAGGCCCTACACATTAGAAATAAAAGAAATATTTAAAAAAAATGTATACTGCACTGGGGCCCCTCCATAGCAGGACCCGGTGCATTGCACCTTCTGCACCAGCGGTAGCTCTGACAGTTACTTGTATAATACTAGATGTTGCCAAAGTGTATTAAGTATGTATCAAGAAGTTGAGGTGTGGAAGTTCAGGGTAAAGTGATTAAGTGATTGACTTTTAAGAATGCATTGAAAGATCTGAAAGATCTATAGTTTTTTAGGTCTTTAATCGATGAAAGATGGGATGGATGTTATATGCCCGTTATTAAATACTGAGCAGTGTATTAAAGGTATATTTAGGTTTCCTGGATTATGCAGGCATCTGATAGTGGAGAATCAGTAGCGTATGGAAAAAAAAGATTAATAAATTTACCCTAAGGTTTGCAACGTTCCTTCAGTTTTCCAGCAGTTTTTTTTGAGAATGAAATTTCAGCCTAAGTTAGCATAACATTCATAATTTATTGAGGCCGATTCAGTCTCTGCAGCAAATCATCATGGGATGCGTAGTATTTTGTTCCCCGTACAAACCTCTCTCCTCCATGCTGCTCAGGATCTAGAGTTAAAAAAAACATACTTGAATGCAGTTTCTATTGGTAGGTACCAGATGCCTCTTGGGGTGTGGAAACTAATTTGTTTTAAATAAAATAAATCTATATGTGCATAGAATGACTCAATGTAATGTGCATCTCTGATATAAGCAGCAAGTGTTAGATTATTAAAAGGGAAAAAGAGGGACACTTTTATGTACCTTTAATGTAGTTCCAGTTTGAGAAAAAAGTTGGTTGCTTGGAGCATATACGGTATGTTTCATCCAGGTTTAAAATGCTCAGTCTCAAAAGGAAGCTAAATATTTTATTAGCTATTATATTCAATTAGCTTTACTATGGGATGCCATTGTGTTTTCTTGTTCTTAATGAGTCACCTGGGAGAGAATTTGGATTCAGATATATATGTTTGAACCTATGGAAAGATTTTCTACAATGTAATGCATGTTGCAATAGGTTAAATAGATCCACAGAGATATCCAACTTATAATCGGGCCATATCGCCTGGTAAGAATTCAGGTTTTCGAAGAAATCTGGGGGGACATGAAGGAAGTGAAGTTAGGGACAGTTCAAAGAAAACATGAAATTGCATAAATCAAAGCTTCAGGGTTTTCGTCTTAAAGAATAATTAATTAATTAATACATTTTATACCTGTCCCTTCAAGCAGAGTATACCGATGTTGCAAGAGACTGAGAAAACCAAATACTTTTATTTGTATTTAATTAAACTAATATTTCAATATGTAAGGCATCTGTATGGTTTAAAGGGACTCTATTAAGACAACAAGACGTTGATTTAATTATAAAGAGCATTAAAAACCAGCTATAAATTGTACTAGCAGTTTTTCTCTACAGTAAATGATTTCTGAAATATTTAGAATTGATTTTTGCTTTCACAAATGGAGGCTAAATATTCAATTAGCTTTACTATGGGATGCCATTGTTTTATATTTTCCTTAAGGAGGCATCTGGAAGAGAATTTGGATTCAGATACTGTATATACATTTGGACTTATTGAAAGTCTTTTTGCAATGTAATGCAACTTGCAATAGGTTAAATAGATCCACAGAGCTACCCAACTTATGATAGGGCCATATTGCCTGGTAACAATCCAAGTGAGCGAAAAAAGCTACCGTATATTAGTTAATAAATTAAAGACTATAGCTATTTCATATTTCATATTTAAAAAAAGCATTGTGTTCCTTATCAAACCAAGTTCTTCAGAATAGTTTATATTAAATATGGGACTTCAGTGGCCACCTTAGTGGCACATTTATAGAATACTCTGCTAAAGAACCTGACCTGATAATGGGTCAAAGTATATTTTGAAACTTTTGAGAAAATGCAGGCTTTAACTATTATATTAAAGTTATTGTCTGTAATGGAGGAGCCATTTGTGTTTTTCCTAACAGAGTTAGTCACCTGGGAGGCTCTTTCGATGTAGATATGATCTCTAATCAGTTCTATTGAAAGAGAGCCACATCATGTGATACTTAAACATGTGATTAAATGGAATTTCGACTCACAGTACAATCAACCAGCTGTAGAGTTGCAATACTGATGCTCCATGGGCCCTATTAAATTCCAAGTCCGCAGTGGCTGTCGTACTGCTGTATGTCTGCAGGCTTGAAATTTACTGGAGTAACACAGCTATTAAATTAGAAAAGCCTGCAAATCATGCCTTGGCGCGTAGCAAATTATTCAAACCAGTAGTTACGGGTTTAGACAGAGCCAATAGAAAAAGAGACCGTCATCATTACGTCACTAAAACATGGAGGTTACATTTCAATCACTTACGAGTTACTGTTGGACCCGCATTCCAGAAATAATGCAATATGAAAAAATCAATAAATATAATATTCTAGTTCTATTATATGTATTAACACATTGATTGCCGTGATCGATATAACACAAAAATTAAACATAAAAGTAAATATTTTTTATTGCAGATTTTTGAGCTTGAGAATATTGTGCTGTTAATTTTAATACCTTTCATCACTTTCCCTGTAATTTAAAATGCAGTAGTGTGTTTATATTTGCTTTTACAGTGCTACGGACAGGAGTTTAACCCTTTGCGAGTCCTCTCTAGTACCCGTAAGATATTCTTTTACACTTGCCTTTTACACTTGCGGGCTTGAGGATTTGTAGCAATTTAATAGTGACTTGCGATTATAACATTTACGGGATTGAAAGATCAAAGGCTTAGCTGGGTCGGAGTTCAGATTTTGACAGCTGTTTTAGAAAAATTCTCATACTCACACATACTTTGTACTCTGAAATCAGTCACAGTAACAAAAAAAACAGAGCCCTCTGGTTCTTTTCTTATTATTAGAGTTTATTAGGCAAAAATGTGACTTAGTAGCAAGTGCACCCAAAATGGCTGCCACTTACTCACTCACCAAACTGCTACTGACAGAAAAAACACCAGACTTTTATATTTGTTTACATAATACAATGAAAAAATCTATCTAGCAGCTAATTATATTTTATTTATATATTATATCCAATAAGCTATAACACACGTGATCAAGACTTATCAAACATGCAATGGTACGTCACTCTAGATGTGCATGAAATACTTAATTCCAAATGTTCTGCCCACAGGGCAAATTATGACCTTGGAGATGAGTGAAAATACATATTATGTTATGACTAAGACCTGTGTACTGTCTGTTAATTGAAAGTACAAAGTCATGGGTCAGATGTATTGGACTATTTCATACCTAATATCTTATAAAAATGGAAAATACTGGTTTAATGCTTATATGCCAGCCGAATATCACACTAACTGGACAGAGTGCTAATTTTATATATATATATACGCTAAAAATATTTGTATCATTTCCCCAACACAGCCCGTAGGGATTTTCCGCCTCTAACCCGCAGATCATTTGCGGATAGCTAAAAAAGGCCAATTTAAAAGCCATAACTTTTGCAGCCTCCTTTACGGGCTTCTGTAACTACGATTTTGCTAATTTAATAGGGCTCCTAGAGTCTAAAGGTAAGATTTTCTTATGTTTATTTCTTACATAACTATAAATATCATTAGTTTATTATATGCTTTGCATAAATATACTTTACAAAAATGTGAAGTTTTCCCAAACTACAGCAACCCTTTAATCTTGTGAACTGAAAAAAAGAAAGATGACATTTTCCAAGATACATCATAAAACATTACATTTCTGAAATGAGAGTATATGAATACCTCTGTGTTCCTATTCAGTTTATGAATAATGTGAATGAGCCCATTTGTCTATTATGTGTTGGGATCCTAGTGCAACAAAGAGAGGAAGTTGTAAACAATATCCACACAAAAAACAAGTTTCAGACGTACAGTAAAGTTGGCACCTGGGCTTCTTTAAGGGCTGTGTTCACTACATAATGGTGTCTGGGTCCCCAAAGTGCTATGCTGCTCTTTGTGTTTCTCCAGATGGCTCTACGGATTTAAAGCCCCAGCCTTGCCAGTACGCATGGCTGCCATGATACTCTGCATTAGACTTGAGAATTTAATTAGCTTTTGCGTAATATAAAAAGGAAGTTACACATTACAAATCTTATCTAGTTTTATAAAGATGTCATAAGTATTAGTAATATTAATCTAAAAGCATTGTAACATTTGCATGCTGGATACCTTTAGTCAAAACAAATTTTATCTGTTGTTTAGTCATTCCGTCGAGTCTGGCTCTTTTAACCTAGGGACCACAGCATCTTGTGTCTGCTTGTGCCAATCCATAAGGTGCCAATCCATAAGTAAGTTGCCAGTTTCTTCTCCAGTGGACCACGATTAGTCTGACCTCTCTGCTATGACCTGTCCATCTTGGGTGACCCTACATTGCATTGATCATGTACACATGAAGTACACAAGCCCCTTCAACCCCAACAAGGCAGCAATTCAGAAGGGGGGTTGTTATCTAGTAAACTTGCATATTGTCTTCCGGCATGCCTAGGGTTATGTGAACTGCTGCTTGAGGATGTTTTCCTCTAATCTAGACATAGAGAAAGATACTTAAATTACATCAGCCTAATTAATGATATACAATATAAGCATTATGCTTGAATCTTGAGTATACCAGTATGGCTAGTTTCAGTCCATGTATTTTAATCAAGTAATGTCTTGGCTTATTTGCTATCTGCACTTTGGAATAATTGTGAAATATTGGTGACCTTAATGCCATTTAATGGATGTGTCTATATTGTAGTTTTTTTACCTTATAATAAACAGTTTTTGTGTCTCAATATTGTATTATTTGGGTTACTAACAGAGGGCCCTCATTCTAATGCAATTTGGCCAATTAAATAGGGCTCTATATAAGCACAGAGACTTTTTTTTTACAAGATGTTTTTTAGTTAGTGAACTTCTATCCTTTGATAGAAGTTCACTAACCAAAAACTTCTGTCAAAAAATATGCTATGTGCTTCTATAGAGCCCTATTCAATGACCAAATCCCATGTAGAATGAGGCCCACGCAAGTAATGTAACAGGTGAGCTGCATTGTAGCAAATTTCAACGGCTTTATCAAGTATACAATTACTGCTACGTTACTTATAAGGCATCTGCAATATTGGCAGGCAATAAATATGTGGTTATTGCAATCAATTATTACTAGTCTAGCGATGCGAAATACTTGCAACACATTTTGTTGCTGTGCTATTTAGGTACTTATGTTCACTGTTCAACTATATATTATTTATTAATTATTATTATGGTTTATTTGTAACATGCCCACATATTCAGTAGCAGTGTTCATGGGTTGTGTTCAAGGCAAAACAATATTAACACATTGCAGGTAATGGAGGGCCCCTGTCTTTGTGCTTTGAATCCAGTGTCGAAAGTGCTTTCCCAAAGCTCCATCCTAAGATTGAAAACTCGCCATTACTTACAGTCTAAAGGAATTGGGTGTGGTACAGGAGGGTGAGAGATACATTGTGCATGATGAGGCAGCAGTGTGATATATACTTTTTTAGTAATAAGATAAACTCTCCAATGTGGAAATTGGCATTATGTTACAGCAAGACATCAACAATGCACCTTTGTATCCCCCTTCTCTTTGCCTTTTTATAGGAATTTAGCAAGTTTTGTGGCATTAACAAGGTATGCCTTCCAGTCAGGAGGAACATCCATTGTGGGTCATAGATTTTTACCTATCCCCTATTCTGACTAACACATTTTATGGACATACTATAGAAATATTTCATTTGGTATTTGGGTCAATGGTTATCATATTGTGGCTGGTCACGTTTTTTAACACCACTTTAAAGTGCTGCATTGTTTAAAATGTAAATAAACATAATTTTGTGCATTTTGTAAAAATGCACATTTTCTATTCGGTTTATTTGCTAGATATTTGCTAGATGTATGGCACAACCTATTCACCAATCTTACAGGATGCAGGTGATAATAATAATAATAAGGTCATTAAGGGGGGGTTCGGAATAATGAGATTTGTGAGAGAATAAACAGGATTGATAGGCTGTTCCAAACAGTAGAAGATAAATGCCAAGATGACTTATAACACAAGTTTCCAACCAATGGAGTTTACTTGTGTTGGTACACTTTGGTATCTGAAAATGTAGGCGATATCTGGTATACAATGTCACCTTTCCCTATTAACCTTATAGTTTTTAATCATTGAATATGAATGTATTAATGATCAATGACTAACTAAAACATCTGTATCATGTTATTAGGACATCACAATGGTCATGTAACCTAATGGAGGTTGTACAATCAATAGTATCACTCGCCCTCTTATCTGAAAGATAGAAAACATAATGTTTCAGCTCTCCTATAATCTGACATTGGAATAAGGACTGCATTTATTTTAAGGGAAAAATGTTCTATGTAAAGAATCCTAACCTTACATATGTGGCAATTGCTAGGTTGGGACGAAGACTCTCCTATAATCTTCAAATTGGTATAATCTTGACAGTATCATCAGAAGAGATCTGTATCTGTACCAGATGTCCTATAGGCAAGAAAAAAAATTATATATAATATACTAGTGGGCACACTAATTCAGTTATATTATATAAAGTTCTGTGCATTCAAATGGAATTACGGTATATGTACTTGCAGCTCCTTTTAATAAATTGTCTACATTCTGACCTATGACTGGTCCAGTCTGCTGAGACTGAACATAAAAAAGAGGCTATTGGTTTAAATGCAGATAGAGGTATTAGTGCTACCCTCAGAGGATCCCCCATCCTATTTTCTAGAGTATGAAATCATGTATTTATTCCACAGCCTTCATTTTCTCCTCCCACAACATAAGCGTGCCTGTCTCTCAACACTTCACTTCTCCATAGGGGTCACTTAAGTGCAGAATTGAATCCAGCATTTTTTCTTACAAAATTGTTTTGGAGACTGGTATTACCGTTAATATAATTTAGAGAGAAGATGGAATAACCTAGGAGCTCAGGGAGGGGGTGAGAGAGGGAATAAATAAATAAGGGGGAGAAAAGGAGAGAAGATTAAAAGTGAGAGGAGGAAATGTGAAATGAGAGGGAAAAGGACCAAGGGAAAAAAGGATGGCAAGAGGAAGAGAGATGGTGAATTGCAGCAGAGGGCAAGACTCTAAAGCAAGGGAGGGGGAAGAGAAGACAGAAGGGAAAGCAAAAGTAGGAAAGGGAAAAAACCTTGGGGAATAATATGAAAGGACTGATTTCTGACTTGTCTTGATATCTGCCTTGTTGTTCCCAGTATGTGTTGGCCCTTATGGAATATCTGTCTTAGATTAGACTAGAAGATTTTAGCATCTCTTTCATTACTTGAAAGCCCCTCTCTTAATATTTGAGAGTCATCACACTCACTGCAAACAGAACCATTTACACCCTACTAGATAAATGTGCCAGGGTGGCCATATTCCTATGGTCACAATAATTCCTGTGAACTAGTATTTTTTTTCACTGATGGTCAGTAATATCCTTTTTGCATCAAACAATAGATCTTGCCCATTTTAGCAAATCGTACTGTAAAAACAAGCATTACAGGTGCCATAATACAAATATGGTAATTTAGATTCCTATATAAAAACAGCAATTATATTATTTACTCCATGTAAAGTCTCAATAGCACCTAACAGCTATGAATAAGTTAAAGCTAAGGAATATTAAAGTCATGAAAGACTAATTTGGCATTGCAATATAGCCAGGTAAAGTATGATATTATGTAGATTAAGGTGCTCATGCCAATGGATGTCACTTGCATATTTTGATTACAATCTCAGAATATCCATTCTGAATAGAGCCATGTATTGCCTATAATATTCTAAGATGCTTTGTGTGATCACAACACTAACTAAAACCCAACTGTAGCCCTAACATATAGCCTTGACCATAGCCATATTTCTAGCCCTTAATATTTATTACCAAAGGCAGTTTTAAAAACAAATGATGGTGATGGCTAAAAATGTTGCTGGTTATTAGCCTATAACCATATTTCTCCTTTCTGCTGCATTGGGTCTTTATAACTTCCCAGAAATCTAACCTTACATGTTTTAAAATAAAAAAAAATACTGAGTTTTCTGTGATACCACAACTAATCTCACACTTTTATTTGGTTATTATAATTACATTTGGAGTTATCAATGTTGTCATAACACAGAATTTTAAAAGTAACATTATTTTTTGTATGGTGATGGAAAATAAATAAATAAGCCATGTTCTCATCACAGGATATTTGTGAACAAGTAAAATATTATTCATATAAAAATCGTGGTAATTGTCTGTAAGTCTATTGGAAAAATACATCCACTAATGCTGTAATGTTGCCTCAAGACTCGTCCACCTTACTCACTACTCCAGCACCACTGCGCCTCTCTGTTAGTCTCTGTTGGTACCACATACCTTACAGAATATGATTAAAAATCTCACATACAAAACCCTCAACAAGTCTGCACCCTCTTACATCTCGACTCTCAACTCCAAGCGTAACCCATCCCACCACACTTGCTTATTCTGCTCAGGACCTTCTCCTATCCTCCTCCCAATTCTCTTGAGATGTTGCTGCCCTTTAAAACTCCTGATTTCTCTGTCAAATTTACCCCTCATTTCAGAATTTTAGAACATCTTTAAAAACCAAACTTTTCAAGGAAGACTTTCACCTATAGTGCTCACGCCTTATTGATATCAGTTGACCTGCTGGTTCATTCTTCAATATAACACACACCCACCCCAACCCACCTTACTTGTTACTCATCTATTCCATTCCTTTTGGATCACTTGTCTAAACATCTCCTTTCGAATGTAAGCTCTCAGGAGCAGGAACCTCTTCCCCTTTTGTATCAATATTTATTATTGCATTTTTATGTGTCACATGATTTCTGTATGTAATATATTTTCCCATTGTATATTACACTGCATAAAATGTTGGCACTTTATAAATAAAGGATAATAATATTAATACCAGAAGGACCCATGATGTAATAACTATTGCGATTAACAATTGGCAAGTATAATATTCAATAAATAGCATAAGCGAACTATACACCTACATTGGTGCAAAGTAAAATGTTATTTAATATGGTAAAGCCACTTTTATATGCATACAAAGCTGGAAGTAATCAACTAGTACACAATGTAAACATGTTTTCTTAGTACATCCCGTCTTGTTAAATTTACTAATTAATTCACACCCATGGTGTACTTCATACCAGTGGGGTGACAAATTAGTAACCTTTCCTACCAGTAAACGCCAGATGACTGATTTACTCCCTTTCCTAATGTAACCTAACATATGTCGATTCATCATCATCTCCCTTCAGAATGTAATTTGCGATACAATGTTACTGTATGTAATTCACATCATTAATTAGGAAGCACATTAGTAAGCCTCCTTCTGGAGTACTCTAGGGGAATGGTTTGCCCACTTTCCTAAAATAACCTTATATCTGTTGATCCCTAGTTATATTCTATCCCTGTCTCAATGGGCCGATGTGTTAAGTCCCTCCTTTGCTCTGCACACACTTTTGCCAGGGGTTTGTTGATTCTCTTGCTTGCCATAATAAGTTTAATTCCCAGGGACAAAGGCTGTGATGGACAGCAACAAAGAAGCAATGGAAGTGTCCTTTAATTGCACCCAAGATCTTACCCCCTCAGCTGTGCTGAGCTCTCTTGGGTGGCCTATTGTCGTCCATTGGGGGTCTACACTGACATCTGTCTCTCAAACTGTACCGCCCCTCGCTGTATCACCAGAGGGTAATGGATCCTTCTTGGAAGAGGTCTTGTGTATTATTAATGCTCTTCTCAAGTGCTCCTCTACTTTACGATTTGAATGGCATGCATAAAGTCATAAAACTGTCCCTTTATTACCATCAAACAGGCCCTGAAAATTAATGTACATTGAATCCAAATTTACCTTCTGTCTCTCTTTCTAAATCCCAGGAAACATGGGCATTATACCATCTACTAACCCATCGTTACTCATTGTTCCTGTGTCCCTCTTCTTGGTCACACTCCTGACAAATCCACGGACAAAATCTTCTTCAAAGCAGCATATGTTGGATATCAAATGCAACAAAGACATTCAGACACTCAACAGCTTTTCAATTATTTTTTACGGTTAGTCATAAATAGCCACTGTTTATACTTTAATGATTGCAATTTAGTATTGAAGAGAGGAAAAATGCTAGATCAGAAAACCATGCTAGGAAACATGAAGTAAAAATACTACTTTACTGACAGATTGTTGGAAAGTGGAGGGTAATTAAGCAAGTACATCTGAACGTGGCTGGAACAGTACTATTTTGATCTGGGCAAGTGATATACAGGAAGGAAATCCATACAGATTATAATACATTGACACACAAGGGTCAGATGTTAGTAATAAATTACAGTCTAGGGGCAATGATTATTATTGTTACTATCATTTATAAATCACCATTATATTCAGTAGCATGGTATAGAGAGACAATGAATGCATAGCACAAACATGACAAAGTTATACATATTAGTACAGAACATGTTGAGGGTCCTGCTCTTGTAAGAACGTACCATCTACAATGATATGGATAGTTTGGGAGGAAATGTGATAGACTAAAAGCATGCTGTATCTGACCTAAGCACGGCCCAGTTGGTATGTGCACATAAGGGTTTATACACAATCACCTAATAAATATGATTAGACACAGACCACTTCTTGGGGGATAACTGGCCACGGCGTTTATCGGTAAACACAAAAAAAAATAACCATAACAATAAATAAATCAACATAACCACGTGAGGGGAGGAGCCTGGCCAGAGACAGTACACCCTACGCCCTGAACCCTCGTCCATGAACCTACCGTGTTGGAACATCTGTACCACCATAGGGTAGGATCTCACCCATTTTACGCCACTGTGACAACAACATAAACATAATTAGATAGCATATTATATATACTTAACTAATATATCCAAAACAACAAGTGATTAAGACTATAAATCCCTCCAACTTGCCATTATTCATCCTTAGTATTTTCTTTTTTTTAAGTAAAACATATACATAACTTTAAACAACAATACTTTAGGGATGGGTGGTTGGGTATCTTCGCACATGGCTATCTTGGGCATATTGGTGGAATTGGCGCCAAAAGAGCCTATAAATGGCTCCACCTCCCCCAGCTAGCCACCTCCTATCCATACTCCGGTCCTGCCAGGTCAAGTGGCCCCTCCTTCCAACTCCAGGAGGCCTGGGGTAGCCTATGAGCCCCTCATGACATACAAAGTAAGAAATTCAAGCAAAATACGACTGGTTTAGAGAGTGGTGAACTTATTCATAACTTTTTATGATATATAATACATTGTTATTTTCACTCTTATTGTTATTATGACATTTTCATCCATGTAAATCATAAATTACATGTAGTGTACATGACTAATAAAACTAACAGTGGTCTAAGCTAAGAGCCATCAATCAAGCATAGTTTAGATCTACTGGCACTGCAGAGAGTTAAAGCCAGAAGTAATGAGGTGAGAGATAAGAGTGAATGATCTGAATTAGGTTATTGTCTATGAGGAAGGTTCAGTATTGATTAGCAATAAAAAAAAACTCAGAAATATAGATTATTTACATAGACTTTGCGTCAAGAGACTTGGATGAGGAAAAATCATTTTGTCTATAATTCATTAACAAAATAGTTTCTGTCCATTTGTTCATTTCCTCCTCTTCCTAAAGCAAATTTTATTGACCTCTAAACAAATATGTTTCTGAGGTAATGTAGTTGGACTTCACTCTCATCGCCATAATGACCTCACCTATTTAGCTTACCATGTGATCTTAGTTTCCACAACAAACTGTGTCTGGTGGTGATGACATATTGGAATAATGTCTCAAATACAGTCTGTATGTTTTTTTCTCTTAAATATGTAATCATCACCGTCCTTTCCTGCTTTTTGCTTTGTTTTGCTTTTTATAAGCCCAAAACATTTTGATGTTGTAACCCATGCGATAAAGTACTTATATATGTGCTGGGCAAGAGGTTTATTTGATGGGCATCACATGTGGCTCAGGTATATTCAAATTGACTGCACATTACTTTTCCCGGATCTATCCTGTTATAATTACGGCAGCAGTGACAGTAGCAATTGTAGCAAGGAACTGATAGATGGCGCTGCCGATATTTTACAGCGCTGCCAATACTTGAGAGAAATTCTAACCTTAGAATGTACCCTATTTCTTTTCTTTTTTTTATGATTTTTTTTGTGAGAAAAGGAGGTTGTTTTCCAACATGGTAAATTTTGAGAAAACCACAAACCAAAAAGAATGATCCGCTATTTCTTAAAATAACCATAACTTTTATCCTAACCTTCACAGTTTACCTAAGCCTAACGCTATGATATTGGCACTGAAATATCGACAGCACCATCTAGCGGTTGGTCGCCCCAACTGCTACTGGCACTGATGGCGGACTGCTGCCATAACTAAAAACTGGTTATTTGTTAAACTGGTCAACAGTGCCTTGCAAAAGTATTCACCCTCTTGGCATTTTTGTGTTTTGTTGCCTCACAACCTGGAATTAACATGGATTATTTGAGGATTTGCATCATTTAATTTACAGAACATGCCCACAACTTTGAAGATGATTGTTTTTATTGTGAAGAAGACAACAAATAGGACAAGGTCAATGTGCATAACTATTCACCCCCCTAAAGTCAATACTTTGTAGAGCCACCTTTTGCGACAATCACAGCTCCAAGTCGCTTTCGATAAGTCTCTATGAGCTTGCCACATCTTACCACTGGGATTTTTGCCCATTCCTCCTTGCAAAACTGCTCCAGCTCCTTCAAGTTGGATGGTTTGCGCTTATGAACAGCAATCTTTAAGTCTGACAACAGATTTTCTATTGGATTGAGGTCTGGGCTTTGACTAGGCCATTCCAACACATTTACATGTTTACCCCTAAACCACTCAAGTGTTGGTTTAGCAGTGCTTTTGGGGTCATTGTCCTGCTGGAAGGTGAACCACCGTCCTAGCCTCAAATCACACACAGAGTGGTACAGGTTTTGCTCAAGAATATCCCTGTATTTAGCACCACCTTTCCCTCAACTCTGACCAGGTTCCCAGTCCCGGCTGCTGAAAAACATCCCCACAGCATGATGATGCCACCACCATGTTTCACTGTGGGGATAGTGTTCTTTGGATGATGTGATGTGTTGGGTTTGTGCCAGACATAGCCTAACCCTGACTTGTACTTCTCAACAACATTGTCCCTTACTTGTTTGGAGAGTTCCTTGGTCTTCATGGCAGTGTTTGGTTAGTGGTGCCTCTTGCTTAGGTGTTGCAGCCTCTGGGGCCTTTTAAAAAAGGTGAGTATATGTAATGACACAGGTGGACATCATTTCACTTATTATGTGACTTCTGAAGGTAATTGGTTGCACCAGAGCTTTTTATGGGCTTCATAATAAAGGGGGTGAATACATATGCACGTGCAAATTTTCTGTTTTCTATTTCTAAAAAAATAGTTTTATGTATACATTTTTCTCATTTCACTTCACCAACTTAGGCTATTGTGTTCTGTTCCATCACATAAAATTCAGATTAACAAAACATTGAACTTAAGGCTATAATGTAACAAAATAGGTAAAAAGTCAAGGGGGGTGAATACTTTTTCAAGGCACTGTTTGTGTGAGAAAGTAAATTAACTAAAGGGGGAAAGAATAAGGAGTGAGGCGGTTATCTTGGAAGGTTCAATATTGTGAGGTTTATGGGGGAAATTGTCTGGTGTAGTCAAGGGTAGGAATATGTACTATTGCTAGAGAAAACAGAATGGGGACCACAGTGAGAAAAGGAGACCATTGAACACCTGTTACTCAATATATAAATCCTGTGCATTCTTACTCTAAAAATCTAAGCAGCATCTATTTAGTAAAGTAGGTAATACAAGAATTCCAATGACCGTTTTTTGAGACAAAATGTCAGATATATCATTCGCTCTTCAAGATATAAACACAAACAACTTGAGTTTGTGGGTGATATCTATTCCTTGTGATAATTTTTTTTAACTCCATTCTCTCCATCATGAATTTGACACATAGCACAATGGACAAAGGCACAGAAGATGGAGGGAAGACTGTTTTATGGCCATGGTTACCAGGACTCCCCAATCTCATTAAAACATGATCGTCTGCTTCTGCTATCTGTTGATGTGTCTTATTTATAGGGTGGTAGGTTAAAGGGACTTTACCCTTGCCCTGTCCATGGAGGATTCAGAGATAAGAATCCAGAAGGCCTATATATCAAGAGGAACAATGTCTCCGGAAAGTGCAAAAGGGCACACAACAAAATCTAATAACACTTTGTGCTTTGCGGGTGCAACTCAACATAAAAATAAGAAATATGGCCACTTGGGATGGTGATTATTTTTAATTATAGTGTGTAATTAACGCAAAGAAAAACATTGATGGCCAGTGTATTAATCTTAAAATGCCAAGGTCAGCCTAAGTTTAAAGGATCACTGAGGTCGTTTTTTTCTATATGGTCTTTTGTTTAACCTAAAACGATAGTGGGCAAAATGGTACTAGAAATAAAAAAGTTCAACACAGCCTTTCAATTTTGTAGCTTTTTATGCTTTTGTTTTCTTTACTGCAGGCATTCAATTGTGTATCTTTGCCTGCTGCTGCCTGTTACTTCCTGGGGTGAATGTGTCCTTATAAACTAGTGAGTTTTCCTTTAGTCCTGTTTAGAATTATTATTATTATTATTATCCTTTATTTATAACGCACCAACATATTCCTTAGCGTTATACAGGGGTAACTACAAGTTGCCATATCCCTATTGTGCAGACATAAACTTACTGTACCTTCAAAGTCTTTTCCCATCTCAGATAGTGCTCTTCTAAAAGCAATATGGCAGATTCCATAGTGCATAAATACATATAAAATGTAATAAAATAAAATCAAGTTCATTCTACAAAATTATAAAAATATGACCAGAGTGGTCCATTAAGTTACCACCAAAGGATAAATTGCACAATTTTAAATAGGTGAATTTTAATGTTAATATGAGTATTAATAATATTGGATTATGCCATATATTTAGGTAGATAGAATGGTCAGACTAGGGGTACTTATTGATTTTTGCCTGCTGCCAAGGTTGGTGTTTTGACTATAAAATTATTTTTGAAATATTATTGATCACTTTTTTATTTTTTTAGTTTTTTTTCCCCCCACAATAGCTAGATATTCAATAATAAAATATTCAAATAAAATATAGTGGATTCACTAAATTATTGCAGGGAATGCAATGGAGACTAAGGACATTTTGAAATGTTCCCCTATATAAATAGCCCCCTGCTTAGATCCACTTTGGTACTCTGAAGTTTAGTAAATCTACAGGAATGTTGGTACAAACCTTGAACTCTATAGCGTGCAGTCAAATTAACTCACAGCACAGCATGAGGATGACCCGAGAACATCAATTTTTGTTTCATTTTCTGTGCCTGAAAGATTTTTAACAAAACACCATTTAGTGTTTAAAAGAGGAAAGTGAATGGAAGTGGATATAACATTCAGTGCCAATGCAAAAGGAGGAGGAGTGAAAAATAATACAAACTAAACTGATGGTGTAACCAATTACATATGAATGGGTTGAATTAAAGAGTCCTAATAAGCAGTGAAAATGTATTTTCTTTTCTGCTAGATGAATGTGTGTGTGCTTTTGTGTGCATATTCTTACACACATTGCTGTGGATACATTTCACTAACGTTTTTTCACAAGGGAATGATGACGTTTCAATGGGGTCATGTACCTTTTGATAAAATGTTTTGCATGAATTCATTAATACCTACAGTATCTCACAAAAGTGAGTACACCCCTCAAATCTTTGTAAATATTTTGTTATATCTTTTCATGTGACAACACTGAAGAAATGACCCTCTGCTACAATGTAAAGTAGTAAGTGTACAGCCTGTATAACAGTGTAAATTTGCTCAAAATAACTCAACACACAGCCATTAATGTCAAAACTGTTGGCAACAAAAGTGAGTACACTTCTAAGTGGAAATGTCCAAATTGGGCCCAAAGTGTCAATATATTGTGTGGCCACCATTATATTCCAGCACTGCCTTAACCCTCATGGGCATGGAGTTCACCAGAGCTTCACAGGTTGCCACTGGAGTCCTCTTCCACTCCTCCATGATGACATCACGGAGCTGGTGGATGTTATAGACCTTGCACTCCCCCAGCTTCTGTTTGAGGATGCCCCACAGATGCTTAATAGGGTTGAGGTATGGTGACATGCTTGGCCAGTCCATCACCTTTACATCCAGCTTCTTTAGCAGTGCAGTGGTCGTCTTGGAGGTGTGTTTGGGGTCGTTATCATGTTGGAATACTGCCCTGCGGCCCAGTCTCTGAAGGGAGGGGATCATGCTCTGTATGTCACAGTATATGTTGAGATTCATGGTTCCCTCAATGAACTGTAGCTCCCCAGTGCCGGCAGCATTCATGCAGGCCCAAACCATGGCTCATACAGGCCCAACATGATAACGACCAGTAAATGAGACCGTCATCATGACATCAGTAAAACGTGGAGTTTAGACCACAATCAATTAGTGTTTAGAAGACCGATATCTTACCATACTCGGAGTCCGGCAATGTAGAAATCAATAAAAATGAATAAAGAAACTGTTCCAGTCCATGTGGGTGGCCTGATATGTAAACTTCTTGATTCCTGGGATCAATATAACACAGAAATAAAACGTGAAAAAAATATTTTTTTAATGCAGATTTGAAACTGTTGTGCAATTAATTCTAATGCCTTTCATTGCTTTTCCAGTGTTTTTAAGTACAGTAGTGTGTGTTTATTTGCTTTTGCAGTGTTACAAACAGGTGTTAAACCCACTTGTGAGTCCTATCTAGTACTGGTAGAATTTTTGGCTACATTTGCCATTTATGGGTTTGAAGGCAATTGCGGGCTTGTTGAACTGTTGTAATTAGATAAGGAATTTGCGTCTTTAGTACTGGTAACATTTGTGGGCTTGAAACATCAAAGGAGTAGATAGGACGGAGTTACGAATTTGACAACAGCAGGGATTTTGAGCCTGTAACTCGCAAATCGATTGTGGGTATCTAAAAGAAGCCAATTAAATATCAGTAACTTTTACGGTCTCCATTACGGGCTTCTGTAATTGCGATTTTAACAATTAAATAGTGGCCTATATATGGGACTTTTTTCCTGCATATTTATTAATACCCTGAACCAGACTTACATTTTTCAAACAAATATTTTTTTCTATTGTGTAGTGGTCCTTTAAAGAACTTTAAGTGCGTGGACCTAATAGAATGTTGAGTTTTGGTCATTTAGTCCAGGCCTTGGTGCCTGCATACTAATCCCTGAATTGAGATGCTAGAACCTTGATCTAGTACAACTGGTATTCCATAAATGCCAATGTCCACCATTGGCTGTGAATAAGATTTTATAAATCCTCTTTGGAGTTTTCTAAAGAAGAATTAGCTGATTGACATATATATATCCTAAATCTGACACGTTACTTTGAGAGCATTGTTGCAGGCACTAATTCTAATCTAATCCGATTGTGTTTGATTCTAAATCCTAAAGGAAAATCTAAATCCTATACAAAATTATACTTTCGCTTTTGTGAGGCTGTTAATACTGAACCAAAGTGAGTGTGAGTATGACTTACTATCTGCATTGGTGGTCCATAAATTTAGCATGGGTCTGGAGAGTTTTGTTTAAGTCATGTTTTGAACATAAACAAGGGATCCCATTTTGAATATTTTTAACATTTCAAATCTAAAAAACTACGAGCATGACCAATCATATGTTGTAAATGTGTTCATATATGCCTACAATTTACCATAATGTGGTCATAAACTGAAGATCTTCACCATTCATGAGAATATCCCAAATCATATATAAATAAATATAAAGATTTATGTGGGATATGCAAGTAAGAGTTCATTATGTAATGTAATATTAAAATCAAAACAGTGACTAATAAATATACTTTTGAAAAAATATATTCAACATTTTATTTCTTGGTTCTTAGTTTTTGATTGTATTCATGGATTTAGGTTTCTTTGGAAGACATGTCCTGTGTTTTATACAATTATCACCAATGAGAGTATTGGTTGTGTGAGAAGAACAGACAGCAGCCAGTGGTCTCTTATTTATGGAAAACCATACCTGCTACGAATAATTATGTGAAAAAGTTAAAAAACTGATGCAGTTGGGTAGGTATGGGTGCTGCACATTCCAGTCTGAGGCTCCAAAGACATTTGCTTTTGGGGATGAAAGCAATGGCAAGTCTGGACAAGCTTTGAAAAAGCAAAGATATTACACTATCAACAAAGTTTTGCATAGTTAACAGTATGATATCCTCAGTAGTAACATATGGAGGTGAGTGCTTGATCATAAATAAGAAGAGTACCATAGAATTGACACCTTTGAATTGAGGTGGGGATAAAACTTCTTAGAATCCACTGGGCTGCAAGAGGATCCAGTCTATCAATACTACAGCAAATCAAGCCAAACTGTGAACTGGAAGGTTTGATCATGAGGCTAAAGCTCAAATATTTGGCCATATCATGAGAATTCTATGATGCTGGTAAAGACCGAAGGCAGACAAAGAATGGGGTAAAAGAGGCGGAGATGGATAGATGAGGTAATTTAAGCAATGAGCATAAGCTTGAGGGAGCTCAGAGGGACAATGTTGGACAGATGTGCCTGGTATGCTGGGGTCCTTAAGGTCACAGAGAGTCAGAAATGACGGAAAACAACACAAGTCTAT
This sequence comes from Discoglossus pictus, assembly GCA_027410445.1. Lineage (NCBI taxonomy): Eukaryota > Metazoa > Chordata > Amphibia > Anura > Alytidae > Discoglossus > Discoglossus pictus. The sequence continues at coordinate 195,313,320 of CM050169.1, forward strand.
TCATTATATATATATATATATATATATATATATATATTCATTCATTAAGTTCAGCATTACTGTAGGGATGTTTTAGAGTGTATACAGAGTGTTGTCCAGAGTTGTGTTTTGCATATAATTTTTATAGATGAAGACATCCATAGGTTACTACATCTTAAATTGTCTTGGTGATTGTATAATTGATTTTGGAGTGTAGGTAAATGGTAGCTCAGTTAAACTGTTTAATGGTTAACCATTCCAACCACACACCCATGCTAGACAAACACTATTTTTTTTCTACAACACCAATACCTTGACTAATCACCATCACACTCCAAAACCCATAGAATTGTAAATTAGTATTGTAATTTCTTCCATAAAACAAGCTTATAAACCTTTGAAAGCCCCACATTTAAACCAATCCTATATCGAGATAAGATTTTGAACAGTGTGTTTAAAGGGTTATGTCATATATATAAATGCAAGGTGGCTTTTAAAACATCTAGAAGATGTTGGGAAGTCAGTCAGTATAAAGATAAGGCACATAAACTAGTGGTTAAATGAGAGGAGCAATTGTTTTGGAAGTAATGGGAGGTGCAAGATTCCCCCACACACATGCTAAAGGGAACCTTGGGGATTCCCTCCTCCAACACTCTGAAAGGAATCCCCCAGCATTCTTTTCTCTGCTAACCACTGATATATAATCATGGGGTTCTATATAGACACCTATGGCACCTAAATGTTAACCCTGTGCCATTAAGGTCCTTAATGGTAGGGAGAAGTGGGAGAGACTGGAGGAAAAGACAATGGGGACTGGAGAAAGAAAAGGAAGGAGAGAAAAGAGTAGAGGGGTGATAGGGAGTAGAGAGGTGATAGGGGAAGGAAGAGAGGAAATAGAAAAGGGGAACATGAGAAGTTGAATAGGGCATGGGGAAGACAAAAGTGGGGGAGAAATGAGGAAGAGGGGGAATAGAGGTTGAGTGACGGGACAAGTAAAAGAGTGAGTAAGATGGGAAGGAAAGGGTTGAAGAGGGACAACGAAGGAGAAAGGGTGGATAAGGAGGGGTAGACGAGGGGAAAATGAGGGGGGAAAGACTGAGAGCAGGGGAGAATGGTGAGAGAGTAGTAGGGGAAAGAAAATAGGGGGTATTAGGAGGGGCATGGGAAAAGGAATGGTACAAAATAGATGGAGAGAGAATGGGGAAGAGGGAGGAGAAAAAAAAATATAAAATGAGGAGAAAAGGGAGAAGGGGTAGAGAGATTGAGGGGGCAGGGAGGGGAAATTAGGAAGGAGAGAGAGACAGGGGATGTGGGAAAAGATGAAGGGAAAGAGGAGAAGGGAAAATAGAGAAGCAGAAAAGGCAAATGGTAAAGAATAGAAAAGAAAAGAAAGGGAAAGAATGGGAAATGGGGTGAAAAGTGTACAAAAAGAGGAGAGAGTGTGAAAATGGGGTAGAGGCAGAAGAGAAGGGTGATAGAGTGTCAGGGAAAGAGAAAATGTGAGAAAAAGAATTATGAGAAGATGGGGGAAAAAGGAGAGAAAGAGAAAAAAAGGAAGGGAGGAAGAAAGGGATAATGGGTGGAAGAGGGGGAGAAGGAGAGAGAATGGGGAAGAAACAAAAGTTAGGGAGCAGGGCAATTAGGTTGCTGCTAGTACAGGGAGGATACCGCTAGTATAGGGAGGGGGTGCTCACGGCTACTAGTATAGGGAGAGGACCATAGTGGGCTAAGAGGTAGGGAAATGGGCAAGGGATGTCATAAGGCCAGAGAGAGTGCCACTGGGGCTACAAGGAAAAAAGGAAAACAAAGATGAGATCAGAGAGAGGACCAGGAGGGGCTACAGGGGGGTGCAAAGTTATAAGAGGGCACTTAGTAATCCCACAAGACCTACTATACAAAACATTATGATAAAACACTACTTTAGAGAGGAAAATACAAAAAAACACTACACTACAAAAAAAACTACAAAGAAACCATCAACACTAAACTACTTTACAGAAAAAAAGATATCTACAATAAAAATAAATAAATAAATACAAATTATTTTAGTGTGCAGGTTGGCACAAGGGCCCTTAAGAAGTCAGGGCCATGGTGCAATGCACCACCAGCACCCTCAGCAGCTCTGCTCCTACATATGACTAATGTTCGAAGAAACATGTATATATATAAGCCAGATATTTTCTAAATATTAAGAAAGTAGATTTGTGTAGTAGACAGAAGAGTAATGATGTGCAGAAATGAAATATCAGTATAAACCATGGAGATCTGGTTGGATAAGAGGCCCTCTCATGATTTTCAGTTTTATATGTGACATTTATATTGCTAACTTTTGAGATTGAATGTTTCTGAAATGAAACAGACATGATGTCCTCTCATTTAGGTCTTCATTTGATGAATGGGACTTGACCGTAAGGCAGTTGAACAGTATAACTCTAGAGGAAGCCAGAAAACCATCTGCAGAAAGATGATTGCTCGTTCTGTTATAGAAATCCTTAGGGAAACATTTCCCCATTGCATTTGTGAATACACCAGTGCTGGAGATAATAACCAGGCCTGTGAGTTTCCAGGTGTGGCGAGCTGCTTTATAATTTACTCTTAGATATGAACACAGTCTACACTATGAGTATTTTATTTTCTCTAGTGACATCCAACTCCACTTTCTAACATTTTACCATAACACTACACATGTATATACCTGCTCAGAGGTGAAGTTCCTCTGATCTATCCATGCAAAAAAAGTAAAGGATCTGTATCTGGTTTCCCAAACAATTCTTTGAAGACAAGATGCATGTTATTAAGAGAAATCAAGAGAGTCCAATCAACTGGGATAAAACACTACATATTGTAGTTTGTTCAGTAGAAGCTTTGCCCACTCAGGGTACAATCTCTATAAGTTAATTTATACCATCCCCTAGTTTGAGCAAGAGAGGCAATCTAAGATGTCCGAGTTTTTTTTTCTCCATTTGTGCAGAGGAAACTTGCCTGGCATTTAAGGCCTAGAAGGTCCTTTAGGATTGGACCAGAGATGCTGTAATATATTCCTCCTGGCTGTATAGCACATACAGTATGAACATTTTGTTTTTACATTCCGGTGAGATCTTTGTAAAATTTTATTTTCTTAAAATCTAAAATGGTATTCACATTATTAACATGCCTCTTTGGAGGGGCAGACACTTGCCTATTCATGTCTCTCAACTCTTTAGTTGCTTTCTCCAATTATTTTTTTTTTTTGGGGGGGGGGGGGTATAGCATTCAGGAATGTCTGCATTATACAGCATGCATTAATATATAAAAGTATGTTCACCTTAATCATTTACAGCTATAAAATTCAGAGATGTTGCCCAAGCAGCCATTTATTAACAAATAATAATGTGCCCCCCCCCCCCCCTGGCCAAATACAATGTTTTGTGGGATGCATTATAATTGCAACTACAGAGCATTTTAAGATATGTAGGCTTAAGTTTTCATACTTAAAATAGTATTTTTTAACAATCTCAGTAGGAAAAGAAAAACATTGGTGTAATTCATTCAACCCTTAGCATCTTCCAACAGAGACAGGTTTTATTACTCATCTATAAATGGCAACAGAACACACAGTACCAAGATGCCATATTTAAATGTGTTATCTTTTTTAGTGCATTGATCTATCATATACATTAAATTGCAGATAAATGTATTACATAGTTACATAGTAATTAAGGGTTAAAATGAGTTTTAGTCCATCAAGTACAACCTTTTTTAGATCTCCTCTGATCTGCAATATGCGGATAAGGTATTGATTGATCCAGAGGAAGGCAAACAGAAAAAAACGCCAATGAAACTTTGCCAATTGTCTCAAAAGGGTAAAAAATAAAATTCCTTCCTGACCCCAGATACTGGTGATCGAACTCCTCCCTGGATCAATACTCCCTCTCTAATTATCCAGGATAACCCTGAATGCCCTTTTTTAAAAAAAAATATATCCCTTTTTAAAGTTATCTATTGAATCTGCTGTCACCGCCTCGTTTGGTAGAGAAATCCACAGTTTAACCACCCTTTCTGTGAAGAACCCTTTTATTTCTTTAAGGTGAAATCTTTTTACTTCTAACCTCAAAGGATGTCCTCTTGTCAGTTGGCACTTCTTGGTAGAGTGTTGAGTGAATCTTGAAAAATTAGATAAAATGGTTTGGCTATTACAGAGCCCAGTTCCCTCAGTACCCTTGGATGTATTCCATCAGGACCTGGGGCTTTATTAACATTTATTTTTTTCAACCTCTTTTGGATTTCTTCCTACATTAACTAGTTATTTGTTGAAAGTAATGTATCCCGATTATGTTGCAGTGACCCAACCACTGGTACCTCCCTTGTGTAAACCGAAGAAAATAACCTATTTAGCTCATCTGCCTTTTCCTGGTCACTAATTATCAGACGTCCTGTGTCACATTGTAATGTTCCAATAACTTCCTTCCTCGCCTTCTTCCCATTAATATATAAAAAAAATATTTTAGGGTTAGTCTTGCTCTTCTTTGCAGCTAACTTTTCATTTTCTATTTTAGCCAGTCTAATAGCCCTTTTGCAAGCCTTGTTGACTTCCTTGTAGTCACGTAAGTCATGTAGTCAGTTTCGAAGTAAATCAAAAATGTTTCTACCCCTTTTCTTATTAATACTATGCATTCATTTTTTTTTATTATTACGAAGCAACTTCCCATGCCAGACAAACATTGCACATTTGTTTGCACAGATAAGACTTTTTTTATAGCCTTTGTGATCACATAGTCATGAATCACGGTGGTATGCTTTCGTCAGCAAAACCGCAAGCAGCCAGTCTTCTGTTCTGGGAAGTAAAGCAGTGATATGAACACAGAGCAATGTGGGTTATAATGTATCTTGGCAGTGCGAACAATTATCCTTTTAGGGTGGTTCAATGTGCTGCTCTACTAAATTCTCAAGGGCACTTTATAGAAGATTCATAATGTGTTGTTGGATCTTTATCACCCGGTCTTTCTTGATCCCTCTGCTTGACCTATCTCACCCCTGACCCTGATCTTGCCTCTGGGCCATTCAACCTCTGCCTGTTATGCCTGTCTGCAAACTATCCTCCACCATTTACCCGAAATTAACGCTTTTATAACTTAAAAAAAGGAAATATTTCCAGGCAGAAGTGCTTACCCATAAATATATTTACACCAAATACATTGCAATTACCTGATGTGGGTTTTTTCTATATTTTTCGTAATTATAATGTGTATATTTTTAATGCTTGTGGACCCATAGACTGAAATAGAGTAGTATGTATGTTCCTTGAAGCAGGGTCCAGGTCAAGTTAGTACAAGAGATTAAAGATAGTTAGGTTGCCTTGAGCAGTTGGCAGACAAAAGTGCAGGGAATACCAGAAGCATGATGTTCCAACAATAACCAAAACTCATGGTAAGGGTCAGCAGCAAATTATCAAGATTGTAGTCAGGTCACAAGCCAGGTAACACCAAAACAAGGATAAGGCAGAGGTCAAAACCAAGTAATCCAAAATAGACTTCAACAGCACTTTCAGATCCCAAAACTTTGCTCATGCGAGGAACCTCTAATTTTTAATCATCATTATAGGCTGAATGTGTCAGCTTTGGGTTTCCACTCGTATTGTTTTTCAATACTTCAATAAAGCCGTTCTTTGCATTTAGATGATACAGAGCACAGCCCGGTTACCAAAGATGACACCACCTGCATTGGGACATACAACGCAGTGCCAAAAATGTAGGTGCATGAATCCTAAAATTCTGTGCTTTAAGCATTTTTGTATCGTTTTTTTGTGTACCATTTTTTTTAATATATATTTCCGACATACCTGATACACCTGTACCCCATGCCTGCGGCACCCCCTCGTTTCTCTGCAGGCCCATCCAGTTCCTTTTCAATACAACATTTCTAGAATTAACTTTCCATCCTCAGTTCTATTCAAATGAATAAATGGTGACAAATGCAGCAACACAGTGCACTAAAAATGTATTTTATCCGCAGTAGTCCAATATTTGAACTGTTTTTATTGGTTCAGGGTATTTTTTATAAATATAAGCCTGTTCTTTGACAGCACAGTCCTTTTTATTATTTTATAGTTTTATAAATGCCGGATGATAATAATAAATATTAACTATTCACACTAAGTTAGCATTCCACAAATTAACTACATTCCTTCAATATTGAACAATCGCCTCATCAGGTTGGTTATGTCAGTGTAACACATTCTAATGACACATAAACAAACAGGTGCTGTACTGTAATTCTCACGTCTGACTGTTAATACAATCGGTTGGCTACATCTACACAAATAGTCATTCTCTGTCCTGGTAAATATTGACTGATTCTCAAACACTATGTGCCACGGATAGTAAATATGACCTGTCTGGGGCACCTGTTTCTTCTCTCCGCAGTGGAAAGACGTGCACCCCTTAAAAGACAAGATGCCATGCATCATGCCACAACTGTCAACACAAGGATAAGGCCTAGATCTGGATCCTCTAATCAAAGGAGAAAGAGAGTGAGGCTAGGTCCAAGAAACCAGGCCCACACGTGAGTGGCTCCAGCAAACACCTCACACTCAGACATGGCCATAGGAAAATCAACACTGTGCTTATAACTCGCAGCTGTTAACCCAAAGGCACACTTGTTGCTGATTCATCTTTCAGGGACACATGTGACAAGCTTGTGGTTTGGTATATGCACATGTCCAGACCACAATTTCTCCCTACCGTATGTGTCCTCAAGTCATAAATTGCTGCAGAAATAGCTATTTAGCACTGAATGCATAATAATTCTAAACCACTAAGTCACAAGGCCCATCTAAAACATCATATTTTTAGGTATGGTTGGATGTTATATTGATGAGTCTGTTTTTCCCTATATACAGTATAGTACAAATAACTATAAATATTCTCATGAGTAAATTGTAGGTTATGATACTTTTCCACTGAGTGACCTTACAACGTACTATTGTTATAGTACACTAGAATATTGCCCGTCAAAAAATGACTGCAATGAAATCGTAAGTGAGCTAATGCTGTTTGGTGTATGGTAATCCAATAAATAATACATTAATAAAGAAATATACTTTACCTATTTGGAAGTGATATATGCAGGAAGCATTGTGCTGAAGAGCTGACAATCTGTTTTGATGTTCCTGCAGCATACAATGTCGGTTTGCACTGTTGAAGAGCTGAGGTGTAAGTGTCAGCAATGTTTGCAGTGTGTAGTGTAAATAGGCTGCATGTGCAAGGGAAAGCCGTTAGGGTAGCTGTGTACTTCTGCATTGTGTAAGTTAGTGTTGTAAAATGGCGGCGAATGTGTGTGGTACGCAGCTGTGTATGAGGTAGCGTCCTTGCTAATGGTGTATCTTGTAGCTCGTACGGGTTTTGTGAAACTGCGTCTGTGTTTGGTGGTGTTTTGAATGTTTAGGGTCCTGTAGACTCGTTTTTGTTTTTTGCGGCGGCCATTTTTTCTCTCGCTTAGGGGATTTTCGTGTCTATAGAATTTGGACTTAAATGGAGGTGTAACTTCACTTGCAGAGGTCATGGGTGCCCCCCTTCCTTGGTGTGGGTATGTTTTTTATGGGTTTTTTGTGTGTATTTATTGTGTTTTCAGGTTCGCGCGGGTCGGCCGTTAAAGTGGTATCTTTGCGAAGTTGTAGTCCCGCATCTCGTATTTAGTTGTCGTAAATCCGTAAATGTTGCGAGGTCCGCAGTTGGTGGCAAGGAGCAGCTTTGGCGCTCCATGCCAGCAACTGCGGCCTTTGCTACACGAGCCCGCAGCGTTAGCAACAACCCGCTTGCTCACAACTATTATAGGTGATTGAAAGGACACGGTAACTGTACCAATCTGGTATCATTGAAAACTATATTTAGAAACAAATAATTTTGAAATTGATTATTATTAAAATTTAGGTTGCTGAAATTTAGATTGAATATTGTTAAGCATATCACCCACAGGGATAGGAATCCGCCTGTGGCATTCAGAAAAATGCCACTCAGCCTTGCATGTAATTGGATAAATCTCTATGAGCATGTGCTAGCTGCACAACCAACCAGGGAATGGTAACACATATTAGTAACAAATAACATGCAGAATCATGGAAAGGATAAATGAGTCTGATTTCTAGGCATAAAATAGCAACTTCAGTCTAAACTTGTAGTTTTCAATTATACCAGACTTGGAGCATTTCCTGTGTTCACTGCAAAATTCCCATTTGAAATTGAGTGTCCCCGTGTATATTTTTAGTACTGCTTAATAAAAGTACTTTGTGTATAGGTAATTTTTCACAACATTTCACAACATTACATACAAAGATCAAAACACTTAAAAACTACGTAACTTCATTTTGAAGCCAACATTTTTGGGGAATTGAACCATTTCCCTGCTAAAAAGGAAATTCATTTGGGTAGCAACCATGAAAAAGTACATCCTCAACTGCATCGTAAATTCCAATCAGCCATGTTCCCTATGAGGCAATTGTATCAATTCTAGGCATTGTATAAGTTTTATCCTTTAGTTCAGTAGCACTGATATTAATGACTACAATAGTTATTTTATTCTGAGAGGCGTGAAGTTGAAAAGTGTTATTGGAACTAGTCAATCAGTCCCATTAAATTCCCTCAACATGTAAAACTGTAGCCCGTTAGACTTACAGCTAATAAATTGGCCTCGTAATGCAACCCGCTGATGATCTGCGTGTTATGAGCGAGAAAACCCTACAGGACGTGAAAATTTGAACTGCATGCACACTAATTCTTTGATCTGTCAAGCCCGTAAATGTTACGTTCCAATTTCGCTTTTAAAAAGGAACAAATTCACTGGCGTTCAAACCCGTAACCCGCAAATGGAGCACAAAAGCCAACGGATACTAGAGAGGACCCGCAAGGGGGGTAAACCCCTATCTGTAGCACTGTAAATGCAAATATAAACACACTACTGTACTTAATATTAAAGGGAAAGTGATGTTAGAAATAATAGCACAACTTTCCTAAGCTCGCAAAACTGCAATATAAAATACTTTTCTTTCTGTCTAATTTCTGTGTTATATGGATCCTGGCAATCAATGTGTTAATACATATGATGGAACTCATATTTATCGATTAATTAATATTGCATAATTTCTGGAATGCGGGTCCGATCGAATCAGGTAAGACTCTGAAATCCAACCTCCATTTTTCAGTGATGTCATGATGACGATCTCTTTTGCCATTGGCTCCCTCTAAATCCATAACTACGGGTTTGGCTAATTGATCACGTTCAAGCTGCACATTAAACATACGCAAGAATGGTTTGAGGGTTTGCGCCTCAAGCTCATCACGAGCCCTGCAATGAGCGTCTTTGGCGTTCATTGCAGGCCTGCAGATGCGGCCCACAATATTTAACATTGCGTTACCAACAAACTCGCAATTACGACAACTATATATGTGATATGTTTTCAAAAGCAATTTCTATAGATACTTTTAGAAACACTGAAATAGCTCTAAACGAAAAAATATAATACTTCTTGATAAACAGACTCACTAGAATAACAGATAACTGATCAAATGAACCGAATCACACACATACACAAGGGTTTTGAGTCCCTTTTGTGATAAATACATTTAAAAATAAGAATTGATTTATGTAGGTTAACATATGTTAAATAGTTTTTGCATTATTAAACAATCATATTTAGATTTCAGTAACTAGTGAAAAATAGAAATGTATAGTATGAACACAATTGTTTTACATATCATAGTACAGTAAAAATCTTTCTTGTGATAGATACAAGAAGGTCCAGCTTGTGTTTTGATTGTTTAAGGGCTAATGCACATATGGGACAGAAAATATATCTGTGCCAGAGGGTAATTGCCCCATGGCTAGTCATAGATCAACTTGTGCAAGCAGTCTCCATCTAAAACAACTTTTAAGAATGAGTTGGGCCAATGAATAATGGGCTCATTAGATGTTATGGCCCCTGGCTACAAGTTACCAGTCAACCCATGTACATAATCAAGCATCAATCGAACCTTATTTTCAGGTGAAATCCATACCGTGATAAATTGGATTTGAATCATAACATAACATGGCATATTGGACTACCTACAAGTGGACTAGCCATGAGTGCTGTATGATGCAACTCTCTACTGAAGTCTGGTTTGTAGGACTTGGTCAAACTGATGTCTGAACCCTCTTATCAGCCAAAGTAGAAAAGTGGTGGAAGAGAATAGAGGCCGTGAGAGTCTGGAGATATGAAAGCGTCTTGGATATCAGACCCTGGTTTTTAATGGATAAATAAAACAAAATAACACTATAGCAGTTCTCAATCTTTTTTTTCTCAGTAGATACCTTAGGCCTAGATTCACTAAGCTCAACCTTTGAAGTGAAGTTCAACTGTAAAGTTTTACTATAACATAAAAAAATGAAATAACTTAATTTGGAAAGGTGATGCAAGTTGTTAGAGAAACCCCTCACTGCAGTTCAACACAATAGATATGAATCAAAAGGCCAATTTAATCTGCCCCCGATAAATGGTATATAAATCATGTGATCATGCTCAATCATGTAGAAGTTTTACTGATAATATTACTTCTGCTGTTCAAGAAAAAAGAACTGGCAGAAGTTGAGAGCCTTTGTATTTCAACTGGATAAGATTGAAATTGACATCACACTCCTTCTCCCTCACTAGTCCAGAAGCAGGACTTTGCATCAAAGGATGCGACAATAGCTCTCCAGAAAGGTAAATGCATCTCTCACAGTCTTAACTTCCACCAATGTATCATGGATCCCTCTATGTTCCTGCAAAATGTCTTATTAAAAACTAGCCAAGTTAATTTTTTCCTGCTTATTTATGCTTTTTGTTGGACTTAGAGTTTTCAAACATATACTATATATATATTTTTCATTGTGCAGTGGTCCTTTAACATTTAGTTACAGATATGTTCAGATTTACTAGTTCCTATTCATGCTCACAATTGAAACTACATAACTATTAGAAACTGGATGGTCGACACAGCTTGGGCATTTGAGTATTATATACAGAGATATTAAAACTCCAATAAAAGGGAATAATCAATAAAAGAATATTGTTTTGAAGCTCATAAGATTTAAGAAATGTGTACGGTCAACAGTTCTCCCTACCATTCTACCTGCAGGAAACTCCATCAGGATTTTTTTGTATATCTTATTTAGTATAGAAAATAAAGGCTTCAGATTGAGCATAAACTATTAGTAAATGTTCTTAATCCCTAAATGCTATATATTGTTCCCAAACTAATATGTACAATTAAGTTAAGAAATATGGAAAGTGTTATACAATAAACTCCCGATTATCCAGCATCTAACCAACCGGCACTCTCAAGCAACCGTCACCGGCATCAATTCCCCATTTGAAATTTACTCCCGCAAAACAGGCATAACCGGCACTATCCGGAGTTCAAGACTGCAAAAAAAAATGCTAACTTTTTTTCTAATTATTTTTTCTGGGCCTAAATGGCCCAGTTAAGGTGCTAATGCCTTTTTAAGCCGATTAAGCGGAAACTACAAGTATCCGGCAATACGGAGTCCCCGTAGGTTCCGGATAACAGGAGTTTACTGTAGTTACAATTTCAACTGATTTCTGTCTTCATACTAAACCATGAACATAAAACCTTATATTGTGGTTATGTAGCCCTGATAAAAAAAGGATGTCACAGCAGCATCTTGCCATGCCAGGGGGCATCTATCTCTTTCTTTGGACGGAAGGCGGGAAGGACACTACTAAAGGAAGAGACAAAACAATGGCCATGAAAGCCCATCTGTGCAGTTTTATCTATACACATGGCTGACAGTAGAAAGTCTCCCAGTATTGTTATGCTAAAGACAACCGGCTGCTCATCCAGACTCAATACAAGGCTAGTCCCAAGAGCTATGTTTCCATTTTTCCCATCATGCACCATTTCAATGGCTTTATCTCTTGTCTCCTAAATGAGAGCATAATTAGAGAACAGTAACACATATTATACTGCATTTCAGTTAAGACAAATATGTCCCAAATGGTGTGAATGATAATATATTTTAGCTACTTTTAGAAAAAGTTTTTTTATTTTTAGTGGTGATATTTTCCTTTAGCACATTCTACAACGTTATGCACAAGTCATTGGAGGACCAATGGCTTCCAAATACGGGAATCTTAGTGAGCCCCATTGTCTGTGCATGTATATCACCGTCGCGGTCACTCCTTGGACGTCCTTGAAATCACAGAGAATGAACTGAAGCGTAGTTACAGGTTCTAATAGCCAATCACAAGCCTCCTTT